>OX276337.1:71710950-71965950 GCA_946251815.1 Dasysyrphus albostriatus | reverse complement strand
GTATGTATTCCATCAAAGACAGTGCGGAGAATGAAACGATTTCATTGTGCGATTAAAAAATTGTAAAAAATTAAGTTCTATGCCCAAAAACTGTATTTGAAGATCTAGGGAGCGATTAATCTCTTTTTATTAAGTTAAGAGGACAAAAAACTTATATTAATGAAAAAGTTGCAAATCTATCAGAGATGCGTTTTTCTGTATACTTAGCGCCGTTGGCTGAGTTTTCATTACAAATTGGATTTTGCACTCAAAATTTGTCAAAATTAGTACCTGGAAAGTAATTTTGCCAAGATCATTGCGAATAACAGCTCGGAGCTCAAACATATTTCATTACGAACATTCATTTAACCCTGAAAATATTCAATATTGTCCTTCTGTAGGTGCACAGTAAATCAGAAATTTTTTAAAGCTGCCAGTTTGTCTCTCACTTAAAAAATACTGTTGTGTGTGAAGATTTGCAGATGAGGATATATTTTTTTCCAGTCAAAGAAAACTTTCAGCTTATCACGAAGTTCAAATAACATGGATAAAGCTTTTCCTCAAGAAAGCCATTGGATTTCAAAGCAACCTAGGTATCTCCCATATAATTGCACACTTTCTTGAACAAATCTACTGGAGAGGACACATTTTTACGAATTTCGCAATCTTTACAGACTCACCCGAAACAAGAAGTGCATGTCAACGTAAAATGTAATGGCTGTTGTAACTTTCCCAATGTGTTCCAATAATACAAAAAAAATCTAGGAATTTTTACCAAAAGTCTATTGAAAGTTTTGTTTTGTAGAAATTCGCGCAACCCTGGAGATTGTTTCGTGGAACCCTAGGGTTCCCCGGAACACAGTTTGGGAACCGAGGTTGTAGAGTATCACATAATCTACAAACTTGGGATTAATTACTTTTCGATAAGATTCAGCTTATAAGAGTTGTAAGTGAAAAGCCTTTATTTTGGACATTTGGCCTTTTTTAAATAGCAATATTTTTCGACCAACCACTCGTATGGGACAAAATAGTACTTCCAATTAGGCAGTACATTTCAAAAGCTGAGCATACATTTTTTTGAACAACTCACCCATTTAAAAGAAAAAATAAAAAAACGTTATTTTCAACTTTTGATCAAATTCTTAAATATCAAAATCTTTTGAATGGTGCATTTTAGAAAAAAAGATAATATTATCTCGTAGAGTACCACATATGTAGGTAATGTTCAAACTTTGCAAAAGGTACTTTATGATAACGGTAAAAGAGTTTTACGTGAAAATTCGATATTTTCGACATTTGGCCATTTTTAAATCGCTCACCACTCGTAGGGAAAAAACTGTTAAAACCTTTTCAGTAGATAGCATTTTGACATCTGTTAACCGAGCATACATATATTTTGAGCAACCTCGCCATATATAATTAAAAATCAGAAAACCTTTGTTTTCGCCTTTTGAACAAATTCTAAAATAATTATATCTTTTTTATGATAAGCTTTAGGAGAACAATTTTTATATTTTCAAATAAATGGTCAAACTGTCTACAAACATTACTTGAAACACTTTCCGATAATACTTACCATTAAAGAGTCATTTCTGAAAAATCAATATTTTTGTCAATCTACCTTTTTTTATAAAACTATATTTCTTAAACCATAGTTCTTACAAAAAAAAAGTGGCTCAGTATTTTTTGTAGAGAATTGTGCCTTATCTAAAAAATTTATAAACATTACTTTTCGATATAATTCATGATTTGAAAGTTAAGGGCGAAAGCCCAACTTTTTCGACACTGGACCTTGAACTACTTTTAAGGCTCGTGTGGGATTGGCATGGACTTTTGCAGCTGAGTTTTTATGCCAAACGGCAGGTCTACACCATTTTTCAGCTTCATTGGAATTTTGGATGGGTCAAATCTCTATTTTGACTGGACTATACGCCAAGTTCTAAGTTTGCGATGCTTAAATGTGGTATCAATATTAGGTAGAGTTATGTATATCGAAAAATTCCAAGTAATGACAGTAATTTGGTAATTATTAGTTAATGCTCATGATCTTTAGTCGGTGGATGTCACGCCCTCTGATATATGGAAAATCGTTTTTTTTTTATTTTTCTCTTCAAGCTTTACCGTTCTACTAATTTTAATTGCTTAGTAAAAACTGATTATAATTGATAACAGTTTAAAAAAATGGGTGGATGTAACTGCTCCTTAGCAGAAAATCCTAAATTGGTTGCCACGGCCGGCCTCTGAGTGGAAAATTCAATTTTTTTAAACCCAACCGAGTTTATCGTTCTACATCGATCCAAAGAGCTCCTTGTAATTTAAGATTTTTTGAAAAAGTTGGGATTTTTGATTGTTTTCTTTGTATGTATTTTAATCCCTACCGCTCTGCCAATTTCCCTCGTTCTACAGCACTCGAAATTGCCCCAGATAGTTTATATGAATTCTTGAGGTAGTGGGTGGATGCCTCACCCCTTGAACGGAAAATTGCAAATTTTCAATTTTTTTCCTTTGTATGCACCCAGTAGCGGATCTAGAATTTGGCTGTGGGGGGGGGGGGGGATAGCTTCAGCTCAATCATATACTCTCCAATTTTCTTTTCTCAGAATGAAGACTGGTCGCCAGAGTCAAACAAATTTTTAATAATGCAAAAATATACCTACTTAATAATATACCTACTTAATGAATCATTGTATGATTGTAAATGTAGCAGCTATACCTAATTAGTGTGCTTCAGCGACCATTTTGGAAGATGCGCTTTAACATACAAATACAGCTTTACACTGTTAAAACAAATTGTAAGAATTTTTTTTAAAGGAAATTCAAATAACTTTTTTTAATTCTGAACGTTTTTTGTTGGGTTAACATGTACAATAAAGCAGTACGCAGATCGCACGCAATTTTAGCTGACAAATTTCTATTCAATCGCCTGCTGAAATGCTCTGTATATTTTAAAAGCTGTTTTCTGAACTCAATCACTTCAAAAAAAAATTTCAATATATTAAGTGAATCTAATAAAATAAAATTGACTTTTTCCTTTGGATTTGACAAATAATTTTTCTGGAATATATTAAACGTTTTCGATTTTAATTTTAACAAAGTTTAAAAATGACATGGATAAATAAATCACAATAAAGTTCGATGCTCGAGAATAATGTGGTAAGCTTGTGTCTTAAATAAATGTACAGTTGGAAACCAAAATTTAATATTTTAGCTGCAGTTGAATGGCACTTGGCTAATATTCTTGGTCAAATTTGGAGAATTTGGTATGTGATCGAAACCTTAGCGCGTTCCAAGGATATTGGTTTAAATTAATTAAAACAACCATTTACAGCAACGCCATTTTGTTTGAATGACCCTATGATTTCTAATCATAAATATTTAATGAATATTTTATCAATGTAATATTTTATAGAAAACGAAAAGTGGTTAAAAATCGCATCGTCAAAATATCTTCGAGCCGCAAAAACAACCAGCTTTAGATTCAATTTCAAGGACACTGATTAAAAAAAACTAAAATTATTTGATTGGATTGCTCGAAAAAATTTCATGCAAACTATAGATAGGAACGATTTTTTGGTGCCAAAAACACAGTTTTTATAGTTATGAGTCCAAAAAGTTCTTTGGGCCGAGGCAAATCCTAAAGATAGTCACGGACAAGCTAAGGAAAAAAAAAAATCATATTTACTCTTGTGATCAAATTCAATGTATTTGCTAAGAAGAATAGCATACTTTACTAAAAATTTAACGTCAAATGGAATTTTCAAGGCAGAAGAAGCAAGAACCTATCTGAATTTTAGTTTTTTTTTTAATTTCAGGAACAAAATTATAAGATGAAAATATAAGGTGTTGTTCTTCAGCTATTCAATTGCATTTTAAATGTAAGTTTACTGAATTTACCTCGTTTGTTTCGCCCAATGCTCTAAGGGCTTAGACAAAATAGTTGAATTTTTTCAACTTTTTTATTTTTCGTGCAATTCTCTACGCTCTGGGTGATAGGAAAAAACACAGCTTAGGAACATGTAAGGCCCCAACATAGGGCTTGGAAAAAAATCTAGTCAACATGCAAATTTGCTAGCCGCATTCTCATAATGTTTTCCAATTCCTTTAGGGCCTGGAAAACACATTGAAGACGTAAATTTTTTAGCCCAACTTAGATTGTTCGTCCTTCTTTTAAGAATAAATAGAGCCTACGTTCATTGAAATAGTTTAGTCTCATCTTCGATTTTTCATCAAATTCCTTTGGGGGTTAGAAAAAATAAAGCAAATGTCAGCCCCAACCTTGCACAATTTCCTACGGGCTTTGGAAAACACAACATAGTTCAGCCCCTATAGCCCCCCCCTGGATCCGCCACTGTATACACCTCAAAACCTACAGCAGCGTCCACACTATGCCGATATGTTGTTGGTTAAAATTAGCCGTTTTCCTTTGAAGGTGGCAAAGCACTTATGATTAGATGAAAACCCTAATCTAGTACTACCAACTGCACATACTCTCATGAAAGAGTAGATATATTTTCCATGGGAAAGCAGTTTGATGTGTTCCATTGAAAGAAGCTAGAAAAGTACTTGCAAGTATTTCGCGACCTCCAAAGGAAAACGCCTATTGTCGATCAACACGCTAGTGTGTACGCCTCAGTGTTGACTGCCATTTCTTTTTAACTATTTTTATACTTTTATTTTTATAATTTGTTTACGTTGTTTTGCATAAAGAGTCATTATAAATGCAGTGACCGATTAAATAAAATGGACAGCTTGCAATTGTGTCGATAAACATTCCAATACTCAATGATTATCAGGTGTGTTTTATCATCATCGGGATCTGCATCTGGATTAACTTTTACACGTTATTTGAAAATTTCTCTTAATTTGGTTTTTGTATTACATGTAAAAGTAAATCCAGATCCAGATGATAATAAAACACGGCTATTGTCGATCGACACGTCTACACTTACTCAATACTGTTGATCAACGATGTTGATCTACACAATTCAACATAATGTGGACGCAGCTTAGCGATGTTCGAAATTTCAAGGTTCAATGGTTTCGGGAAATGCTCCATAATTTTGAATCAGGGAGTGAATTAGTCAGTCAGTCTGTTAAGGTCTTAGCAATTTTTGCAGTTCTATATAAATATTTCAGAAATTAATAGTTCTAAAAAGACGAATATGCAGTTTCTGACTTTATTTTACTAAAGTTATAGGGGGTTCGAAAATCACCTGAGTTTGTTCCTGTATAAAGGGTGTAGTGCCGTGAACTTGGCTGGGTACTACTATGTTGTGTGGATCAAGATTAATTTATTTGGAAAAGAGTTTGATGATGAGGATGATTTGAGAAGAGCAAGAGCTAAAAATGTAGATAACAGTCCTTAATAATATCGTCGAGGAAATATTATGATGTTTATGGCGTCATGATTTTAAATTCTCCCCCAAACGCAATGTGTCCTTCCATTTTCGATATTTATAAGAGAAACATGTATTACGTATATGTACATTGTAAAAGTCTCTACTTAAACTATACAAAATAAATACCTATAGTTAAAACTAGACAAGACCTATCTTACTAAAATTATATTAGACTAGGCCAGTGGTTCCCAAATTTTTCGGTCACGGAGCACTTTTTAGAAGAGAAATTCTTCGGGAAGCACTTCGTTGCGTTTATGGAATTTTTTGCTCTTAAATGTAGAAAATGCAACAAAAAAATTTCTTCTTGGTACCAGCGTAGGCAAGAAATTGTGATTCGCATATGTTGTGTATGCTGTTGTAAGCTTATAAACGACAAAAGAAAGATTTTGGCTTTATCTGACAACAAAAAATTTGAGTTCGTCCTTCAACTTATATCAGAATTCTGACAAAGACATCTTGATTCCAAAATATTCCTTTATCAAAGAATCTGATGTCAAATTCCAAAATAAATAAAATAAAGCACTCAAGCTACAATGGTGGTGAAAGAAGGTGGCGTTTCCAATGAAGCAGAGTATAGGTAACCCACTCGTCCCTTAATACTTCAGTGGTATTCTATTCTATTCCTAACTGCAGCGGGAGTTATCGAGCAAACCTAGCAGGTGAATATGAACCTCATTCAAAATTTCGTTGGAAATTTCCAAGTCCATATCTTCTTTAAATTCGTTGATTATTGAGAAGTTGGATTTATCGATTAATTCCAAAACTCAATTTTCTTATAGTTTTACCCACTGGTATCGAAAATAGTTATTGATTTTCTCTGAAGTCATCAAGTCAAGTCAATTTTAAAATTTTTAAATTATCAATGTGTTCTTAAAAATCTATATCAAAGTGAAGCATATAGTTTAAAAAAAACTTTAATGAAAAATGCTGTTATAAGGAAATAATTGAGGGTTTTCAGCAATTTCGACTTCATTTAAGGGATCATTGAGCTAAGTTAGGAGCAACTTTTAACTGTTTTAAACGAATAGGCACTTGAACTCGCCCAATACCTCAAATTGCTAGGTTCAGAAGAGAAAAATTAATAAGTCAAATGTTGATATTTTTTCGATCTTACCTTTTGATCACTAAGCCCAAACTTAATTGTTGGTGGTAACTTTAATACGCAAAGCACACCTTCTGGGCCTCACGATACATATCTCAAAAGGGTCGAATGCTATATGAAGCAGGAATGGAAAATAATTGTGACTTTCATTCGACCGGCAAACCAACTAACTGGCCAACTGATCCGTCAAAAGTACCTGACCTAATCGATTTATTCATGATAAAAGGAATAGAAATTTCAGAGAGCTTTGAGCAGATCATTCTGCCGTCGTACTACTATGAGCGAAAGCCTTGTTAAAATTGAAAAACCACCCAGGTTAACAAACAGTAAAACCAACTGGGATGGGTTTAACAAAGATATCGAGGACAGCGTTGAGTTAAGGGTATCATTACAAACGCCTCTTGAGCTTGAAGATGCAGTAGATACATTTGTTTATATAAATCAAAAAGCAGCTTGGGATAACACACCTTATCAAAGGCTTATGCCTCGCTATAAAGACATAAAATATCCGGAGGAAATGCAGGATTTAGTGAAAGAGAAACGAAAAGTACAGGGTGGCGCACGAATCGTGCTACAAAAATAAAACGTAATAACTTTTTTTCTGTGTGAGTAATCGGCTAATTTTTTTTTATTTTGTAGGTTACTATTTAGATTTATAAAAATGGATGCTTGGGATACGGAGAAAAGAATTTGGATAGTGCAACGGTACCATGCTTTGCAGTCCGTCATTTCCGTCCAAAGGGAATTTAGGCGGGAGTTTGGCGGTAGTCCCCCGAGTAGATGGACCATTATGAGGTTTGTGAACATGTTTGCCGAATCTGGAAGCATCGCACGAAGGCCGTACCATCGAGATGCCAATGTTCGCGTTCAGGATACAATCGCAGCAGTAGCATCTGCAATACAGGCCAATCCGAGCGTTTCGACCCGAAACTTATCGGGGCAAATTGGAGTTAGTAGACGGTCATTACAACGGATACTTCATGACGATTTAAACTTGTTTCCGTACAAAGTCCAAATTACTAGCAAGTTAAACCCTCAGGATTTGCCTGTTCGCCTGGAATTTTGCCAAAAAATGATATCAATGGCCGAAGAAGACAACACATTGATCAATTGTTTGTTCATGTCTGATGAGGCCCATTCTGATCTTAACGGCAATGTAAACAAGCAAAATTGCCGTATATGGAATGAGTCTAACCCATCAGAAATGCTCCATGAGACGGAACTGCACCCAGAACGAGTCACTGTGTGGTAGAGCTGTAACGAATCGTATGTATTCGTTACTAAGATGCGGGTATTCACTTCTATACCAAGTAACGAAACGTTACTACCTAAATGATGTCGTTACTCGTACGATTTCGTTACTTGGTATATACCATACAAACAATTCCTTATCGCACATTATGCATGTCACATTTTTCGCATGTGCGAAACGAAAATAAAATACCACATGAGAAATATTCCTTGCATCGATACCAACCAGAGTAACGCTTTTATATTTCTTTTGTGTTTTTGTGTATGAATTAAACATGAATCGGTATAGAGATCTATTTTTCCGGAGGAGTAAATAACCCGTAAAAGTGTCTGATTTTTAAGATGAATTTTAATCTATCTTTATTGTAGCCATCCTTCAATGGAATTTGACAATTAATAGCTTAACAGATGGACAACAAACTATGTTTTAGGGAAAAAATAATTTTTCGTCCAAATGACACTCTCTAAGGCCTTGTTGAGGTACATTTAATTAATTCTGAAAAATTTCGATTTTCAGAGCAAACATTTGGATTTTTCAGAGGTTTTTTTTAATTTATTTAGATTGCAGCCATCCTTCAATGGAATTTGACAATTTATGGCTTGACAAAAAGACAACAAACTATATTTGAGGGCAAAAATAGTATTTCGTTCCAAATGTCACTCTAAGGCCCTAAAATCGCATTACTCCGGTACATAAAATTAATTCTGAAAAATTTCGATTTTCAGAGCAAATATTTTTAGATTTTTCAGAGGTTTCTTAATTCATTTAGATCGCAGCCATCCTTCAATAAAATTTGACAGTTAATGGCTTGATAGATGGACAAAAAATTATATTTTTGGGAACAAATAATATATCTTTTCAAGTGGCCCTGAAATTGCATTGTTAAGGTACATCAAATAAATTCTGAAGATTTCGATTTTTAATACCGCATACGTTTGTAACGAAAGTAACGAGAGTAACGAGTAACGATATTTTAGTAACGAGTACTCGACCCAAAAGTAACGTAAACATGCGGGTACTGATTTTGTCGTTACTTTTACAGCCCTACTGTGTGGTGCGCAGTTTCATCAAGGTGTATTGTCGGGCCGTACTTCTTTGAAGAAAACGGTGTAACCGTTACTGTCAATGGGGACCGTTATTTAAAGATGTTGAAGGAGTTTTTTTACCCAGAACTGCGCCGAAGACGTATACCATTCAACAGCGTTTGGTTTCAGCAAGATGGAGCAACTGCACATATAGCCAGACCAGTTATGGCGGAGCTAAACAAAAAATTCGCAAACAAATTAACTTCTAGGAACTCCACTCTTCGCTGGCCCCCAAGGTCACCTGACCTGACTGCACCAGACTTCTTTTTATGGGGTTATGTCAAGCAAGAGGTGTATAAAACGAAGCCCAAGAATTTAACTGAATTAAAGCAGTCCATAACGACAATAATTGAGGCGATCCCAACTTCAACTCTTCAGGCCGCAATGAATAATTTTTTGATCAGGTGCCGCATATGCGTGGGAGAGCGTGGAGGTCATTTGCGGTCTGTAATCTTTAAAAACAACTAACTATTTAAAATAAAATTTAATTTTCTAACCAATAAAAAAAAAATAAATGAAATACATCGATTAAAAAAAAGTTATTTGAATTTCTTATTGTATCACAATTGGTGTGCCACCCTGTACGTAAGAAATGGCAGCGAACCCGTGCTCCTCAACACAAAGCTTATTTAAATCACTTGAGTAATATGCTAAAAACGGCGATACCAGATTTCAAAAACCTTGAAGTTGAAAATTACCTTGAAGGCTTGACAGCGGGGAAAGAATCCTACTACTCACTTTGGGAAGCTATAGAACAACGTAAAAACCAAAGCTTCCCGTGCCCCCGATTAAGAAAAAACAATCCGAATGGGTGACAAAGAAAAAGCGATAGTATTCGCCGATTACTTGGAGGAAACATTTAAGCCGTTCGATGGGCAAGAGCTCAACGAAAATATCAATATGAATTTTACCTCAAATAAAAGCTACATAAGAAGAAATGCTACACTTACCGAATTGAAAAGAGAAATAAAAAAGCTTAAGTCAAATGAAGCTCCAGGATATAACTTAATCACGACAGAAATTTTAAAAATGCTCCCTCGTAAAGGATTTACTAGCCGCATAATAAATGCCACTCTAAGGTTAGAATATGCTCCGAGCCAATGTAAAGTTGCGGAATTCATAATGGTTTTGAAGCCTGGCAAACCATCCGATAATAGAAGAGAAACAATTAATACCTGAACATCAGTTCGGATTTTGAAGCAAGCATTCGACAATTGATCAAATGCATAGAATTACTGACGTAATTGAAAGAGCTCTTGAAGAAATGAAAATCTGTAAGACAGTCTTCTTGGACGTCTTACAGATGCGAAGAACTAAAATGTAAATAAAATAAGAGATATGAACTGGTTCCTTGTTAAATATTATTGAAAATAACCTTATTTTATATAGACAGGTAGTTAAACCTGTTTGGACTTATGGTATACAACTCTGGGGTTGTATCTGCGATACAAACTTAACTAACTTACAAACGTTCGAAAATAAATTGCTTAAGTCATTTGTGAATGCCGTGGTATATAAGAAACGAATATCTTCACAGGGATCTCGGGATTCCTACGATCCGGGACGAAATTAAGAGTTTCGCGCGAAAACACAGAAATCGACCTTCCGACTGGGTGTTGTAAACAGAAAACAACTTTAAAATCGCGGAATAAGCAGGAACTTTCACCGGAAAGTAACCTGCAACACTTTACTTAACTTCGTTAAAAAATAAATTGCTAGATAGGTTTCAATTTAGTTGCAATCGGGGAGTGGAGGTGGTTTTAGTTAGCTGATTTCAAAATGGTTGATTTCGCTACTATGAGATATGTACCTAAACTACAGTCGCATCCCAGACTTATTCATAAGCTTAGTCGGTAAGACGGAACAGTTTCAAGCCTATCGAAATAGCAAGCAAGTCTTAATAATTGCCCTCTTTTTTCAATTGCTGAAGAAAAATAATGGGGATTGTAATTGGAAATGACATTGCTCAAACTAAATTATAGTAGTCACGTAAAAAAAATTCGGTGTATAATATCGTCAACATGCCATCCCTATTAAATTACGAATGCTGCTATTTGCCTTTATTTCTGCTTGCTTTCACGAACCGGGAATCAAACCATAAATGGGAGAAGGTAATGACTCGTGAATGTCATAGCCCTCTCACCGGATAATTTAGTGATAACAAAACATTTCAGAAGCCGGAGTTTTAAGGAAGGAGTACTGAGGTTAAAGTCGAAGGAGGACAAATTCGAGTTAACACCCCGCAGCATGCGAGAGATAGGTTCGTTGGAGCCATAACAGGTTCGGTGGGTGGGTATGTAAAAGAGACGAGTGGTACGTGTATTACGAGGGTTAGTATTAAAAGAGACAGAGTTGTAGAGCGACATGCAGTCAACGGAACCAGAGAGTAGTCGATGAATGAAGAGAATGTCTGATATATCTCTTCGTTCCTCCAACGAGTTCAGGTTGATTAGTTTAAGGCGGTCTAAATAGGGAGGCAGAATAAAAGGATTATTCCATGATAGACCCCGAAGAGCAAAGCGTAGGAAACGACGCTGGATGCTCTCGATTCTGGAAATATGTGTAAGTTGGTAAGGGGACCAAACTTGAGACGCGTATTCTAGGAGTGGACGAACGAATGATATGTATAAGGACCGGGTAACGTAGGGATTGGAGAATTCTTTAGACCATCTTTTGATGAATCCTAGTGCTGAGTTTGCTTTGAGAATGATATCGTCTATGTGAGAAATAAAATTAAGCTCAGGGTCACATAAAATGCCAAGGTCTCGAATATTATCGACGGAGGGTATGGGTTGATTATGGATCAGGTAGAGACGGGGAGGAGATTTTATGCGTTTGCGTGAAAAAGTGATTGATTGACACTTGGCGACGTTTAGCTCTAGGCAATTTTTTAGACACCATACTGAAAAATTGTCAAGATCTTGTTGAATAAGAGAAGAGTCATGTCTTGAGGAAATGGTCTTGAAAAACTTGGTATCATCGGCGTACAGAGAAATAGAAGAATGTTTGATGATTCTTTCGATATCGTTTATAGCAAGAATGAATAAAAGTGGGCCCAGGTGGCTTCCTTGGGGAACCCCAGATGTAGCTAAGAAAGGACTAGAGGTGGCAGATCTAAAACGAACGCTGTAAAAACGGTTTTCAAGGTAAGAAGAAATCCATTGTAACAAAGAGGGTTCGAAGCCAAGAGTAGACAATTTGAAAAGAATAAGCTTATGGGAAATTTTGTCAAAGGCCTTGCTGAAATCCGTTGAGACAACATCAACTTCGTGGCCTTTCTCTAAGACTAAGAGGGTGAAGGACACGAATTCAACAAGGTTAGTGGTAGTAGATCGACATTTGAGGAAGCCATGTTGTGAGGGGGAGATGAGAGATTTACAATGGAAACTTAAGGTTTCATACAAAATACTTTCAAAGAGTTTAGGTATGTGCGAAAGCTTGGCAATGGGCCGATAATTGTTAATATCACCCTTCGGACCCTTTTTGTGTATTGGGGTTATGAAAGATGATTTCCATATTTGAGGAAATTCACCTTGATTTAGGGAAAGGCTGAAAATTTTTGAAAGAGGAAGAGAAAGGGCGGAAGAGCATTTTTTTAGAAAAATGGCAGGAAGACCATCTGGACCAGGATTAAATTCATCATTAAGTTGATTCAATTTATATTCGATGAGAAAAGGATCGACGGTACGAGGGAGAAGCGGTCCTAGAGAGAAACTTTGCAGATAATTGAAATAGACAGAATCGGGTACAAAGGAGTCATCGGCAAAAGATTGTTTGAAGAATGTGGCAAAAAGGTTGGCAATAGTGCTGGGATCGTTTGAAGTTTCGTTATTGAGAGATAGAGATGTTGGGTAACCATCGGATTTTCTTTTGTAGTTGACAAAATGAAAAAATGACTTCGGATCCTTGATAAGATTGGATTGTGTTTCCGCTATATAGCGTAGGTAAAGGGAATTGTATAGTTCGGTAAAATGTAGATAAGAGCCAAGATAGTTAGAATAGTCAGTAGGAGAACGAGAGCGGAGGTATATTTCCCACAATTTATTTCTTTTATTTCGGAGAGAACGAAGTTTGTGATTATACCAAGGTGGAGAAGAAGACGAAGTTTTGTGGCGGCAAAAAGGAACATAAAGAGAAATAGAGTTGAATATTTCTCTGTAGAATATGGTTATGGCATCGTTTACGGTAGAGTTATCAAAATTAAAGGTGACTTTGTTGAGGTATTCATTTATTAGGCGAAAGTTTGCTTTGTGGAAGTCGTAAGAAGACAGATCTGTAGGCGGGGTGGACTGTAAAGGAGAATCATGAAAATATGAAAAAAGAAGCGGCGGATGGAAGTTGTCGATGGTCGATAGAGAAAGAGGGCTAAGTGAGACAGAAGAGTTAATGGGGTCTGTTGTGAAGATAAGGTCAAGTTGTCTACCCATGAAATTTGAGATTCCGCTAACTTGGCAGAGGCTAGAATCAGCAAGGCTATCTAAAAACAGACATTCTTTGGCAGATGAGGGATTCGAAGCAGAGTAAAATGAGAGATCGTCTGATGGAGTCCATTTTAAATTAGGGAGGTTAAAATCCCCGAAAAGGAGGATTTCATCATGTGGCTCACACAAGTCAGTAATTTTGTCAATTGTTTCAATGGCAAGCTCATAGGATTCGATAGGTTGTGAAGGTAAGATGTAACAACAGACAACGTAGAGTGACTTTCGGGGTAGTGAAATCTTAATTGACACATAATCAAGAATAGGGGAAGAAGAAATGGCTATAAGGGAAGAGTCAATAGTATTTTTTACAGCAAGAAGGACACCACGGCTAGGGCAATCGTTGGTGGGTCGGCTAAGATCGTCATCACGATAAACGTTAAAAGCAGAAGGGAATAATTCTTGATTTTTGATGCAGGGGATAAGATTCGTTTCAGTCAGTGCATATAATTCGAAGGGTAGGGCATGAGTTTGTTGCAAAACTGACTGAGTTTTTGAACGAAGGCCTCTTACATTTTGGTAGTAGAAAGAAAAAGGGAGGTTTTTGGAATGAGAAGCGGAAATTGGGAGTTCATTAGAAACGAAAAAACCGATCATGGTCAGCTCTACTGCGCTGGAGGTGCGAGATTCGCTTTGAATGAATATACTGTCCCAGGGCTTTAAGATCATTTGCCACCTTTTGGGGAGACAAATTTAGAAAATCATGGTATTTTATGAAGAGGTTTTTAAGACTGGCGAAATCGGTAGGGAGGCCTTCTTGTTGAATGGAAACTATTACACTAGTTTTCGTTTTACCTTCATAGCAGACAGAGTCGGGTTTATCGTGCAGATACGCCAAAAACAGTCGAATGTTGTCGTAGGTTTTCTTATCTCTAAGCCTAGAGAGAGCATAGCGACATTCGGTGGATTCACTAGATTGTTGGGTGCATTTGACTGTAGGGGGTATAAGAGGATCAATAAAGGAAGAAGAGGATGTTGCGGTTGGGATAGTTGTAAAGGATTGGGTGGGTATTAATGAAGGAGTAATAGATATCGGGGGAGAGGTAGAGTAGACTGAGGAAGAGGTGGGGATTGATGGATAAGGTCTGGAAGAGGATCTGTGGTTAGGTGTTGTAATGGGAAGAGAAATTGGTGAGGGGTTAAGAATATGAGAACTTTGAAAATTAGGATATTTGGCTTCAGAACTAAGGTCAGCATTTGGATTTAAATTAGTTGGTGTTAATTGGGTTGGAGTTGAGAGAAGCGGGGATTTGGGGTGAGTAGAAGGAGTTAGGTTAAAAGAAACCCGTTGATTTCTAGGTTTAGATGAGTTACTGGCAAAAGAGGAGTTCTGAAAGAGGGAATGAGAAAAGTTAGGTAAGATACCCGTTTTAAAGGACCAGTTGTTACTAGGGATTTGTTTATTTCGCGTTGAGGACAACTGTTGAGGCTGACGAAAGGGATTTTGACGTTGCTGTGGCATATAGTTGGGGGATGGTATGGGTTGGTTAGATGAAAACTGTCTGCGTTTGGAGGTATTAGTTATCTTAGAAGTAGGATTGTTATGTTTAAGGTTGGTCTTCCATTTCGATAACATCATGCTCTCAAGGCGAAGTGATCCACTAGGGTGGTAAAACATCCAGTCGAATTTGGAAGAAAACTGGATCTTATAACTTCTGGACGACACCCGATGACATTCAGACACAGAGATGGAGAATCGACGTTTAAAGTAAGACCTAACCCAGGTCACATTGGCAAAGTGGGGAGTGTTTTTCAGGCAATAGCAGCTATTGTTGGCGGTATCCAGTTTCTTTAGTCGATTATTCCACTCAGATAACTTCCAGGGGATGCCAAATTTAAGAATTGAGGGTGACGACGGATGTGATGAAGTGGCAGTGGCTGTTGGTTGGGCGGGTGATGACTCACGAACAGGAGGAGAAGTTTCATCCGCAATTTGTGGGAGTAAAGGAGTCTCAGCATTCTGGATTTCATCAAGGATGGATAGACTGTTGTACACCGTTACCGGTTCTGGTCTGGTGTATCTTGGTTCATCTAAAATATCCTTCAAGAGCAGCCGTAATTCCTTCGAATGATTGTTCAAGCAATCCATGTCTCGATGCATTTCTAAAGTCCGTTGACCATTACTACTTAAGTCGTACCCGATAGATATTACCTCAGCAGAAACTCTAGATAGCAAAGATGTGGCACTATGTAGCTCGTTGTAGATTTGGTTGAGCAAGGTTTGATCAGGAGAATAATAGGGAGATATTGTTTTAGACGAGGTACCTTGCAGAAAAACTTCTATGTCGGATCGAAGGGTATTGAATTTGGATGAAATGTTATTATTGAGGTCAATAATCGAGTCATTGGACGAGTGAGGCAGTTTATTTAACATGGTAAGTTGCTTCTCTATGCTCAAAAGCTTAGAAAAACATTGAGAAGAGGAGAGTTGCAACTGTTCATGAAGTTCTTCAACACTTTTAATAATGAGATCGCAGTTCTTAGAAAAGTTTTGGATTTTATTCGCGCACTTATTATTATCACTAGATAAAGAGTCATTAAGGCATTTGATTGCTAGCATAATGTGTGACAGGGAGATACCCTTGCACTCGTCACAGAAGAACATAAAGTTCTTCTTGAAATCATTTAAGTAAACAAATGATCTCTTTCCGAGGCCAACACAGGAGGGGTGAAACATGCTACCACAAATGCCGCTACAACTTATCCACTCAGCATTGGAATCAGTGTTGACACAGATTGGGTTCCCGCACTTGGATGACATAGTTATTATTTTATTATTTTTTTTTTTTGTTTTTTTTTTTTTGTTTAATGGGCAGTGGTTGAGTCACAATAATAAGGGCAGGGTACGCATAAAAAATTTAATTCAGACAGGTAATAGGGTCACAGATTTTTATATTTTCACCACGATAAGTGTGACAAGGCAGAAACAAAACAAAAAAAGAATTAAATGGGCACACTCGCGATAATGCAAACGGTGTGAAAATGACGACACTGCAGAATGTAGTAGTGATAACTGATCATAAATCAATTAAAAAAGGCTTCTGTTGCAATTTTGCCCATGTTAAATCGTATATTGCCTGGACTAATAGCCTTAACTTCTAATTTATACTTAAATTTGAAAATAAATAAAAATGGATACATACAAACCATCTTTTATTATTTAAAACCCTCCGATGGCAACACTTTTAAATTGACATACACTACAACAGGGGTGATGGAATACCCCAGCTAAAATTTAATGCACAAAAAATAATTTTAACAATAATAAAAAATATTTATTGAAATATAACACTTGGTAGACTTTAACAAATACAGAAAACATGAAACTAAAACAAGAATATTTCTCGGAAGTAAAAAGGACTAAGGGCCAGAGATGACGTATATCTCTTTCATATGTTCAAGATTTGCAGCACAAATGCATTTGAAATATTAAACTTGACTTTTAGGCCAAAATTTCGTTGGCTAGTTACATATCTTGAGCTCCCCTTCATTGCATTGGCGAAGTTTCTGAGCTCAAGCTCCCAGTTTTCTTTTAGTTGGATTTAAAATGGCCAACAGTCAACAGTGAAAGATCGTAAGCTTTAAGCTGTTTTAAGCAAGTTTAAGCAAGATTTGGATTCGTGCAAAAATGTCGATATATGAAATAATCAAACATGACATTACGATGATAGAGAACACCAAAAAAGTGGGTGGCACGATTCAAATGTTCTGATAAGAAAAAAAAATTATTGAAAACCGTTTTTAACGGTTCCTGCCATATAACTTTTTTTTTAATTTTCGATTTTCTTATTAACAGCTCAAACAATTTCAATCAAAATTTTTAGGGAAAAGCTCTTTTAAAATTTTTATAAAATCAATTATTTTTTTTTAAATTTTTGAAAATTCAATTGGCCAGTTTATATTTCTTGAGCGCTCAGTATTTTTCCTCAATTTTTAGACAGAGCAGGAGAATAAAATATAAACACAATTCCTCACATAGAAGTCAAAACAACTCTCTTTTCCTTTTCTTCTTAGGTAATTTACTGCGACAAAAAATAATTGAGCAAGCGAATACAAAAAATTTCAGTCTCAGTTTTTAAGGGGAAAAGTGAGAAATTTTTGGGAGGAATCCTGTTTATATTTCTGAGCGCTCTGAGTCCTCTGAGATCTCCAGATATATTAACTGGCTAAATGTTTCAAAAACATGAGTTGATGAATTTTTTTGAAACTAGGTTTAAAAATATATTTTTATACATGCTCAAAATTGGCATGCCAAGACTTTTTTTTTAAATTATTTAAGTTTTAAATATAAAAAATTATTTTTACCGCTCCAACGATTTGTAATTTGTTTTGCGTTTATTCATATTTTTTTAAGTAATCAAATGGCATACTTATTTTTGAGCTCTAAGTTTTGTAAGTAGTTGTTTATAAATTAAAAGAACGATTTAAATGTTTTTTTTTTATATTTTTCTATTTTTTATAATCACTTTCATATTTTCTTAAATCCAAACAACTTGAACATGAGAGGAAGTACGTGCGATCCAGTCTTGCATTTTATTTTGTGTGAATATTTTTCAACTCTAGTTTTTTATTTTTAAATAAGAACATTTACCGCGTAATTAATAAAAAAAAATATTACTCCTATAGTCCATGATTTTACTTAATTTCTAAATAAGAGATAAGCCACGGGTTAAAATTTCTCATTCATTAAACAAAAATTATTTTCGTGGAATAGTAAATTGACGTTTATCCTTCGAGGCCTGTGTAGTTACTTGAAATTCGTTCCAACTTTCACAAGCTTTGTTTTTTTTTGTATGGGTTTTGACAGCTTAAAATTTCGAGTTACCAAACACACCTCTAAGAATTCCTTTTTGCTTAATTCTTAGTTCTTATTACAATGGAAAATTTAATTAAAAGAAGGAAAAGAATCGAGTAATTGGAGCACCAATAACAGAGTATGTTTATATAAATAAACTATATACGAGTAACTATTTTTTCTTTTTTTCTTTAAAAACCTTGCAAAATCATTGCGCACAAAATAATAAATTTTTTTTAGAAAATCTAAATCTGTTGATGCGACACCAGGAATAAAATGTTGATACCAACACCAATACAAAAAAGAGCCTGTTGCTTATTCCATCTGCTTCGGTGGTTTAGCTTAGTATGTCAGTTTGCAGAAATTAAGTAACAGTTTGCATATTTCTACTCCGACGGATCGAAGACCTAGGAATAAATTTAAGTCTCTCATTCCGTTTTCCTAATCACTGTAGCGTATTCCAGGCGGAACTTCTAGCGATAAAAGAAGTATTATCTTGATTCAAAGAAAATGTGATATCAACCTCGGATATCCGCATCTTTTCTAATAGTCAAGCCTCTGGACTCTGTCTCTATAATATATGTAAACTCTAGAACTGCCCTAAACTGTCGAGCTTCTCTGGTGGAGATGGCGCAACAGTTTAATATTCACCTTTGTTCGGTGCCGGGCCATAGTGACATTTCAGAAAATTGTAAAGCTGATGAACTCGCCAGAAGTGGAACATCACTACCCATTTTATCTGTAAGGACAAATATTGGTATATCCATCGCTGTTTGAAAACTTTTGCTGACGCAGGATACTTTGGAGAGAACAAACATTAGGTAGAATAACATCACTACTTGTTTGGCGACAAAACTAATATGGCCAAATCTTGATTTAAAGCGCTCCATGTGTTTAAAATCTCTAAACGGACTGCACATCAGCTCTGTTTTAGATGTCATGACAGGACACTGTTTTTAGGCTCCACTTAGAAGATACTTCTATAGCGATCCTAGTGATGTGGCAAACATCGACATACATACATAGTCTCGTTCGCTTCATCGCTGGCCTACCAGACGTCCTTTTTTTAAATATCTGTCCCCTTTCAGTTTGGAAAATGTTGCATTTTGTCCTCTTTTCTAATTTCTAACCACATAAATATGCTTTGTTTCGTGCGAATTCATGTGAAAAACTTTGTTGTTTTTGTTTAAGCATTTTTAATATTTGCTTTATCCTCTACAATAATAGTTTAATTTTTTCACACGTTTCTTTCGAAGCAAATTGATTTTTCATATCAAAAACTCTCTTCATTTGATAAATTTATATGAGAGGTTCAATAAAATATTGATCTCAGTAGTCAATTTATATTTCAGTCTTCATTTATTTTTCATCTTCTTAAAAGTAAAAGGGAAACCTTAGCCCCATAAATTTTTTATTTTTTTTGACATCAGCAAGTAGTTGTATTAAATTCGATTGAAAAACTAAGGACATTCATTCAACAGCGTAAGACCGTCGTAAACGTTGTTAAGCCTTAAACTTCGTAATTCTGTCAGAATTTGTTTTTAAAATTTGACAGATTTACGGAGTTTATAACTTTACTCTGTGTGCTGTGCCGAAGTAGTTATATGTAGTACTTAAAAGATTTTACTCAATGTCCCATAATTTCAAAAGTATGTTTTGTACCCAGTTTTATGAATGTTTGTAGAGATGCATTTAGAACTTCGTTATTCATTCGTTGAACGCTACTCTTCGTTATTCGCGTTTTGTGTCATCAATTAGACCTTTTGTTGTTCCGCGTTTCGCCAGCAAATTTTCTCTTGAAGTGTCCTCTTTTAAAAAGCTAGAGATCTGGACATCCCTATACGAGTAAAATATTAATTTTATTGCTTAATCAATGGCAGTTTTTTTTCTAAACTTCTTACTTGGGGCTATCGTGAATAAAACTTAGCATGGAATTTCTCCCATCTTCTAATTATAAATGCCAACAATTTCCACTGTTCCTTGTAGGTTCTTATTTGGTCAATCAAAATGTTATCACAGTGGCCATGAAATATTTATTTTCAATGCCAATAACTTCCGAGAGAAACTGGGACCACAATTCACGTTCCCAGTTTTCGGCTAGGGAAACATTCCACGGGAAATTTTATTCACGATAGCCCCCACTATCCTCGAATCCCTTTTTCTGACTTAAGTCTAAAAACTCGGAACATATTTTAGGCGTGAAAGGAAACCAAATGAAATTAATATTAGAAGTAGTCTCGCTGAAGGCGATAACGAATACGTTCGTCTGCCATCAGTACGTATAATGGAAGAAGTGCATCAAAAGTAGGTACAACTTCTTCCAAAATTGAATTAGGGATGGAAACCCCTTCAAACTTAACCTGCAGACATGTGAGTAGCCTCTAAACCCCTCACAGAAGTTCTTAAAAGTGCAATTTTTTTCTCGAGTTTCATCGCGTTTTCTAGCCGTTGGATGGAAATCAAAACGTTTTTTTTTTTGTTATAAATGTATACTCTTATTATAATTATTATTATGTATGTATACAATCGATTACGATTATATTCTTAGGGGTTGTAGCAGTTATCTAAAAAAAAAAAATATTAAATCTCCGCTAGTTAAATCGCGTCTGTGGTGGTTCAAGACCTTTCATTTAGTAGTTTCCGAAATTTTTAAAACGCAAAAAAGTTTTTTTTTTCCAGGCATAGGTTTTGGAGCCCTTTAGATGTTTGTCACATGTTTATTCGTACTCAGGGAGTCCTTTTATTTGAGATACATATATTTCACGTGGTTTCCTAAAATTTAAAAACTCGAAAAAAGTTTCACTCTCAGGGACGTCTGTCAGGGGTTTTGGGGCCACTTAGAAGTCCGTCGTGTATACATATTTGTTATAAGTGAGTTGAGAGCTTCAGGAAATATTACGTTTGATGTGGTTTCCCTTACTAACTCAATTTTGGAAAAAGTTTTAATTTTGATGCACTTTTTTTGGAAAACTGCATCACTACGTGCTGACAGACGAATGTATTCGTTATGGTCTTCACCAGTAACATTAATTTCCCTTACACCAAAAATTTGTTTCCAGCTCTCAGTCTACTTGGGTTGGTTCAGAACAACTATGAGCCTTCTATATGTACTCAAATTATGTATTTTTTGCCTTATTTATGAATTCGTTTTCGTTTTGGAGACTGCAGTAAATTTTCGTTTTACTTTGGCTGACTTTACGAATATAAATACAAAATAACTACCGACAACGTACGTCAATTAAAATCAGTGATCAGCTCAGCTAGCTTTGGGTACCTTAATATGTTGAAAGTACTATTTTTATATATCTACATAGATATCATTCTAAAAATTTTGATTAAAATATACAATCAACACATTATAGTTCCTAAGAATCCTATTTCGTATTGGTAAAGAGTTGAAGTACTGGTACAAGTCTATTTTTTTAATGTTTTGTTTGATACATAGTTAGATACCTCCAGGTACATGTATAGATATATACTATGGATGTAGGAAGCTTTCTTGCATAAATTCCTCTTTAGTCTATGAAATATATCCCCATTTAGCTTACATACAAGAGTCAATTCGTAAGGTGGCAAGACTCTGCCATCAAGCCATGCTATTAGCTTACGTGCTCCAAGTATACCCTGATCTACCTACATAATGTATGCTGTTCTATTTAAATGACTGGAGATCCAAAATGTATGCATATGTCATTTGCAATTATTTTCTGCCTCATTAATTCCCTTAAGAATACCCCCTGAACGGAATAAGGATATGCACATACAGATCTAAAATCAACCAACTCTTACCCCCATCATATACACCTTCCACACATCCGAAGAGAAACAACAAGGACTTAGACACAAGAGTCAATAATAGGAGAAGGATATGAATATTGTAAGGGCGGATAGGAAAATTGCATTATCCATAGTAGTACCATACCATATTATCTTCAGTCTCTAAATATATGAACATCCGTTATTGAGTGGTATTCGAAAGATATACAAAATTTAAAGTATAAGAGCAAAAGCTTTTTGATAAGATTTGAGGAGAATATGTGAAGAGGGAACTTGAAGATTCCAAAGAGGCGTTCATGTATCTTTTAAGATATTAATGACTTATTGGGCTTCATTGAAAGATTTGCTTGATGGCCGTTTGTTCTGAATTACCGCATTTACATTACATATTTAAAACTAATACACGCACAAATTAAAACAAATTATAGTTCTGCAGCAGGCAGTAGGGTTTCTGTTGAAAAAAGGATTTTTATCAGAAAATAGAATACAGTAAATGAAAATAGCTGTAAACAATTGCTAGAAGTTTTGCAAATAAGTCTCCCTCACTCGATTAGTGGAGTGATAGGGGTTTTTCTTTTTTGAGCTCTGAGGGATCATGGAGTATAGAGCTCGAGCTTTCGGAGTTAGCTCAGAGCAGAGACTGATCAAAGCTCTCCAATATAATTTTGAAACACATCTGCGCGTTGAACTGTCATATGCTTTCGATGCTTTCAACGCACCAAAGGAGAATGGGCAAATTTGTATGAAACATGGTGCACTTCAAAACCGAAAAAAATGCATTTTTGATTTTACACTTTGATTAAGTTTTACCAAGTATTCTGGTTACTGACCAATAGAGAAAGAAAGTAGAATGTGAAATTTTGACAGTCCCAAGAATATTTTGTAAATAAAAATGCCCCTGTAACATAATTAATAAGGACATTTATCTATTACCGTAAATTACAATCTAGATACTCGTACAATCAAAAAAAAAAATTGATAGGATGAACATATATTAAAAGTACATAAAGTCAAATTCAAAATTGCTCTTGATTCGCTTGCAGGAATTAAATGTTCTTCTTATGGTTTTCGTCAAAATTAAGCCAATTACCAGTGGTGCTTTCGAAGGTTGCTTTTTGTATTTTCATATTATAACGAAAATCTTAACCCCCCAAGGTATTTAGTCGTTTTAAGTATGGTCAGTTATTAATGTCTACAATATTGTGGCTGTATTTAAGCTATCATGTTTTTGCATTTGAAAAGTCTTCAAAAATGGGGTTTAAATCCTGATTGAAATGATATTTTAGAAAAAATAAAAAAAACTCTTGAAATCCGTACTGGGTCTGTTTAAAACCGTTACGGGACAGTGGGATGTTTTGAAATTCCCCAAAACCACACTACAACAGTGTAAGGAGACGTTTTGAAGTTAGGATAAAGCATCACACACACTAATTTTATATTTACAATGCAATATTGCTCTTTATTATATTAACACCGCAATATCTTCTTTTCCAAATGAAATGCAATGTAACGCCCATAGTGAAAGTTGTTCCAAAGTGACATACCTTTCATTTCATTAATGACAACACACGCCCAAAAATGCTGATTCTCCTTAATTGTTGACTTTTAATTTTTTTCAGGCAGCTGGTCAAAAACATGAACTGAAAATAATAGCCATTTTTCTTTTTTTCCGAGCATAGCACTGAGCTACAAATCAAAAAAAGATCTGTGTTTTTTTTTTAGCTCAGAGCACTCAGAGCGCTCAACTTGTTTTTCTTTTTGAAATCGGAGCTAGCTCGGAATACGCTCCATGAGTTCAGAAAATAAAGACCGAGACAATATGGAGTAAGCGGCTGCCGATCCAGGAACTCAGTTTGGGGGGGGGGGGGGGGTCATGAAATTGAAACATCAATAAGAACTGAAACCTCTTGAAAAATATAGTAAAGCAGAATTTTCTGCACATCTTGTGCTTAGCAAAAGTCCAGATTTATAATAGCTTTTAAGTTAATGGCCATGATGAGAAAGAAGCTTGGACTCCCACTTAGAAACTGTATTTATCGACGCATTCTTTATTGTAACCACCGCATATGAATATGAAAACCGTGGGTTCCAGACTTCATTTTATTTTGGAAAACTTAAAATTTTGTTTTTATTTTTGCTTTGTTTTGTTATTTGAATTGGAATGATTTCTTATGATTTAGGGTTTAGTTTCCTTTAATTGGCTTAGGGTTAGTTTCAAGACTTACGGATAAAGCATCGGATAGCCTGTTCGGAAGTTTTTTTGACAGTTTAAGTTAAACTTCTGGTTTCAAATGTCTCGGATAGTGATATCCGAATGATAAAGTCTCAGTAAGCATATCCACCGGTTCAAGTGGCTGATAAATATTTTATCCAGAAGATGCCTAGCTGCTATGAGTTTTCATCGTAATGTTTTGAATTTCGCTTTGAATTACATAATCCATCGTGGTTCATACTGAATTTTAATATTAATAATTAATAATTTTAATATTAATATTTAAATTAAAACGATAAGGATTTTTTGTTTTGACAACAAAAATTTAATTTACAGTATGTTTTTGATGTTTTATGTTGTTCTCAAACTGTAAATTTGTCCACCGGTTAGTTTATCCGAGACTTTGACGATGAAACAGAAATATAATAACAGCCACTTTTATCTGCCGGATATGGTTATGTATCGGATATCTATACGAAACTTTAGCCGGAACATTTGAAAATGGCTCTTAATCTTTTAGGCTATTGAATAAACAGGAAAATGGTTTTATAAAGTAACAATTTCATGCCAGGGTTTTTATTATTGAATATAATTTGTTTGGTATAACTCGGAAACTAAGCCTTTTTTGACACTAAGGCCAGATCCACACTTTATATGATGCCAATATCGATACACTCTCGCTACGATAAAATATTTTTACATAAGAATCAGTGAGAGGATCGAAATCAAATCAGGTATCGACGATGTGAATATACTCATTGTTTCTTGTGTAAGAATATTTTATCGTATCGAGATTTTATCGATACTAGAACTTTAATGTGAATCTGGCTTAAAACTCTTAAAACTCTTTGTTGAAAGATAAATTTCCTAAAGAGGGCTTATAAAAGATTTATAATGAAAATATAAGCAAAATCAACCAAAAAATCTTAAAAATTATTTTTTTAAATTGGCCCGAAAGTCTCGTTTTCAGTACTACATGGAAAATTTCGCATTGGTAAGGATATTAGAACTCAAGATTTTGATGAAACATTCTGAGTATTGAGAGTATTTAAAAAGTAAGTAGGTCCACGATTTTGTTTTCCGGGTGTTTTCTTATGCTTCCAGATTTACCAACTGAGCGACTGGGCTAATGAATATAAAACTGTCATGTACTAGTAAAAAACGGGGTCTCAGGCAAAAACAGCAAAATATTTTAAGAAATGGCAAAAGTTTGAATGTCTTTATATCTGTCAATTTTAAACAAAAATACCTTTTAAAACATGTCATATAATAGATTTTAGCCTTTACTTTTATGATAAGGTATGCCTCTTTGAATCTTTGCTTAAAAAAATTTGATGCCCATATTCAAAAAAAAATTTTAAAACCTTTGATTTTTCGATTTTTTATGTTGGTTTTTGCTAACGCTTCCTGATTTAATTTTCTTAAAAAAGTTTTTAAGCCATCTATTTCGTTTGAAAATTAGATTGTGAACTAAAAAGTCTAAAGACTTATAAACATTATCAAATTTAGCCTAGTTTCCAAGATATGCCAAACATATTGAAAATTGGCCATTCTCTCAGAAAAACATGCATATGGATGCTTATGGGCTAAACATAAATATTAAATAATAAAAACACTTGCATGTAATTGTTTTAAGCTCCTTTCCTTTCCAAAAGCCTATTTGTCAATCTACGACTGATTCAGATATTCAGTGTGGGACAGCTCATATTATATAAGAAGGTGTTCAAATTGGGGTAGTCCCATTTTTTTTGCTGTGTCTGTATTAGGAAGGGGATGGTCAAGTCAGGCAAGATTTCTAATTACTTTTGAAGTTTTTTTTTAACGTTTTCTCTTGCGACAACTGTTTTGCCAATGATGGCAATTATTTCAGTTGGATACATTTTTAATAAATAAAATTTGGAATGCAACACAAAATTAACTAATACCTTGAAAAGCTCAGATTTGTGTTTTTTTCGACTTCTCAACTTCAAAGTGAGTCTATTGTGCTCACATTAGGTTGTAATAGTCAATCCAATCTGAGCACCGTCTAAGAGCGTGCACAGAATTTTCAGTCGAATGGAGTTGACATTTAAGTGTTGCCTACAGAGATACTCGTAGCAATTTGAGAAGTAATTTTTGGTCAATATTTCTTTCATTTATCATTACGAAGTTTGATTCTGTTAAAGATAAAATATCATGGTTTTCATAAAAATATATGCAGATTATTAAAAAATATGAAATTATCAAAATGTTACCCTCGGTCTTTTTGAATAACAAATAAAGATTGCTCGTATTTCTATGAACCTCTGGGGGGTCATGACCCCATGAATCCATGACCTCCTCCCACTGGATCAGCCACTTGGAGTAAGTAGCTGAGCGCACTCTTCACTCTTCTTTCACTTATTTCAAACAGGTGCGTTCAACACATCAATTTGAGTTTATATTTATAAATTGTTCGAGCTTTTGATTGGCCAGCTGTCAAATGAAAACTAGGTCAGTACTTAATTTAGGTGCGTCGAACACATCGCTATCGTACGACAGTTCGGTGCTCAGGTGTGTTTCAGCTAACTCAGTGTGAGCTAACTCAAATAGCTCGAGCTCTACTCCATCCCATGGTCAGAGCTAAAAAAGAAAAACACCTAATGTGTTGAACGCGCCCATTTAAAATGAGTGAACAAAATAGTGTAGTTGGCGGCGTTCGGTCATTTACTCCATTCGCTTGGTCTTTTTATTCTGAGCTCATGGAGCGTACTCCGAGCTGGATATGATTTAAAAAGAAACACAAGTTGAGCGTTCTGAGTGCTCTGGGATAAAAAAGAAACACAGATCTTTTTTTGATCGCTCAGAGCTATACTAAGAGAGAGCTAAAAAAGAAAAACGTCTGATATTGGTCATTTGCAAATGACCTAAAAAGTTATTTCCAAAAGTTTGTAGATATTTAAGTTTTGTATTGCTGGTACAATCCCAGTGTAGTTGTATACCGTAAGTCCAAACAGTGTTAAGTACCAACCTGTATAAAATCAACTTAATTTCAATACTAAGCCTGGAATATTTACCGAGTAGCCAGTTCATATCTCTTAATTTACTTCTTATTTCTTCGCATTTCTTTCTTACGTGTGAGGTCCATTTTAATTTCACTTCTAGAATCATCCTCGGATACTTAGCCTCATGAGCACAAGGGGTTGGAAGAAAGACGGGTAATCTATTTACTTTTTTATACGTAAAGCCAACGTACACTGACTTCTGTTCATTGAGGGCTATTCCCCATGTTTGTCCACTCATTAACATTATTAAGAGCATTTTGTAATTTAGTTGTAGCTTCGCTAATCGTTTTACCTACTCCTAGTATTGATTATTGCAGTATCATTGGCAAACGTGGCTACGAAAGTGTCTTTTGTTTGAGGTATATCGCGTGTAAATAAAGGTACAAAACTGGACCTGGCTGGTACCCCAGCCACTAATTCTTTTAAATTTGAATATTCATTCCAGTGTCTTACGCATCCATTTTCCAAATTTCCATTTTTCGTGCCACACCTTGTCCAACGCTTGCAACACATCCAAAAAATTGAGTAATAATTTGTCTTTAATTGGTTATTGATTATATGGGACAATGTTTTCTATTTAGGCCGAAAGACATTAGCATTAAGTTAATATATAGTTTAACTTAGAGCACCCGATTGGGGCCAGTAGAGTTTTAAGATATTGATAAGTAGGCTAGTTTTTATGAATTTTTGTCTGGCTTTAAAATAGTTTAAGAAAATGGAAAATACAAATGAAAATGAAAAAAAACAATGTTTTCTATTTTTTTTTAGTTTAAATTCATATGGAGCAACGTTCAAAAGGACTTTAAAATTGATTATTTTGAATTATTTTTTATTACTTTACTACGCTTTCACTGGGGCAAATGATGTTTTGTTGTAAAATACATAGAAAACATCGCACGAGAAATTGATCTTGCCACAACTAACAACTAATTAAAGGCCAATTATTAAGTAATTAAATGATATGTCTAGAAGTTCTTATCACTTTTCGAAAAAAATATAGAAAACAGAACGACAAATTCAAAATTATCAATACTTACTAACGACTAAATAACCATTAATTTTTAAGCCACAAATAATTCGGTTTAAACAGTTTTTACCACTTTTTGAGGTTTTGATAAGATAAAAAAAATCCAAGAAAAAGCATAGAAAGCATTGCACGACAAATTTTAAACTATCACAACTAATTCAAGTCCTGTTAACGACAAATTATTAAGCCATAATCCATTCGGTATTAGAAGTAGTTTCTACCCCTTTTATAGATGATAGTTTGCCTTCTTGATATCAAGCAAGCAAAGGACGCAAATAAAAACATAGCACGATTAAATTAAATTTTTCACAACTAATTAAAGACTAGCTAATGGCAAATTATGTAGCCATGAATTATTAAGTATTGGAAGTGTTTACCACTTTTCGGGATTTGTCAAGTTCGCAAAGCACTCAAACAAAAAATACAAATTCGAAACTGTCACAACTAATTAACGGCAAATTATCTACCTACCCAATTTGTGATTTGTCAGAGTTGCTTTACTTGCTTGACACTTATAGAAAACAAATAACCCAAATATATATAGAAAATATCTCATGACAAAATTAATTTTTTTTATAATTAAATAACGACTTATTAAGGGCAAATTATTAAGTATTTAAATATTAATATTAAGAAGTTTTTACCACTTAAAAAAAAACTTAGATAACATGGAATAGGAGTTGAAATTGTGTTAGCTAATTATTGAATAATTAACGGCAAATTATCCATCTATTCAATTTTCGATCCGTAAAAGTTGCTTTGCTAACTTGACACTCATCCTTTGCCTGGCATACACGCGCTTTTATACTTATTAAATGAGCTACAGATATTGCTCCGTATAATTTCCCTTTCTCAAGCTTTTTTTGTTGACATTTAGCATTAAAAAAGCTCACTGCAAGTTGGTCTGTATCAGCAATTTTCCAAAAGATGGCGCTTCTTCATTCGAGACTCGTTTTAGTTCCTGTCTGCACGCGCTTTTATACTTATTAAATGAGCTACAGATATTGCGCACTATAGTTTCCCTTTCTCCAGTTGTTTTTGTTGACATTAAGCATTAAAAAAGCTCACTGCAAGTTGGTCTGTATCAGCAATTTTCCAAAAGATGGCGCTTCTTCATTCGAGACTCGTTTTAGTTCAAATGTGCGAGTCGTTAAAATACGATCTGTCTTGAAATCTGTGGTATAACTTTAATATTTTTTAAGGCGTAAACAACAAAAAATATTAACAAGAACAAATTTTGTCAACATAAAAATACTTTAATAACATCCCAAATGACAGATATAAACTGTTTTCAATTTCACGAAAAGTGATTTCGGAGTTATTAGATTACTCGATATGCAGAACACTAAAATAAATTCACTTGATTTTGATTTACAATTTTGATTTCGGTTACATTTCACTCGAATTCTGGAATATAGGAGTCAAAATCTTTCAGTAACTCAGAAATTCTTATCATGGTATATGCCAAATGAAAACTTATACATTTTACAAACATTAAGTTTTTTTTATATAATTGTTTTATGGTTTTTCAAATATAATAATCTGACTTAAATGTATAGATATTTTCTTCTATTAATTTTTCACTCAACTTATATCTATCTACTCTTTGCGAAGCCTTGGGGCGTGAGACCAGCTTGTTGTTTACATAGTTAAAAAAAGAATTCATAAAATAAAAATGTTTTTTATCGTACAAGGTACCTACATATACCTACCTACCTATTACCCATTGAAAATTAATTTATTTCATCGATCATGATTTTGTATTCTTGACAATGTAACCAACTTTTTCATATGTCTTTCTTTTCTTTTTTTGATAGAATATACATAGATAAACATTAACTTTTCAAAAGCAAATCCAACTTGTTATGTGAATATTCACCAAGGATAGGAATACATTTAAAAAGGGGGAATAATACTTTATCTTCAGTCATTTCCTCCTTAAGGTGAAAATGCTATGCAATGTGCATATATTTATACGGCCACATCAAATGCATGTGGTTCTCTTGCCTGCCACACATAAATATGTACATGGAGGGTTATGTAGGTAGGTTTGTACCTAAACTACCTAAGTCTTGTAGGAACCCATTTTCAACTTTGCAGCCCCCATAGAAAGGATTTACTATCGTTTCGTGTGTGTGCCATTCAATTCCGTTTTGTCATTGATCAAGGATTGAAAGCTTAACTAGGATTTAAGGTCTTCTCGTTTAGAAGTGAAAGGGTAGAGCAAAGAAAGAGCATCTAGAAGAATGTAAATCCCGTCCTAGAAGTGCTATGTGCATTATGCACTTTTTATTTTATTCGCTGAGAAACATCTTATACAATATATATAATTTGTTCAAAGTGGGAAAGTGGAAATGTGTTTTAACGTAAGCTTCTTTCTTATAAGAGTTGAACGATTTGTTCAACACTTTAATCAACAACTCTCATCCCTCAGCCCTGAATTTGAGGCGCTAGTTTTAACTCTGCAACTAATGGAAAACTCTGGAGGATTAATTATTTCAATTAAGTGAAAATTCTTTAATATTTTGTGTAATTGTTGTTTTAACAATACTAATCGAGTTTAAGGTTAATAAGAGATTAGAGTGATTTAATAAAACCGCAATTTCCCACGTTGATAGATTAGTTAGGTTCCGTATTCAATGAGAAAAAAAGAAATCTCCATGATTCTTACTTACAAGTTCAGCTTTATTAATAGTCTGGAAGACCATGAGATTACCTATTTCATACAGCCATTAAACAAAATTCCGACTTCCGATGGAATATACACACACAGCATCAAAAAATTGCACGTGCAGCAACTGAAATCATATAATGTAGGAATTTGTATTAAACTTTTGCGGCTAGAGATTGAATAATTTGCATTTATTTATCACGTTTTTTTGTTTTGCTTTTTGGAACAGTAAATTTTATTTTTGTTCACGAAAAAAAATTTCAGCATATTTGGATTTAACGGTCGAAAATTTATATACCAAAAACCGATCACACCCGTATAGCTAATCAATTTAAAGACTACGGTGAAACATGAAGGTGAAAGCATTGTCTAATGAGAATTGAGAATTGAGTAACAGTATGATTTCACAGTTTTTGAGGACAATCGCCGGAAGCATTCGTCAATATTATTAAGAGAATGGCTGCATTTTAGTGAAAAATCTTAGTTGCCTCATCCACCACATTCTTCAGACCTTTACCCCATTAAGCATCTATGGGCTTTTTGGTAGGCAAAGTTCGAAAAACTCATATAACTACCGAATAACCCTCCAACACAATACCAACAGGAGTTACCTCAAAGCTTAAGTTTTCAATAAACAACCGTGTCAGATATATAGTAAGAGTCAAACAATGGCACTTTTTGTAGTAATCTGTAAGAAATTTGACTTTAAGCCCACTGTACGTGCAATTATTTGATGTATTTTTTTCGTTCGTCTTATTTTTGTAAATATTTTTTATTTAAAAAAGCCTTGCAATATATAATTTTATCTTGTTTCTAATAAAACTTTCAATAAACCACAGATAAATTGCATAAGCTTTAACAAATTATCACAATTTGCTTACAAAAACGTTTTTTATTCAAGATAATGGAATTTTTTGATTCACAGTATTTACGTTCTTTCCATATTTAATAATTTTTTTCGAATAAAACTCTTTTACGCATTACCATAGATGCAGGGGTGCAGCTACGGTAGGGTATTCTGGGACAATTCCCTACCTAAAAATACGGGTTGGGGGTCGAAATTCTGGCTGGGTCAAAATTCTTTCGACTTTCAAAATTCCGCTCGTCAAAATTCTGCTTTTAAAATTCTCCTTTTCAAAATCCAAATTTTTTTAAATTCTGCTTTTTCACATTTTTTAAACCTTTTTTTTTATTATATTTTGTAAATAAATTGTCTAAGCATGAATTTTTATTTAGTGAAAATGTGGTGTAGCTAGCTTAGTTAGTTTTTTTTTAGATTCTCTTGTATTCTACTTTTATATTAATTCGTCAAAATTTATCATATATACCATTGTAAGTATTTAAATATCCAAGTTTTTTCAAAATATGACCTATGACCTAGAATTTTGAAAACAGTTTTTTTTAAAAAAAAAAAATAAAAAAAAAAAACAGAACATTTAAAAGATGAATTTTGGAACCAGAATTTCGACCCGCTCCTTTAAAATAACAACGACCTACTCAAAAAATACTATATTAACTATAGGTTCAATTTTCCTATTTTCTCTTATTCACCAACAAAAAACCGATTTGAAAGAAATGGCCTTAACTTTAACATAAATAATAAATAATAAATGTTTTCAAACTTGGCATACAGTTTCAACTATAAGGGTAATTGCGCTAAAAACAATCAAAGTATCAAAATTTAACTCCACTTGTTTTTGTCTCTCAATAGGAGCATTATAAAGTAACCATTTTGTTTTGAACTTGTTGTTAAGAATGATAATTAATGATAAATAATTCAAAATATGAGACTTCAAAATTAAAAACTTAAGCTCTGTGGAATCCAAAAAATGTTACTCTGATCCTTAGTAATCAACTGAAAATATGTACATAGATAAACAAAATATAACGGTTCCTACTTTTGACAAACTTCTAATAAAATTTAAATAATTTAAAACTAATTTTGTTATAAGGATGAATACTTTTTTTCTTTATATAGTACCTATAAAGCATAATTTGTTTTAATAGTATTTACCCTCAAAATTAAATTTTAAACAAAATGTAACAAAATAAAAACCACATAGTTTTGCTCACTATTTAAGTTTGCATTGTTTTAAATATTTTTGATTTTTTTCTATAGATAGTTTTGGAATAATATCAATTTATTCCATAAAGAGCCATGACATAATATTTAAGGGTACAAAAATATAAAAAAAAGTTTTAAAAACCACGGTACATTTTTTAAAGAATATCTCAAATGATGAAAAATATAATGCTTTTAAATTGTTAAAATTTTTAAAAAGCGTTTTCATAACACAAATTAACTGAAAAATGCGTAATACGTCAAATGACGTAAAATTTAAGTAAGCATAAGACCATAAACTTCTTTATATAATTCTTTAAAGTTGGTAAAAATTTTAGTAAGCGTTGAAGACTAATATTTTTTGTTTTTTTTTTTTATACCATTGACTTTTAATAGTGAATGGATCTTTTTAAACAAAATTTTACATCGTTTAAAATGTTTTCTAAGAATTAACTCAAGAAACAACCATCAAAAATCATGATTTTGGGGTGAACAAAAATAAAAAAATAAAACAGTACTTTTTTAAAATTATAGAAGCATTTCAAATCACCGAAAAATAATTGTCTTTTTAGATTTCATAGTGATTTTATTTATAAAGTAAGAATAATCTAGTTAAACTTCAATTTATATTAAGACAAAATTCATTTTGCATAGCTTTAGATAGGTTTTTTCTTGCTTAAATGGTGCTTTTAACGATACACAAAAAAAAAAAAAAAATGATAAAATAACTGTAAAATTTACATTTTTGGTAATAAAAGTCGTCCAACATTAAAAAAATTACCATTGGCATGCTAGTCATATTGTTTTGACATTTATGTAAGGTTTATTTAAAAGTTAAAATTATCATAATAATATTAAAATATCAATACCAATTTGATAATTTTAATGTAATTTTTACAAATAAAATTTCAAATTGATATGATTTCTTAACAAAACAAAATGTCATATTTATTTTTTAAATATCAAATTCATATGAGAAAATTGATATTTTGTAATGTGGTTTTAATATGATAAATATGAACTTGATATTTTGCAATAAGTATTTATTATTATCAATTTTACATTTTACTTCTTGCCTTCTTGGCTGTGCCAGCGTTCTGTATTTCTCACATCGATAAACGTTGACAAATGGAACAAAACTTAAGTGTTTTGTTTCAATTTTCATCATTTCTCGAACGATTTTACCGATGCGATAGTTACAGAACTTTTTTCACAGCTTAGAGGGCAAGAACTAACATGTTAAATTGATAATAATAAATACCTAATAATTACGAAATATCAGTTTGATATTAATAATGTTAAAACAACTTTTAAAAATACAAATTTTCTCATTTAAATTTGATGTTTAAATATATCAATTTAACATTTAAATTGTTAAATGTTATGTTAAAAAATCATATCAATTTGAAATTTTACTTGTTAATATTATGTACGTTAAAATGTTCATTCAACATCCAAATTTATTATTTCTCAATAGCACCAAAATTAAACACACAATATTAAGTTATGTTTTATTGAACAATCAAAATTTACTCTTCACTATAATGTATAACAAACTGCACTGAAGGTTATTCCAGAGGTACTTACGCTATAACTACAATGGTTAGGTCCGTTCAATCAACAGAAATTGACATTTTAAAATATTTAACATCGTGCGTATCGTAGTGCGTAGGACTGTCATGCCAAAGGTCTGGGTTCAATTCCCAGCCACTGCCACCTAAAAACAGAAATGTTTTTTTCGCGAGGTACTACATCTTGCGAGGAACTGACAAATCCTCTAAGAGTATACTTGTCATAAGTGCTTCTCATCTAGCCGTTCGGACTCGGCAAAAATTGTAGGTCCCCTCCATTCCTGCCAAAAATACGCACACAAGAATGGTTGAGAGTTGTAAGTCACTAGGCCTTGGTTCTTCACGAGCTGTTGTGCCACCAAATTTATTTATTTATTTTTGTATATGGACTTGATATTATAAAAGCTTCAATCTGATAATTGCATTATCTAAATGATCGTGAAATTTAAAACTTCATTTTGATATTATGAACTGATATGAAGATGTAAAAGAAAATTTAAATTTTTTGACATTATATCATGTAATTAACCCCAAAAATTTTGATGTTTTTAGTATCATAAATAGGCGAGTTCGAGTCAATTTTTGATAAATTGATATGATATGTGATTTGAAATGAATAAAATATCAAAACGATATGCGTTTTTTTTTTCTCAGTGTACTTAATCCAACCACGTGCTATATGTATTAATAAATGATCTTATAAAGGGTCATTTGAATCATTTTTGAAGCTATACAACACACCATTTGGAATTTTTTTAATTTAAACCATACAGAAACATATATATATCTAACGAAAAAACAAAATAAAAATGCAACGGTACATTTCCTAAATTTCAAAAATATTTCAAATGATGTAGAATGTGGAGTTATTCGAATTAAGAAAATATGTTTTTTTTTTTTTTTAAAGAGCTATTAAGTTTGACAAATTTGAATTGAATGTTGAAATAGGGAAAATGTTGAAAATTTTGTATAATTTTTATCATTGAAATTGAATAGTTAACGGTACATAATAATACTAATATATTTGAATTTTTGATTTGTTTCTTATTTTATTTTTCGTCATTTGATATATTTTGTATTAAAAAAATGAAAAAACATACGAGTAGATTTGAGTTAAAACCTTGTTTTTACCAATATTTTACTTGCTTATATGTTAGTTTTCTGTTTCTTTAGTAACATTGTTTAGTCATTTAAATTATTATGCTAGAATACTTATTAATTTCATAAAAATAATATCATTATATATAATTTTCATCTTCGTCGTGCATATGGTCTTTTTCGTCTCTGGTGTTACTGCATGATACTCTCTGGCAAGTTCTACACAATACATATTACCGTACACAACATTGCTGATCGCTCACATTCGCATCTTGTTGTACATTGTTTCCAATGTTTGACAGTTGCAAGATATTTATTAAAGCAGATGTTCTGGAGCGGGTGGCAGATCTGATGTAGCAGGAACTAATCCGCCTTTGACGGATTTCCGTCCCCAATCTGTTTTTTTTTTTTTTATAAATTTATTTTTATTTTTCAATTTTCTTAAAACTATTTTAAAGCTAGACAAGAATTCATAAAAACTAGCCTGCTTATCAATATCTTAAAACTTACTTACTGGCCCCAGTCGGGCGCTCTAATTTAAACTATAATAACTTAATGCTAATGCCTTTCGGCCTAAGAACTATCTTAATACTAAATCCAGGTCGGTTTTATTTTTTATCGAGAAGAATTTACAAGAAACTCGGTATCATTGTCTTGATTTTTTTGGTTTTATATAAAACTTACAAACTACATAAAACTAAATTAAAGCTAATTAAAACTACTTAAAGCTACTTAAAACTATTTACAACTAATAATAAACTAATTACAACCTACTTATTAGCTACTTACAGACTACTTACAAACTAGAACACCCACAGCAAGCATTTTCCGGTTTTATAATTTTTTTGTATTTTTGTGGATTTTATAACTTTTTTGTGTTTTTCTATGTTTTATAATTTTTTTTTTTGTGCCACTCTGACTGTCCCTACTTAAAACTAACTACCTAAACCTATGTAAGTCGGCCATGACAGAGAAAAACCAAGGACAACTTTTAAATATCTGAAGGAACTCCATTCTTCATATTTTAACCACCAGAACTGGTTCTCCTGCCTCACCCTATCCCTTCGCAAGGGCGGATCCAGACTTTGTCCCAGGGGGGGGTCACGTTTATTAAAATTTCAATAAAGTATTGCACCCAAAAATAATTTTTACTTACGATATAAGGCAAGTTTTGTTTTCGAGCAAAGTGGGTTGCACAATTCTGTCTGGTTGTTTGTCTGTCTATTCCTTGACAGCCTACAGCTACAGCCTAAACCACTGAAGCACTTTTCTTCAAATTTTTCAATAATTTTTTTTTTAATTCTTCGGAGGGGATATTTTTTACCTTTTAAAATTACGGTACTTGCTATACAACCATTAAGAAAAAGCTTATTTATCTGAAAAACGGCTTCAACGAATTTGATAAAAAAAACAGTAGATTACTTTAGGTATGGTGAACATTCTGGAAAAAAAATCCGAAAAACTGTTAATAACAATACCTGCCATTTAAGGGTTTTGAACTTCGATTTCTTCAAAGAAATTCAATCAAAATTTGCATGCAAAAGCTCCATAAGAATCTCAATAATATTGCATATCAAAATAAAAAAGTAAATGATGGCCTTTAAAGAAGATATTAATTTTTGTTTTGAAAATTCAATTCAAGAACGCGTTGATAAATTGTTTTGAAACTGGTTTATAAATGTATTTTAAAATTAATTATTATTTAATTTAATATAAAAAATTGCTTTTTGAGAAAATCGCTACAACGATTTTAATTTTTTTTTGTGCTTATATTCATATTTCTTCAAGTTATCAAATTGGTTTTAAGCTTAAAGCTATCTGAAAAGTTGTTAAACACTTAAAAGAACAATTTAAATGGCCTTATTTTATACATTTTTAAATTCTTTATATATGTAATTACTGGCATATTTTAAAAATTCTTAATTACAGGCAATTTGAACATCAGAGCAAGTACCTGCAGTACAGTCGTACATTTTATTTTCATTGAAAATATTTTTTTTTAAATAAATTAATTAATTAAGGAATTGAAGCCAGAACAATAAGATCGTATTTAGTCTATCTCTAAGATCTATTTTGATCTCTTGCCTGGCAACTAGAAGCTACTTTTGTTATACTTAGCACTTTCCTTAATGACATCGGCACGTCAAAATTACAAAACAAAAAACTTTGTATTCCCAAAATGGTGCACCCAAGTTAGTGGGAAAGCGTAAGCAATTACTGTCTTGGGAAGACGATGTAAAATGAGGTAGTTTTTCCATAAAAAAAGGCTTGCTACCACTCATGTCTTCGAGTTGCTCTATGCTTTAAGTAACTTCATAGTGCTAGAAACTAAAAGTTGATCGCAATCAACAACTTAGTTGCCTAATGGTTGCTTGACCTTGATTTTGAGATTAAGCGATATGTCATTTAGGATATTTGCAATGAATGTATGCAATCAGTATAAAGTCCAAAAAGTTTAATTTTATAAATTTGTTGAGTTGAAAATTTTGAATCAACTGTAAAAGTTTTTCCAAGTACCGCCCAATTTTTCGCACTTCACTGTGAGAAATTTGCAAGATACCAAAATCTAAAATATCGAAACTGCATTATTTATAGATCTTGAAAAATGATATCTTACACTAAGTAAAAATAAAACATTGCATTCTCACCTTACAATCTTGCAAATGTCAACCAAAATCTCGAAACTTAAAATCTCGAATACCTGCTCAAAATTGAGTGGTCACATAATTAGCGGGATTTTTATTTGCAAGATCTCGAATGCGAGTTTTTCATTGGCACGGTTTTGTAATTTGTGCCCAATTCAAAAGGCCGTTGATAAGGTCAACTAGCTACATTAATTTGTTGTGGATTTGTTCTAATGGGATTTTAAAGTTTTGAACAAAATTTTTAGGTACCTTATTAAGGTTATCTTAAGAATCAAATATTAAATATTGTTATTAAAGGTCACCTAGATTCATTGATGACATACATTTTTTAAATGAATTTTCAAAGTTTTTTCATGGTTCAGTATTATTTTTTGAAAATTCTATGTCTGAAAAATTATCAACTGTTACTACCTGCCCTTAAATGACCAGTAACCTTTCGAAGAGTACATATACGGGATGCCATGAAATTTGTCATCTGATTCGGTGTACGGTTACAGCAATGTTCACAAAATCATCAAATCAATTTCAAATTATTTTTACGGTAAAACAAAAAGTAGAGTTCTGTATTATTCTTGAAATGCAAACTTTTATTGTTTTTCTGGCGGAAGAATTATTTTTTCAACTTTTCACGAACGATGTACATATCGTCGACTTTCTGTCAAAACCTATTAAGTCCTTAAATGACATTTAAATGTTCTTTTAGTCAACAATAATTACTGAATTCGAAAATCAATGTCTAGTAACTGTGTCATGGTTTCTTTTGGCTCTATCAACCAATTTTGGTAGATCATGCTTGCGCTGGAGAGATGGCGTAGACCAGGACGCTCGAAGCCTTGGGGTGCGCAACGAGACCGGGATAGGTGGAGAGACTTGTTGAAAGAGGCCAGGACCGGACCCCGGTTGTCGAGCCGATGATGATGATGATAACCAATTTTAAAACCTTTCATTATCTTAATATTCCATTTTATTACCTTTTAAATCAGTGTTTTGTGTCTTCTAGGCAATTTTTCAAATTTGAAATTTGTTTTGACAGAAGGCCCACGATATGTATTTTTTACTTTGATTTTGTGTTTTAACTCTTTAAATACGCACGGTTAATTAAAATAAATTTGAAGGCGGATAATATCCTTTGAGCAGTGAATTTTTTTTGTTTATGATTGAATTCATCTGTCTAATATTTTATATCTGGGAAAAGACCCAGGGGGGGGTCATGACCCCCATGACCCCCCCCTTGTATCCGCCAATGTCCCTTCGGTCCCGTTCGGACACAGTCCTACTGAACCGAAGGTGCTCAGCTCCGTCTTGTGCGAGGACGTCTCGACTGTAAAGGAGCCGCCGATCCACAGTTTTGCGGCCGACGTGGTAGATTAGCGGAACCGCCGCTCTATCCTGGATCAGCCCTCGACTGTCTAGGTGGAGGAATGCATCGGGTGGAATAAAGCCGCTTAGGCACACACTCTCGTAGTATTCGCACTTAAGGTAGTAAGCCCCAAAAATTAAGCTGTTAGTCGAGGACATCGCCCTTGCAATGTGACCTCGAATAAGCTTCAGCAAGAAATTATCTATCCTGTTTATGTTGGCCCCGTTGTATAGAGCCAGGTCGGACTAGTAGTGTTTGTACTCCGACTCTGGTGTTCTGTGCAATCCAAGGCAGCATCGAAGACACTGCCTCTCAAACACCCGAATCTTTTCCATTTGAGATGGGGCAACGTTGAACCAAACCGGGCATCCATAGGCAATCATCGGCCGGATAAGGCCATGTAGCAAATCACCTTCACCCTGCTGTCAAGCCGGCTGCTATAAAACAACCGTTTCGTCAGGGCAAAAGCTCCCCTAGCCCTGGCCAGAGCAGCATTTATTTGTCTGTCGAAATACAAATACTGATCCATCCAGATGCCAAGGTACTTTCCTACACTTTTACTCGCCAGTGGATGTCCATTTGGCCCTACGATCACCAGCTTGCGCCAGTTCTTTCTCGTATCCCTTGTGGCACTAAGCAACGGAGTCCTAAACAAGATAGTTTCTGATTTCTGAAAGTTGATTTTCAACTTCCAGTCATCACAATATCGTTGAATCTCATTGAAGTCACGCTGCAAGAGAATCCTGATGTCCTCGATTTTTGCAGCAGTTCTGTACGCAATCAGGTCGTCGGCATACGCAATTGCCTGAGTTAGACTACTTATCAGATCGCTGGTGTAAATGCTGAATAGAATCGGTGAGTTTACCGCTTCCTGCTGAAGACCATTTTTAATACTAAAGGTTGTGGCAGAAGTAACATTGCCACTCTTGACAACAAACTTTCTACCATTGAGCATATCATAAAGCATATATAACAGTGGTTTACTAATGCCAAGTCTGGTCAGCTTTAGATACAGACCCTCTAACCATTCGGTGTCGAAGGCCTTCTCCAAATCAACCAGACAGGCACCCGTACACTGCTTCTTGGAATTTTTCTATTGGACATCAGAAACGAGTTTCGACGCGGCATGAATGGTGTCATGTCCCGCCTTTAAACCAAACTGATTGTCCGGTATGATATTATTGTCCTCTGCCCACTTAGACAGAGCTCTATTGATAACTTTTTCGAATACCTTGCTGATACTCGGAAGACTTATCGACCGGAGATTCACCGGATTGGAGTTGTCCTTTCCCTTTTTCGGGAGAGGATGCACCACAGCTGTCTTCCACCGCACTGGATAGTATGCATTATTCAGAGCGTTGTTAAACAGAGTGGTATAAATGTCTACTGCTTGTTGAGGTAAATGTCAAAGTACAACGTTGGATATGCCATCGACTCCTGCTGACTTCTTCTTCTTTAATGAATCGAAGATGAGCCTTCGTAATTTACAGGGAACTGGGCCCATTTTGCTCGGCGATTATGGCGTTTGCCAAATGATCTTCATTGAACCCGGTGAAATCAAGGTTCTCTGATCGCCATTGCGTGATGTCATTCCAAAGGTAGAAGTGATGGAGCAAGGCTCTGTTTTCCAGGTCATGATTGGGGCGAATGCTCGCATTCACTTTGTACACTTGCTGGAAAGCAGCCCCCACAGCCTCCACTTTCTCCTGCGGATCTTCGGCAATAAAGAGGTCATCGTCCAAGACGGCGTCCTCTGGATTAATTCCTGCCGTCAGAAGAACGTCTTTGTTGTCTGTCGTTCTCTGGAGCTTAAGACAAGGAAGGTCGTTCAGATCATTCCTTCTAAATATCTTGTTAATTTGGGAAAACATGCTCGGGTCGCTAGAATTAACGGCCCGAATTTTGTTATCCCAATACAAATTAAATGACAGCCGATAGTTCTCTTTAATTAGTTGGTTGATGTTCTTGATAGACAACTTCAGTATCCTTATCTCCAGATTGTGTGGGTCAGTAAACCGTCGGTACAAGAGTTTGAGTCTTGTCAGCAGTCCACTTTTTTGTCTGTGTAATGCGTCAATGGTCGCGTTCCGGTAGATGTCGGTTACGTCCCGTTGTTTGTATTTCGGTATTATTCTGTTCATTGTTCGTTTGATTGTCTCATCCATTTGTTCTAGGTATTGGTCTATTTCGTTATTTGTCAAATTCCTGTCATTTGGTGGGGATATGTTGTTCGAACTGATTTCGTAAGTAAGCGTGGCCAGCGCATCTTACTGTAATTGTAAGTATGCACAGGTACATACTCATCCAATTTTACGAGCTCGTTCGGAAGCTGTATTACGGCGGCTAGTCCGCAGTGATCACTGTCGTACTCGATCGTTCGTAAACAGTTTCTTGGTCTTTGACTCACAGTGTAAGTAATTATCAGTCTTGCGTCTATTAGCAATAGATCCAGATAGGCACCGCTTCTTGGAAACGATGGCCGATCCGTAGCCAACAGGTCGACACCATATTCAGTGTTGTATCGACTCATCCAATTGTAAAGATGAATACCTCTTTGATTTTGAATTTGATTTCCCCAAGCTTGGTGTTTGGCATTCAAATCACCGGCCATGAGAAAGTTATTTTCTTCCAAGCTCAAGCGTAGACATTCGAAAAGTTTTTCAAGCTCCGCCATAAAATCAGTTGGCTGAGGTGATGCCGGTGCATAAACCGTGATCACATACATTCTCTTCCCCTGTTGGAGAGGAATGCATACGATGCACGCCTCTAACAGCCGAAATCTGCGCAGATTACTATTATATATAACTTTATGATTAATGCCTTTTCGTATTAAGATTGCGACGCCTCCCCCTTAAGTGGAGTTGGGTCGATCTCTTCTAACGATATTGTAATTGTTGTTAGTCAACTTTTGTTTCTGGTTCAGCTTAGTTTCGCTGGCCATAAACACATCTGGACTTTGGTCTTTCAACAATTGAAAAGATTAGCTCTACGTTCGGTCCTAATCAGTGAATTTACATTCACAGCAAGTATCCTAAGAGGCCTCTCCGACAGCGCGCCTTTAACCTTAATTTGCGTTAGGCTAGGCAAAACAGAGTAGAGATAGTCTATCCTAGTCGCCTCCTCCTTTATCTGGCTATAAAGTCCTGTTAACTGGCCTTGAATTGCCAGCAACATAATTCTAATTTCGGCCTGAGCGCTGGCGCCATTGGCACTAGGGCCGGTTGGGCTGCCTTAGCTGCAGGCTGTACCGTTTTTCCCCTTCCTGCCGCCATTTGGGCGTAGGAAATTTGGAGATTAACGGGCGTTACTGTGGGAGCACGCGTTGATGGGCGTATCTCTGCCACTGTCTGCTTAGCCGCTTTATTGGTGCAAATTTGCTGAAAAGCCGAGCAACCCCGATAATTAGCAGGATGCCCCTCCTTTCCGCAAAGTGCACATTTAAGCTGGGTCATGTCTTCGGCCCGTTCCTCACTGAGCTTACACTCCGACTTTATGTGGTCCTCACCGCACTTCACGCAGCGTGAATGCATTTCGCAGTTTGCTGCAGCGTGGTCAAACCTTTGGCAGCACATGCATAGAAGCATGTCACCGCGTCTCTTTAATTTATCCCAAGTAACAACCTGGTAGTTGAGGACGGAGATACTCCTCAACCTATCCAGTTTGCTGCTGGGCGATAGCTGAACTAAGAAGAACGGCAAAGACCGCATCTCCTGTCTGGCTCTGACTGTAGCGAACGGCTTGACCCCGATAAAGTCGAGATCGTCACTCGCTTTTTGACGGAGCTTATCTAAGAGTACCTGTGGTTCCGTGCAGGAATCTATGCCCTTCAAGAGGACCGTTTGGTATTTATCCACTTTTGGGGTAAAACTGAAGAACTCAGTCGTGGATTTTTTCAATAATTCTTTTATAATTTTGTGCTGCTCCACTGTGGAGCAGTGGATAGCATGTCTATCTTTACTTAATCTTTTAATAAAAAAGTTTTGGCCTATGGCCGACTTACACAGGTCTATGGTTTCCTGTAGCTCCATTTTATAGGTGTTTATTGGTGGCACCTTTTCCTTTTTATTTTTGGGCGGCTGTGGCTGCTGCTGGTGTTCTCCTCGCTGCGGCTCGTTCCGCTTCTGCTGACTGTGCTCCTGTGGTTGTTGTTGCTGCTGCTGCTGTTGCATTGATTTTTTTGGACTTTGCTCCTTCGGCTGCCGCTGTTGTTGTTTACTTGGCAGTTGTTGTTGTTGCTGCTGTTCTTGTGCATTTAGATTTGGATTTGGCTGCTCCTGCTGTAGCGCTGCCTTTTTTGGCGCCTGTACCACTTTTTTCTGCTCGCGCTCCTGTTTCTCTCTTTCGCGTCGAGCTTCTTGCTTGTGTCTGAGAGCTTCTATCAGTGGGGTCACGATGATGGCATTGAGACGTTCCATCTCCCCCCGAATGACATCTATTTTTTGGCTGATGGCCAGCTCATCCAATTCTTCTTGCGCCTCATTTTCCTCTTCGGAGGACGCCTCTGGTGAGGTTAAATCCACAAGAACGTTGCTGTTGGATTCCCCTGTAGTGTATAAACCCTCGCCACCTTCGGACATGTATTCGATGTCGTCATCGGATGGCGAGGTATCAAGTTGTTGATGTATTATGGCTGCTGCTGTTGTTTTGGCTTTGCGCGCCGTCTCCTTCACCCCGGCTGGAAGCTGGGCTAAGGGGGTGGTGGAGCGGTGCTTGACGAGATTCGGCGCACAGCTTATCCTCTTCCTCCTCCTGTTTGTTGTATCGGCTGTTGTTGCCGTTGTTGGTTTCGCCGTTGATGTTACGGCACTATACGACGGTATGGCTGGTGGTGTCATCGTTTGCTTGGTTGTTGTTGTTGCTGTTGCTACGGCATTTGAGGTAGCTTTGGTTGGTGGTGCCATAGCTGGCTTTATTGTTGTTGCTGGGACACCTTTCGATGTCCCCGCTGTGTTTTTAGCTGCCATTTGCTGCTCCTCCCACTCAATGAAGTTTTCGACTTCGCGATTGTGGAAAAAAAACAGCTAAATAATAATTGTTGCCCGACTGGGACTCGAACCTATGATCCTCAGGTTGTCGGTCGGCCACCTTTTTTTTTTTTTTTTTTTTGTTTTTTTTAAATTCATTTTTATTTTCAATTATCTTAGAACTATCTTAAAGCTAGACAAAAATTCATAAAAACTAGCCTACTTATCAATATCTTAAAACTAACTTACTGGCCCCAGTCGGGCGCTCTAAGTTAAACTAGAATAACTTAATGCTAATGCCTTTCGGCCTAAGAACTATCTTAATACTAAATCCAGGTCGGTTTTATTTTTTACCGAGAAGAATTTCACAAAAAAAACTCGGTATCTATGTCTTTATTTTTTGGTTTTATATAAAACTTACAAACTACATAAAACTAAATTAAAGCTAATTAAAACTACTTAAAACTACTTACAACTAATTTTAAACTAATTACAACCTACTTATAAGCTACTTACAAACTAGAACAGCCGCAGCAAGCATTTTCCGGTTTTTATAATTTTTTAATTTTTTTGTATTTTTTGTTGATTTTATAATTTTTTTGGTGTTTTTTTTTTTTTTTTTTTTTTTTTGGTGCCACCCTGACTGTCCCTACTTAAAACTTACTACCTAAACCTATGTAAGTCGGCCATACAAGAGAAAATAGCAAGGTCAACTATTAAATGTCTGAAGGAACTTCATCTTCGTTTTTCAACCACCAGAACTGGTTCTCCTGCTTTACCCTATCTCTTCGGTCCCGTTCGGACACAGTCCTACTGAACCGAAGGTGCTCAGCTCCGTCTTGTGCGAGGACGTCTCGACTGTAAAGGAGCCGCCGATCCACAGTTCTACGGCCGACGTGGTAGATTAGCGGAACCGCCGCTCTATCCTGGATCAGCCCTCGACTGTCTAGGTGGAGGAATGCATCGGGCGGAATAAAGCCGCTTAGACGCACACTCTCGTAGTATTCGTTGTTGGGGTAGTAAGCCCCGAAAATTAAGCTGTTAGACGAGGACATCGCCCTTGCAATGTGACCTCGAATAAGCTTCAGCAAGAAATTATCTATCCTGTTTATGTTGGCCCCGTTGTATAGAGCCAGGTTGGAATAGTAGTGTTTGTACTCCGACTCTGGTGTTCTGTGCAATCCAAGGCAGCGTCGAAGACACTGCCTCTCAAACACCCGAATCTTTTCCATTTGAGATGGGGCAACGTTGAACCAAACCGGGCACCCATAGGCAATCATCGGCCGGATAAGGGCCATGTAGCAAATCACCTTCACCCTGCTATCAAGCCGGCTGCTATAAAACAACCATTTCGTCAGGGCAAAAGCTCCCCTAGCCCTGGCCAGAGCAGCATTTATATGTCTGTCGAAATACAAATACTGATCCATCCAGATGCCAAGGTACTTTACTACACTTTTACTCGCCAGTGGATGTCCATTTGGCCCTACGATCACCAGCTTGCGCCAGTTCTTTCTCGTATCCCTTGTGGCTCTAAGCAACGGAGTCCTAAACAAGATAGTTTCTGATTTCTGGAAGTTGATTTTCAGCTTCCAGTCATCGCAATATCGCTGAATCTTCTCGAAGTCACGCTGCAAAAGAATCCTGATGACCTCGACTTTTGGAGCTGTTCTGTACGCAATTAGATCGTCGGAATACGCAATTGCCTGAGTTAGACTACTTATCAGATCGCTGGTGTAAATGCTGAATAGAATCGGCGAGTTGACCGCTCCCTGCTGAAGACCATTTTTAATATTAAAGGTTGTGGCAGATGTTACATTGCCACTTTTGACAACAAACTTTCTGCCATTGAGCATATCATAAAGCATATATAACAGTGGTTTACTAATGCCAAGTCTGGTCAGCTTTAGATACAGACCCTCTAACCATTCGGTGTCGAAGGCCTTCTCCAAATCAACCAGACAGGCACCCGTACACTGCTTCTTGGAATTTTTCTATTGGACATCAGAAACGAGTTTCGACGCGGCATGAATGGTGTCATGTCCCGCCTTTAAACCAAACTGATTGTCCGGTATGATATTATTGTCCTCTGCCCACTTAGACAGAGCTCTATTGATAACTTTTTCGAATACCTTGCTGATACTCGGAAGACTTATCGACCGGAGATTCACCGGATTGGAGTTGTCCTTTCCCTTTTTCGGGAGAGGATGCACCACAGCTGTCTTCCACCGCACTGGATAGTATGCATTATTCAGAGCGTTGTTAAACAGAGTGGTATAAATGTCTACTGCTTGTTGAGGTAAATGTCAAAGTACAACGTTGGATATGCCATCGACTCCTGCTGACTTCTTCTTCTTTAATGAATCGAAGATGAGCCTTCGTAATTTACAGGGAACTGGGCCCATTTTGCTCGGCGATTATGGCGTTTGCCAAATGATCTTCATTCGGCCACCTTCTTCGGTCGGCCACCTCTACCTCTGTGCTATTGCACTATTGAAAACAGCTGGGTTAAATTAAAACTTTGAAAAGTCACTCCGATTTTAGTTAAAGAAAACTGTGAAAGGCGATAACGTGCGCACACTTCCACAGATCGAGATCTACTGGTCCCCAATCTGTTGATTCCAAAGTATTTCTCTGCCAGGATTGTACTAGATGGTAAACACGATACGAATGCTGACCTGCAGAAGCTTTAGTTGGAGGAAGACAGGCTTAATCAAATTTAGAGTGTAGCTGCAGGTTAGCAATCACCCTGTTGTAACCACAGTACCTTCATTAAGAAGTGTCTTTCGAGGAATATTGCAAAGTCCACAAATGAAGAGCGCTCCAGGTCCCAACCTGCAATTTTCTTCTTCGTGGCACTTTTTTGCAATAATATATGCACATCAGTCCTCAGTTGTTCATTGGTCTCCAAATGATTAAATGCCTTTACTTTGCCCTTCCTGTAAAGAGCTGAGGTGGTAACGCATCCAGTAAGTGCATGGGCTACAGGAAGCAGGTCACCCAATGCAGCCATTCGTATCCTTTCTTCTGGTTTATCGTACATAGCTCTTAATTTCGGGCAAAAAAAGATAAATTCTCGAATATTCTACGGAATAAAAATGAAGTTTTTTGAAAAATTATTTCCTTTAATGTGTAACGACTTTTTTTTTCCAAAATTTGTCCTTACATGCATTTTTAAAAGCTTTGAAACTTAAAATATTTTGTGTTATATTTGTTTGTAAAATAACAAACGAGCTGATATTGGATAAAAAAAGAGCTCGAAGAAAATGGCATATGTGAGCGGCCAAATGCCCAGAGTTGATTTGACAACTTTTTATACTTATTTAGATTCGAAGGCTTGATAAATTTTTTTTCATACAAATGTGACCCATCCTCTGCATACCGAAAAATAAAAAAAAAACTACCTTGTTGCTTTATATATGTAGGTAGATTATAAATGTTTAACTGTTTATATGAATTCATTTACTCACGTGAATAAGTTGCTTTCAAATAAAAGATATCTCCAAACCTGTAAAAAAAAGAACTTAGTCAATTTAAAAGGAATATATTGTGGTATATCTATTCTAAACATCTATACATATAAAAATAAAATTGAAGTGTCGTCTGTAATAACAAAATAATTCAAGTTTTTGATGTGCTAATCAACAATATTGTTCAACTTTTAGTACCCGAACGTAACACGATTCAAATGTTTTTATGGGTTCCCCTTTGATATCGGGCTGATTTCTTTAATGTCTAATTTTTCCATTTGAATGAATTGTAATAAAATCACAAAATTTAGGCAAGGTCGAAAAATAAAGAGTTACGGAATGAAAATATTCACCCTCTCCTTGTTTCATGTAACTAGCATTCATAAGATTTTTAAGCTTACAAACGTACTACATCAATGAAACAAAGAACTCACAAAATTGATCAAGTGCACTCACAACTCATTAAACAGGTTTTTTCAAACGTCATTTACAATAAGTCGAATTTTTCTTCGATAACGCTTCAAGCTGGAATAAACAAAAGACATAGGGTTAACAAAATTTCTAGAATGCATTGCAGTAACATTTTGTCAAATATTTTCTAAATTAATAGTTTATGCTCGATCAATTTTGTGAGTCAGTGTACTACATAATATGCTTATTGAATTTCTCGTTGTTATTATAAACATTAAAGAGACAAGCTCGTTCAAATGTTGTGAATTTTTTGAAGAATTGGTATTTCTTTTTATAGATATACTCGTACCTATCGGGCTTTGCCTTAATAGCCCAAAACTACTTTGCCGAATTTTGCATAAATAATAATTGGTTTTCATTTCAATTGTGCTGCCCTATTTCTTAAATGCATTCTTTATAAAAAGAATCGAGTCTTTTTTATTTGAATGTGTTATAATTGGCTATTGAATACATCTTTTTAAAAGTAACAATTACGTGCAAGGACTTTTATTATTGAATATATTTGTCTTTGGTTGGTCCATAAGCGTGCTTAAAATAGAAGATGTTACGAAAATCACAGTGTATTATATTTTTTGTACAATTTGACACTTTTACCCAAAAAAAAAGACTTTTCGTTTAAAATAAAATTTTCTATCGAAATGATAAATGAAAAATTTAATTAAAAGAAATTAATTTTTAAAGTTAACAAAAGCCAACAAAAAAAAAATAGTCAAAAAATCAAATATTTTAAAATTATTTTCTAAGGCCGAGTGCCTATTGCGTTAAGATTTTGGTTAGATTTGATCCCAGTTAAATTTCATTCTCTTTTATAAGGGTGAATAAAATGTAAGATTTTTGCTGTGCCAATTGAATAAAATAGGATTTCTTGAAAACATACATATCGCACTAGTTTTGTTGTTGCATTTTTGCAGTAATGGCCGTACGCCAAACAAACAATTCTGTTTGCAAAATGAATACAAATTTGGAAAAGTGTCTTCAATAAATTTTATTGATTGAAGCTGCCCACTTTTTTGTATAAAAATATAACTGTATAATAAGTTATGCGAAATAATCCACTATGAAGACATCAAATCTCCGTTCGTTGCTCCCCCCAAATCTGTTCGCTAACATCCTTGTGTTTGTAATTTTATTTCATTCACAAATGGTTAAATGAAATGGAATACTGGAGTACTCCTTTTTCAATAATTTTGCATGTCAAAAGTCCTTTTTTTGAGAGTTTTCATTGCCCGGTTTTATTTAGAAATGCTTTTTGCACGCATGTAAAAACACGTGGAACCACACTTCCGGTTAATAACTGTCACATTATCAGAGTGATAAATGCTTTTGAAAAAAGAAGGCTGATGCCGTCATTGGAATTAAAAAGGAGTGAAACATCTTAAAAAACCAATGGAAACAATATCAATAATCAATTACTCACCTTAAAACAACATAATCTAGTCTAGACCAAAGTAAAATTGCCTCTCAAACCGAAATAACGATATTGATTTTTAATTTAACGCAATGATTTGAAACAAAAATACGTATAGCGTATAATTTTGTCGCTTTCATACCAAATCAACAGGAAGGAAAATATCACTGTAAAAGTATCAACGGAAAAAAAATTGATTACGAGACAATTATGTGATGTGCCAACAAATTATCAAATATTTTCCAAATTATGCGTGTTCTTGTTAAATATTTTCCAAATAAAACAACCCAGACCCTTTTAACAAATTACATACTATATTCATTCTGACAGTTGTTTTTTTTTCACTCTTTGAAAAAAAAAAACTTTAATTGAGATTCATATGTCATTTTGCCGAGCTAAAATGAAGTATTAAATCGTGTTCAAAGTGAAAAAATTGTATTAAACTAATTAAAAGAGTATGATAAAAAAATTAGTATAGTGAACACTTGTAATACTTTTTTTTAAATATAAAATAACATGGGGTGTGTTACGTAAAATCCAGTAAAAATGCTTATAAAAAACGAGTGTTTAAAAATTTTTTTTTCACAAGTTAGTTTTGTCTGATATTTCCACATATGTAAGTAATGTGAAGTGATGTTTTTTAGATAATTTAATTATCGTGAAATTCTTTTAAATTGATATTTCATAATATTTTGCTTAAAAATAAATAATAGTTTGATTCAGTGTTTAAGTTAAGATTCATCTGTCAAATGAGAAATTCTCGTCAAGTCGCTCAAATACATTTGGCGCCTGTAGTGCGGAGTTTTTTCCAACGCTGTTAATAAAATAATCTTATACGTCTTTCTGCTGTTGGCCATTTCTATTATATCGGTTTTGTATTTATTTACCTACCACCATATTAATAAATGGCGGATAACAACGTGCAAGCTTTTATACATTCGGTAACATAAAATTCTTTTTAACAAATGTGTAATAGTATGTGACGTGTGCTAACGTACGTATAACTTTAACTCGCCAAATGCCGAGTATAATGAACGGATAACTTATTAAAACTTACACGCACACGTATGGTAGCTCCGTTTACTACTACCAATGCACTTCGTAAGGCAGTGCATGCAAGTGAAACATGTTTTATAAAATCCCCGCAATTTGATGAAGTGGTGAATTTGGTGAAGTGATAAATACTGGAAAGATATCACATCTTTTTTATTAAGAAAAGTTATCAAACGCAAAAGTTGTTTATCCGTGTGCCAGTTAACACGTGTGTTAGGGGTCGCACACCAGTTTTTAAGAAACATAACTTTACATAACCTTATGTAGAAAATGAGACAAAACTTACTGTGAAAAGAAAAATTGTTAACTCTCTATTATATGTGTGTTTTATATTATTTAATGCAGCAACACATGTTGTCTCATATATTTTATCTAAATAAAGTATGGCCAGAATTCGATGGTTTAACTTTTATTTCCTGTTTTATTTATTTTATATATATTTTTCTTTTTAAAATTTTTAAAAATGTTAAACTTTTTTGCTTTGAAACCCAAGAGTTTTGAAAAATACAGGTTTGATTTGAAAAAAATACAATTTCGACTTTTATGACACTCAGTACCTATTTAAAAGCGTTTAGCACTTTATTGAATATTTTAAAATATGAATAAAATGCACGACTGAGTAGCACAAAAAAACTTTTCAAAAGAAAAGTTTTTGAATTAAAAAAAAAAAGTTCAAAATTTTTGTTTGCAAATTCGAAATCACAAAAACGGACAGATAACTTTATTTGAAATTTTGTTTCTATGTGCACATAAATTAATATGCTTACCAAATTTGACTTTAAAATTTTGAATTTGATATATAAAAATATATTTATTTTTGTAAAACCACTCCAACTACTAAAATTTTACTGTCCATACATATTCAATGAAGAATTAAGATAGCTTTTTTGTCTCCTCAATATGTCAAAGAAGTTGTTAAGCTTATTTAAATATCGTTTTTGAATAATTTTTTTCTCATTAAGAGCAAGTACATGTGAGGTGTGACCCTGTTGTTCATTTTTCCCTGAGAATATTTCCCCGAAAAAAAATATGCGTAACTTAAGCCGTGTGCCAATTGCATTTAAAGTATGGTTTAATTTGATTCCATGGCTAAATTTTGACATTACTGAGGTGAATATAGACGCTAAAATTTAACCTGCTCAGGAGCTCGTTAAATTTTAGCCAGAAAAGTCTCGGTATCTTTTAGTATCGGTATCGGAAACCGAAACGATACCAAGACGATACTAGCTCCGAACGATATCGAGACGATACCAAACGATACTGTATTTCTTGGACCGAAATTTACCGATACTCTCGGTAGTATCTGGTATCGGCAGAAAATATAGTTTTTTGAATATCATTATTAATTTATAACAAACAAACTATTTTTGTAAATGGTTTCTCGGAAAGGCTCTTATGATTAAAATGACATCTTCAGAGCTTTTCTTTTTAGCAGGGAGCCACGCCCATTTAACGTATGATAGCTATCTCTGAAACCAACGAATTGGATGAAATTTTCAGACTGGGTTCTCTTAAGTAAGAAAGTGACTTAAGTGAAATCCATAAAATATTTGTGTGCATTGTTTTCCTGTGAACTTATGACCCCGCGTTAAAATTTTGTTTCGAATTCCTTATCGAAACTTTACTTAGATATTCTGAAAAAGCCTTTAAGAATTCTTAATTCAACAAAAAAAAACTTCAGTTAATAAAATTGTCTTTTATTATAGTGATTTTTGTCTTGAATCTTAAAAATACCAAGCGAGTTCAATTACTACATCAGAAACATGTAACCAAGTCGTGCATTTTATTCTGGTTTGCGACTAAAACCAGATCGAAACCAGACGAGACCAATACCGATACCAAGACCAGACTTTGTTGAACGGGACCAAACGAGACTGGGTTATACGGGACCGAGACCGATACCGAGACGATAATGAAATTTTTCGATTTTGACGATACCGAGAGGATACTTACAAAAGTATCGTTTGGTTTGGTATCGTGGCCAGGCCTAATTAATTCCTGTCTCACTTTGTAACAGGAACTTAACAGCTATGTTTATGTCTTAAGTTCTTATGAATATTAATTAACTCTTATAATGATGAGCTTTTTAGGAATTTATTTATTTTTTATGCAACGTTTTGTTCTGCTTCAAGATAGTTTAATTAGAAATTTGTCTTACCAACATATTTCTAAGTCTTATAAATGCTTCTTTAAATGTACTGGTATGTTTTATTACTATATTTATATTAAAGTACATTACCCTGAAGAAGAGGCAATTAAGACTTCGAAATATATTTATTTAGGCAAAAAAATGGATTAATTCAACTATCTTGAAACAAAAAAGATTATATCACACAAGTTCTTGTTCAACTTTAAATAATCGCTAAGCAAGCGCTTGAATGGTGGTTGATGACATTGCAAAATTTGTTATAATAATGATTAGATCATAAAACTATAAACTATGATCTGATCAAAATGTAGACTGTTAAAATATCAACCGTTAAAATGTCAACTTTTAAAATGTTGACTGTTGAAATGTTGATTGATGAAATATTTATCAGTGTCGTTATTTTGACAATCGATATTTTAAAAAGTGGACGTTTTAAAAATCGGTGAAATTTTTTACTAGATTTTGATAAGTAATTCCTTTAAGCAGTCGAGATATTAAAAATCGACCTTATGGAGTCGCTATAAGAAAAAGTCGAGATATCGTACCCAATCCATAACACACTCCTAAAAAATATAAATTTAACTCATTTAACGAGATAAAATTAAAAAAAAAAATTAAGACATTACCCCTAGAAAAACTCAACATTTTGGTGTCAAAATTTTCTAATATCATTAATCCCTACTTATTAGGGTATCCTATTCTAAAAAACTTCAGTGTCTTCAGCTTTATAGTAATTACTGCGTGGCAGGTGGCAGGACAAAACGTAGTGTTTGCTTTAACCTTAGTTTTGATTTAGAAGTAATTGGAGCAAATACGTCCCACTAAATATGTAACTTTATTTTTCATTTAAGGGCCCCACAACATTATGAACCATCAAAACCAATATCTAACAAAATAATCCTTAGCCCCATGGCTCTTCTAAATGAAAATCAGAGTGTTCAAACAAACCAAAACCCACATATGTATATGTACCTATACACTTTTATCTAAATATACATTACGCAGCAAAAATGTGCTGTCTTTACTTCATAAAATTTACCCAAAAACCATCATGCAGTAGTGTTGGTTTAATGTAATTCCTAAGGCATCATCAATTCGAAATTATGGCGGAAAGCAAACAGTTTAAATGTTTAATTACCTTCTAAGGGTGCATCTACTCTTAGCTGACTTCGCATCCATTCATTCCAACATATATCCTCCACACCCCACTAAGACCCATATCCAGTAATTCCCTGGCTCCGAAAGGAGCCGAATGCCGAACACATAATTCAGAGCTGAAAAATGGAAGACAAGGATTCAAAATGAATAAAACTTGCATCCTTGCTAGTTTCTCTCCTTTGCAGAAATGAAAGTGCAGCACGTCGATTTGTTTGCGTGCGCTAGTGCACATAACTCCTCCCTTTGGTCCCGTATATTTTCTCATTCTGTTTTTTCGTTTTTATATTATTTTGCAGTTTTAGTTTGTGGATGAAGTTGAGAGATGCCAGAATATAAATTTGTAATTCAGCAGTCAGCATTCTGAACGATGTGCAATGTGCATTTTCAATTCGATCCGGTTTACCAAATCAACCCTGAACCAAGAGCATAGAAATGAGTAAAAATAAAATGCTACCAAAAACGAGCGTTAAACAGGAAGAGGATGTGTTGTGAGGTTAAAATTCTCCCAACTACCCCGCCCATACTTCAGACGGGAGTAAAGTGCGGCCGATTAGTTGCAATTAGTTCACCACGTCTAAAAACGTTGTTATTTGTTTGCCTTTTGGGTGGAAAATAGAGTAGGTATCATTTTGTATAGTAACCGGTGGTTCTGACACAAAGATTCGAACTATTGTTTTCAGACGAATATTTGAAAACTTGATTAAGGTTAAGAGTCTTTTAATCGAAGTGCATATTTCGAGTTTTTGTGACACTGAATTTGATATTAAATTCATTTAAAATACATTCTTTGGAGAGGAAAGCTTATCTTTTTTTTAACTGCCATTGGGTTAGTCTAGTGTGTTGCTGCCAATACATTCTAAAGCAATGAGAGACTTTTAATATTCCCTAAAAATTAAACTTTTTCGAAGCCCATTTTTAGTTGCGGTGTATATACAGTCCTATGTATATACATACATGTGTATACCGCATTATATTAAAGTGCTTCTTAAAAAGGTCATTGCTTTATGTTAAATGATTCTTACAAAATTTGGGCCAATATTTAACCTTTAACCCGGCTTCCATTGCTGTTGAGTAAATGAACCTGAAATCTTTCAATCTGAAATTGTCATAAACCTGGATCAAAATTTCTATCCGGATTGAATCCGATTCTTCGATCCGCTCATGTAAACGTGGTATGAGCTACTTATTATTATTTTCTGCAGCACTGAACGCTGTCATCAGACATTTCAGTAATCTTTCCAGTCAGTGCTGGAAAATTGGTTGGTTGGTGGGTGGAAAGATCCGAAACGTCACATTTAGGTTACGACAAATAAAAACAAATAATTGCTCGGTCTTGCTCTTACTCGCACGTATTACGCAATTTTATTTTATTGTTTTTAGTTCTTGTGGTGCAGTTATTTAATGAATTTTTGCATTCTGCACTTATACAAAAAATCCGTTCCAACGATATAAAATTTATATGTCTTCGGCTTTTGTAGACCGCGTAAATTGTACCACAAAATTCGTGTTTGCCGTTTTATTATATTGTTACGAACCTTCGATTAATAATAATAGAAGTTCAACAAATTACTTTATTTAATTCATTTATTTAAAAAAATATAAAAGTGAAAGAACAATTCAACTCGTAGAATCTTTTCCGATTAACTCTGCTCGTGACTTGGCGCAATTTTAATCTTCAGCCGTAGGCATATGTCTGTCTCTTTTTTTAGTTGAAAGCTCCATGAACCCAAACGTCATACATCATCGTCATGCTATCACCTTGCATTTTAAGGCCTTGTTTAGGTGTGTTACACTGCTCCCTTTTTAAAAAGATCGACTGTCCTCAGTCGCCGATAAGATAAGTAGTTACATTGAAGTTGGGGTGCACCTATGAAGTGAGCTGGCATAAGGCCAAACGATCCCTGTGCACCACAATTGTTTTGGTTCCTCCTGCCTTCATGTTCATGATTTTGTAAAGAACGTCTCCAAGCCTTCTGACAACATCGTAAGGGCCTTGCCAATCATTTTGAAGCTTTGGACAGAAACCTTTCTTTCGTTTTGGTGCGTACAGCCAAACTTTGTCACCTTCGGCGTTGATATCGTACCGGTCTTTCATGCGTCGGCTATAATCCAGCAGCTGATTTCGGTTGAACTTATAGGCAGTCTCTAAACGATTTGTTAACGCTTCCACATAGTTTGAAGTACTTATGTGTCGATCCGGAGGAGGTCCAGTATGCAGCTCAGTTGGTAATCGTAGTTCTCGTCCGAAAGTTAAAAATGCAGGAGTGTGCTTAGTGACTTCATGAACCGCAGTGCGATACGCGAGCAGCAAAAATGGAAGATGAAAATCCCAGTCTCTTTGACTTTCAGCAACATATTTGGAGAGGTAATTTAGTAAAGTGCGGTTAAAACGCTCTACCATACCATCTGACTGTGGATGTAAGGCTGTTGTTCGCGTCTTGTCAATGCCCATTTTGTCTAAAGTTGTTTTGAAGACAGCTGATTCGGAATTTCTTCCCTGGTCTGAATGCAGTTGAAAAGGTACTCCAATTGAGAAAAAAACGTGAACGATGAGAGCGTCTGCCACTGTTTCAGCAGTTTGGTCCGGAAGAGGTATTGCCTCTGGCCACTTCGTAAAATAATCGCAGAAAACCAAGACATACATATTTGTTCCCAAGAGAAGTAGCTGGTAAAGGTCCTAAAATGTCAACAGCAACGCGTTCGAATAATGCTCCAACATAAACGGGCTTGAGTTTAGCATGACTCCTTGTCGCTGGACCTTTACGCTGTTGACAACGAACACATGTTTAGCAATACTGTTCAACGTATTTGGAGCAGCCAATCCAGTAATATCTCCTTTTGATTTTCTCCAGTGTCTTCTGAACACCGAAATGACCTCCAGTTTGGCTATCATGCATTGCCTTAAGAATGGTACTCTGCAAAGAAAATGGGACTAATGCTTGGAAGTACTCACCATTCTTCGAGCTAACTCGTCGGCATAATGTCTGTAGTGTGTCGAACATGTCCCAATATGTTTTTAAATTTGGATGCATGCCTCGAATCTCGTCAAATGTTGGCCGTTGCCCCTCGTCGACCCATTGCCTCACAGTTAAAAAATGTTCATCCTGTTTCTGATGATTTGCTATCTCCATTATTACCGCAGTAGCTCGAACTAATTGGGTTTGTTTTTCGTCTAAGCGGGTGCAATGCCGACAATCTGAGGCTTCACACGGTCTTCGTGATAAGGCATCTGCGTTAAGATGTTTCTTGCCAGGACGGTGCTGTACAGTAAAGTTGAATTGCTGTAGGCGTTCCAACCACCGAGCCATTTTTCCTTCGGGCTCACGGAAATTCATTAACCAACAGAACGAACTATGATCAGTTCGTAAAAGGAAGTGTTTGCCGATAACCTTTTCTTCTCCATTTTGCAACTGTGATAGAACAGATCCACATGCGTTAAGGCTGGCATCGGTATCGAGAATAAATGGATCATCCTCGGTTGGCTGAAAAAGAATTGGAGAGGTAATAAGTTTTTCCTTCAATTGTGAAAGCGCTACTTCACAGTCGCTAGTCCAGGTGAAATGTTGTCCTTTTTCAGTCAAGGTTGTTAATGGCTTTGCGATTGTTGAAAAATTGCAAATAAAGCGACGATAATACTCGTAAGCACAAAGCCCCAAGAAAGAAATAGTTTCGGTCTTCTTTTTTGGAATAGGCCAATTCTAAATCGTGGCTACCTTTTCGACATCAGGTAAAATGCCACAACTAGAGACAATGTGTCCCAAGAATCGGACTTCCTTCTTAGCAAGGCATCATTTTTGAGGAGAAAGGATGAGGCCTGCTTCTTGCAACCGACTGAATACGAGATTCAAGTTTTGGAGCAGTTCGTTAAACGTTTTGCCATGGACGATAATATCGTCGAGATAAACCAGGCAAACTGTATGTGAAAGTTCTTGCAACACCGCATGCATAAGCCGCTGAAAAGTGGCTGGAGCGTTCGTTAGGCCAAGTGGCATGACATTAAATTCGTATAACCCTGTACCGATGGAAAACGCGGTCTTCTCTTTGTCCTTCTCGTCCATCTCCACCTGCCAATAACCTGACTGCAGATTTAAGGTAGCAAACCAACTTGAGCCACCAAGTGCTTCGAGGGTAAGATCTATTCGTGGCAGGGGTAGGAGTCCTTTTTTGTCACGTTATTTAGTTTGCGGTAGTCTATGCAAAACCACAGGGACCTATCCTACTTCCTCACTAAGACCACAGGAGAACACCAAGGGCTTCTAGATGGCTGCACAACATTCTTGGCTTTCATGTTGTTCAACATTATTTCGGCTTCTGAACGTCGAGAAAAAGGTACCTTTCTTGGAGGTTGTTTTATTGGATTAGTTATGCCTGTATCAATGTGGTGCTTGATGAAAGAACTCAACCCACGTTTAGAGTTAGTATCTGAAAAGAGAACTTGGTAACGCAAAACAAATGACTCTAACCTTTTTTGTTCCTCTCTAGTCATGCTGGAAGTGCTTCTCTTAATCATTTCAACCAATTCGGTGGATAACTTCGACATTGTGATTTCGTTTGTTGCGCGGTGGCATTTCAGAACTTCAGCTTCGCTGTCTAACTGCATAAATGGAATATGCTGTGGAAGCCAAATATCTTCTGCAGACACATTAGTTACGCAAACAGATATTTCTCCTTCCATTACGGTGCATTGATATTAGATTCAACCGTTTTGTTTGGCTTACTAACAGATGAACTGGGTATGGACGTTGAAATATTTGGAGCCTTTTGGTTAGTTCGCTGCAGCTTAGGCTCCTTTAAGCTGCACGATTCTCGTTTTCCGAAGCAGGATCAAAGTTGCGATGTTCATCACTAGTAACACGAACCTCTGCCACACGGACATGTTTTCGGGTCAAACGGGTAGCAACACGGCTGGCTTCTGAACGCACGGCTATTGAAAGAGCTATTTCCAATGTATCTGGTGCCAAATCACGCACTCTTTGTTGCAGTTCTAAGTTGAAAATTCCATCAACAAATTGAGCGAGAGCAATACGGTGTTTGGCGTGTTCAGGGCAATCGGGAAATGCAAGGTAAGCGAGTCGTTGAATGTCAGTAGCCAGTTCGCTTAGGGATTCCTTTGGGCGCTGAACTCGACCTCGTAGCTAACAATGTGCCGTATACTGCTCGTACTCATTACCAAAACGTTGAGCCAGAGCTGCATCAAGGTGCAAATAATTGTCACGAGTACCTTCAGGAAGCGTTTCGAAGAAAGCAAGACCAGTACCTTGGAGATATGGGGCGAGATAAATTGCTTTATGCTCATTCATCCAACCATTTACCCTGGCAACGGTCTCGAAATGTAAGCGATATGTGTGCCAAGCAGTTTTCTCATCGAATTCCCGAGGTTGCACTTTGATTCGCTGTGGGAGCCCTATCTGTGATGATTGACAGAGCGGTGGTGACAAAAATACAGACTCCGGACCCATGTTGGCGTTTGTCCAATCGTTCGTGGCCCTGGCGGTATTTCTTGTAGATGAAAACCTGTCTGTAGGAAAACGAAGTGGTCTCCTTTCGTTGTATGACGAAGCTGGTGGAAAAAAAGCATGTGCATTGGCAAGATGCGTTTGGTCTGGTACTTGGCTGTTTGGTGCTCGTGTTGAATATGTTCTTGTTGAATGGATTGTGCATTATCAGTGTTTGGAGCACCAGGGGTTGTGGCTGGAGGAACTTCACCTGTAGGAGTAGAGAGTTTAGCTAATGCGTCCAATCGTGTCATAAATGATTGATTTTGAGTGACTTCTACTTGCGCCACCCGAGTGTTGATTTCTGCAATTGACTTTTGCAAATCCACCGTTAGAGTTGATTGTTCTTCAAGTTTTTTTAATAAAAGTTGGAAATGGTTTGTAAGTTCTTCATTTTCGGCCATTTTGTTAGAGTAAAACGGGGTTATGTGGTCAAGACTCGTTTAAGATGTCGTTCTCAGAACCCCACATCTGACACCAATTGTTACGGACCTTCGATTAATAATGATAGAAGTTCAATAAATTACTTTATTTAAAAAAATATAAAAGTGAAAGAACAATTCAACTCGTAGAATCTTTTCCGATTAACTCTGCTCGTGACTTGGCGCAATTTTAATCTTCAGCCGTAGGCATATGTCTGTCTTTTTTTTAATTGAAAACTCCATGAACCCAAACGTCATACATCATCGTCATGCTGTCACCTTGCATTTTAAGGCATTGTTTAGGTGTGTTACAATATGATACATGTCTTTTTTAAAATTGGTTTAAATTTTAAAAGTAAGGGCATCATCCTCTGTATGTCGGGTGCACTGTTAGATTTTTAGTAGAATAGTCTTCCTTCGTTGTATAAAACATCTTTGAATCTGTCATCTATAATAGCTTTGGGGTTCAGATATTTTTGGCATTAATTTCTTCCTGTTGTGATAGATGTACCTCTGGGTTTGGATGTCCTTCGAGATTCTTCAGAATTTGACTGCTGAGTTCCAACATATACTGGTTAATAGAGGTGACACCTGCTGTCTTGTAGATCATCTTATTTGGCCAGTACTTTCGTGTGAGTGGGTTTTTTTATTTTACAATTCATGCATGTTCTTAAGATCTTTTTGTCGAGGAGTTGTATCTTCCAGATGAAACAGGAATACGTAACAGGAACAGGCCTGAATAGCTGCTTGTAGAAGAGGAGTCCTCGTGTTCTTGCTGTGTCCGTTCTATCTTCTCAGTACAGGGTTAAGTAGATGGAGAGAGAAGTTTGTCGGCTTCAGAATTGTCATGGCATGTGTGTTGATTTTCATCTTGTTGGTGATGTTGACTCCAAGGTATTTGGTGTTGTCCTTGGTCTTAATAACGGTGGTGTACATTAGGTGGATGCTAATGTTTCGGCATCTAGCTGCAATTCTTTGCAGTTTTCCATTCTAAGGAGTTGTTGAAAATAACCGGCAAAAGGAAGATGGCAATGTTAGGCAACTTTTTCAGTATAAAGTTAAGTTGGAGATACCATCCGAACCTGTTGATTTCTTAGAGTTAACTCTATTGATGGTGGCACCCACTTCCTCTTGATTAGTAAAAGCATCACCTATGTTAGGATGGTGAGCGGGATTCTCTTCATTGAATGTGGTGGTGGTTGTTGTTGGGATGTCTTCTTGTAGCACTCTTGCTTCAAATTCTATCAAAAACTCTGGAAGGTAAACTGACGGACGATCTTTGAAATTTCCTTCGAAGTGTTTGGCTAATGCATGGATGCCGTATTCTATCGGTAGTTGATAGTTTCCGGGATAGTTTTCCTTTTTCCACCGGTGGAGTTTATATTTTTAAAGCAATCTGGCCCAGGTATAATTTCTTCAAGTCTCCTCTGTAGTTGAGTGTCTTATAAATGTTTAACTGCCTGGTCAAACATAACTTGGGTACACTTAAGTTGAGAATAACATCTTGTATACTCTTCGTTCTTTATGTTGTAGGTGCGATAGAGTATTCGTGCGAGCTTCTTACTTAGCCTTTGTCTTTGTTGATTGATGGCAAGGATATGATAAGGAAAAACAGCAAACCAATCCTTACTTTTTGTCACATATGTATGTGTAGGTACTATATTAGTATTACTATATTAGTATTAGTATTGTTACTATATTAGTATTAGTATTGATATTTGACAATGAAGTCATTGTTATAATAAATATATGTTAGTTCTGGCTTAACTCTTGTCTTCATGACATGATGTCAAAATCGGTTTCAACCCTAAGTAAAATTTAAAAAAATCATGCCAGACAGGCAGGAAGCAGCCAATTCACTTTCAAGTTTTTCAATTTTGTCAAGCCACTAAAAGCCATAAAGCTAAAACAATCAACATCAAGCGAGGTCATACAAATTTTAAAACGATGGTTTTCAACACATGGCATACCGGTTATTAATGAGTCTGATAACGGGTTTTAGTTTTCATCAAGAAAATTTCGAACGTTCACCATCCTTTGAGTATGGAACATAAGACGTCCAGCCCAAATTACCCAAGATCAAATAGACTTGCAGAGCGGTATGTCCAAAGACCAAAGAAAAGGATGAAAAAAATGCTACGAGGGCTATTTGGATATACAGTTAGCACTCTTAAACTATAGAAACACACCAAGAAATGAACAGTTACAGTCCCCAAACAAGAGATTACTGAGCAGAACCACCAGAACCACGCTTCAATCGAGCGAGTCTATTCCTAAACCCGCTGTTAAGGCAGACGTTCAAAAAAAACATACTTCTGATACGACAACGAGCGAGGCCATTTTTGAACCCACTGTTATACCAGACGTTCAAAAAACATACTTCTGAAACGCACCCAAACAAAATTGTTGTAAAAATGTTGAAAACCGCTGTTGCTTCGACTGCATTAATTGCCATAATCGACCCGACATCCAATGCTTTCAATTTTATAGAGATATAGTTGTTGATTTCAAAACCTAATGGTGAAAATTACAACACCTGTAGTAGATCTTACATCTAGAAAAGTTGTGAACTCAAAAACATTCATTGTTGAAACTACAGACTTTTGTTGTATTATTCACAAAATTTTGCTGTCGAAATGTAATTTGTGGCGTTAAACCTACAGCTCGATTTGTTGAAACTACAGGCTTTTGTTGTGTTATTCACAACGTAGATATTATTGTCATAACGCAATTTGTAACGTAAACTCCGAATTGTAGAAACTACAAGCTTTTCAGTGTTATTGACAATTTCCTTGTCAAAATGCATTTTATCGTCGATCCAATAGCTCGATTTGCAGAAACTGTAGGCTTCACTTTTGTTGTTTTATTAACAATATTTTGTGGTTAATTCGTAGAAATTCATAATCATTCTAATTTGACGTCTCTACAAAATTAAAGTCTGAGGTTTTAAACTTTTTGCATGATTTTGTTAATTTTTTTTGTTTACACAAAAATAAAATACACATATTACTAAAAAACTTTTCTTTCATCAACTAATGTTTTACAATAACATAAGTGAATAAGAGGACTTTGGAGCTTATTATCTAATATTTAAAATAACATAATCTTTAAGTATTTCCGATTAAATTATCACAATTCCACAGTTTTTAAAAATAAAAACACAAATGATCTAAAAATACTTAATGATTGGTATTTTATTTGCAATTAAAAAAGGGTCAGCATCGAAAAACATGGTCGTTGCGAGTACCAGGTTCCCGCGTAAAGATATCAACAAAGCCACCTGGGTATCACCTGATGGAGTCACTCGTAACCAAATAGACCACGTGTTGATAGACCGTCGCCGCTACTCGAACCTGATGACGGTACGTACGTACCGAGGTGCCAATATCGACTCGGATCACTATCTTGTTGGTATGGTTTTCCGAGGGCGGATTGCCTTGCGGAGACGCATTGCATCCGCCGATCAGGTTCGAATCAACACGGCTGCCCTACGCAATGAAAACACCATTAACATCTTTGGTAATGCGTTAGGACTCGCCCTAGAATCACTCGATTTAGGGAGAGTAAGTCCTGGAGCCAGTATGCTGGGCGTAGATGAGAAGTGGACACGCCTTAAGAATACTGTCATTAGTACTGCCAACTCCATCTTAGGCAGCAGTCGTAGAAATCGGAACGACTGGTTTGATGATGAATGCAAACTAGCGACTGAACGTAAGAATGTTGCGTACCGAGCAATGCAACAATCTCATAGAACGCGGGCACGCGAAGAGGAATATAAAGAGCTCAGAAGAACAGAAAAACGGCTTCACAGACAGAAAAAATCAGCCTGGGAGAAGAACCTAATCTGTGAAATAGAGAACAGCCGAGAGCGAGGTCCGCACCAGGCGCGGAAGTTCTACCAATCCGTCCGAAACATGACGCAGTACACACCACGCTGCACATACTGCAAGGACGGAGAGGGAAATCTGATCACCGATCTACAAAACATACTGGAGCGATGGGAAGTGTACTTTAATGAATTGCTAAATGGTCAGCTCACAGCAGAGGTGGAGGCTCCACTACTTCAAAAATGAACACCCTATGCTACCGCCACCAAGCATAGAAGAGGTTGAGAAGGCTATAAAACGGCTCAAACGAAACAAAGCCCCGGGAGCCGATGGCATACCAGCCGAATTATTCCACCACGGCGGGCCAGCCTTACGTCAAGCAATTCATGATATCATAGTGCACGTATGGGAGCATGAAGAAATGCCAGAAGACTGGTGAAAAGGTATCATATGCCCCATACATAAGAAGGGAGATGTCACAACGTGCAGCAATTATAGAGGTATCACGTTGTTGAGTACCGCCTATAAGATACTCTCCTCTATCCTACAAGACCGGATAACCCCATACGCTAAAACAATCATCGGCCAATATCAGTGTGGTTTCATTCCAGGCAAATCAACAACTGATCAGATCTTTACCCTTAGGCAGGCGATGGAAAAATGTCTTGAATTCAACATTCCAACATACCATCTGTTTATAGACTTTAAGGCCGCCTATGATAGCATAGCCAGGGTAGAACTTTACAAAGCCATGAGAGAATTCGGCATCCCAAATAAATTGACACGACTATGTAGGTTGACCATGACCAACGTAACAAGCCAAGTAAAAATAGACGGATTGCTATCCAGACCAATCAACATCTTTAATGGACTCCGACAAAGAGATGGTTTGGCCTGCCTCCTCTTCAACCTGGCGTTGGAGAAAGCAATCCGTGACTCTGGCACGGCAACAAGAGGGACCATCGTCAACAGGTCCAGCCAGATACTGGCTTACGCAGACGACATCGACATCATCGGAAGAACCGAACAAGCTGTACACGATTCCTTCATCCAGATCGAGCAGGCGGCACAAAATCTGGGGCTGCACATTAGTGAAGGTAAAACAAAGTACATGGTGGCGTCGAATGCGAGAAGAACAGTTGGTCAAACAATCAAGGTAGCGGAGCACGAATTTGAAGTGGTGCAATCCTTTAAATACCTTGGGTCAACGGTAGCAGCCAATAACAATATAGAAGAAGAAATACGCGGGCGGTTTCTCAAATCCAACAGAGCCTACTACAGTCTGTCAAAGCTATTCAAATCTAGAAATCTAACCATAACTTCAAAACTGCTGCTGTACAGGACCATGGTCCTGCCAGTACTCATGTATGGATCCGAGACTTGGGTGCTTAGCAAAAGGCACTGTGACCTCTTAGCCGCGTTCGAGAGAAAAGTCTTACGGAGAATTGTTGGCCCCATATGTGAGGAAGGACGATTCCGGAGACGGTACAACCATGAGTTGTACGCAATCTACCTTGAAGCAGACATAGCGACAAAAATTAAGCTCGGTAGACTCCGGTGGGCAGGGCACCTAGCTCGAATGAGCGAAGAGGAACCTGCTCGGAAAGTCTTTTGTGGTACATTCTATGGTAGACGGCAGCGTGGTAGACCATGCTTGCGCTGTAGACCAGGACGCCCGAAGCCTTGGGGTGCGCAACTGGATGGCGTCGGCTCGAGACCGGGATAGGTGGAGAGACTTGTTGAAAGAGGCCAGGACCGGTACCCCGGTTGTCGAGCCGATGATGATGATGAAAAAAGGGTCACGAAAAAGAATATAACTTTCATTCCATTTGGAAAAAAATTTACTTTAAATTGAAAATGGTCCCAAAAACTACAATAGTAAATATGATTACATTTATGAATTTATATCATGTTATTTTGATCTCATGTTATTATAATGTTTTTATCATTAAATTAACTGGATTATATAAAAAAAAAAATGGAGATGTCACATACTATTATATGTACTATCTACTGTGGATTAAAAGTATCCACATAAATGTTACTATATTAGTATTAGTATTGATATTGGACCATGAAGTCATTGTTATAATATATATGTTTTAATTCTTGCTTAGTGCCGGAATTACACGAGTGACAAATTGCCATTAATTCACGTCATTAAAGTGGCAAAAATAATGGTTAGATAAAATCATTTACTATACTGGCAAACATTGACCTTTTAACCATACAAAAAAGAATATTTGAAGTCATTGATACCAGCAAAATAAGGGATTCAATTCAAGGTCAGAAAGAGACAAACAAATTAGCTAAACTGTTAAAAGCAAACAAAATTGATCACAAAGATATATATATTTTTTTTAAAACCCGTTAATTTATTGTTTTCTAATGTCTCTAAATATTCTTTTATTTGTGAACAAAATAAAATAAAGTCTAAAGAATATTAATATGGACTTTCATTATAAGGAAGCAAAAAATATGCTCAAAATCATATTTTTTTCTAGTAAAATAAGCTATATCAAAGTGGATAAAACTCAAAAAAAAAATGAACGGCAATGGCTCAATTGAAAGTAGCATGTGCAATGTGCATTGTAGTCAAACAATTATTTTTCAAATGCGATTTAGTTTTAAGTACCAACACGCTGGTATATCTATCTTTTCATTGTGAAACTATCCCGTTTAAATTTGAATATTGAATGTTAACTTTCGAAAAAGCGGGCGATGAGACACTGGAAACAATACATTTTTTGCTCTTCACTTTTTGTAAACTTTACTTACCTATCACTTTTTTGTAATTATCTGAGAATTGAGAAAATGCCAAAATAAATTAAAGACATATTTTCTTTGAACACAAAATCCCGTGACAACTGTATATATACCTTAATGAAGAGCACTACGGCCAGAACTGAATTTTACTCATTTTATTTGCAATAATGGGAACGTAATTTTTCCATCGTTGGACAATCGACAACACGTCAATGCACATTTCTGCTTTGAAAGCCGCTACAAGATCAGAAAAATACAAACCACATTTCTGTAACCGAAAAAAAGAAGATTGAGTGTCACGTGAAAAATGCAGATAGCATGATTTCTTAACTAGAAATAAGATGTTTAAAATTTGCTTTAAATTGGAAAACAAAAATGCGCACAGATTTTCTATCTTTTTAATTTCCCCAGAAATAGTTAAAAAATAATTTTGAGTAGTTAAATTTTTCGAAAATTAATAGTAAAACTTCAAGGGGCCCTCATGTCCTTAAGGGCCCAGGGCCCTAATTGTCTAAAGGCGCACCTGCAGGCAAAGAATGAGCAAGTTCATTCTTTATTTTTTATTGGCATTATTTGCAAAATGGTGTCACTGTGCATTTACATGGCTTTATGCTTTTTTAATGGCAATATTTAAGGCCAGTTGGCTCTGTCATTTTTGTATGATGGTATACAATTATGTCATTAATGGCATGAAAATGGAAGAATTTATGACAATTTGTCACTCGTGTAAATCCGGCAAAACTCCGGCCCCGGCATAATTTCACTGTTATTGAGGGTTGCGTAGTTCATTATCTACGTTAATTCAACTTCGGTGGCACAACAAAGTTGGTTCCAGTCTTCCAGTCGATTCTTTCAAACCTGATATGTTACTCCGGATCAGGTTGAACAGCCAAAAATTATAACGAACAAGTTTACATTTAGTATTTTTTTCTTTAACTGCACAATTTTAAAGTAGTTTTGGAAAGAAGTAGCATTTTTAACTTTCCCTGAACTAAGCACACCTGTCAGAAATTGATTCCCACAAAAAAAAATCATCTTCTTTATGGTATATAAAATGTTTGTTTAATATACGAGTAGTTCATTATTCTCCTTATTCTGTTTGTGGCCGAAAAGAGACTTGCAATATTCAAGGCTTGAATATATATAAAAAATAGGTACAATACACGACACACGTGCACTCGGTGGGCCACACCTAACCCTTACTTTATATTAGGCAGAAAATATTCACCCCGAATACAGAATCCGATGAGTGAGCTGCGGAGGAAATCAGACCCAATTTGGACTTTTCGCTCATAGTTAAAATGTCAGAATTGAGTCTGATTGCCTCCGCAGGTCATTCATCGTCACCGGATTCCGTAATCGGGGTGATTGTTTTGTTTAAGTTACTGCTTACATATAAATGAATGAATAGACAACAGACTGTCAATATGTAAAAATATGAATCAGCTGATTTCGCTGTCGGCAGTAGATACTAAAAATGCCAGTGTAAATTCGACCCTGTATTACGTTTTACTATCGTTTTTGTTGACCATCACATCACATGCATCTACATAGTATATGTAGCTACATGGCACATCGCGTAGAAGCATCAAAAAAATTAACTGTCATAAACGGTAAGATAGCTAAACAAACCAAGTCATGTCAAAATAAAATTTAAACAAAAAAAAAATAACTTTAGTGTGTAGGTAGGACCTCAAATTGGTTTGAGTTATGTCTGTATATGTATGTATTTGCGCGCCTTAACGTTTGTGAAAATTGTGTTTAACAAAATGTCCATCTAAAACAGACGCAAAAAGGCCTCAAGGTGTATTTTAAAATTCAACGAAGTTAGTGGATTCTTGTTTTTATTGCCTTGATTCCCTGGCTATGTGCTTGAAAAATAAGCAAAAAAGAAAACAAAAACAACTTTTTCTATTGCAAGGATAACGAATGAACATTGCCACTCTAAAAACCAAAAGATATTAGATTATGTGAACTCTTCCCCAGAACTCATTTTTTAAGAATGTTACTAATAGTGCGGGTGGAACTATAATTCGTTGTCATATACGAGTATGAATCTCATTTTTTGCCTTTTTTCATATTTTGTTTACCAATGGGCGGTTCATTTGGTTCTATGAAGTTGTATTTTTTTTTCTAAGAGAGAATCAACCTTTAAAGCTTTTTATGTATATCTTTTTTATTGCTATAATCTGAGAATCCTGCAGGTGCAGAACTGTATGTAGTATGTATGTATCTAGTCACTCATTCATATACTCCAGATGAGAGATGGCTCTGTGGAAAGGAAGAATATGAATATTGCAAGGAATTATGTGGCTTTGTCGCTTTGTCTATCTCTAAGCAATGTATACCTAGGGAAGTATAGAGATGAGATTCCCGGGTATAGGGCATGCATAGAGTCACTTGTTATTCAATAGTGTTCTTTTAGACAACATTTCTTGTTATGCATGGTAGTGAACTTTTGTTGATACCAAGGAATAAATTTAGTATGATATTTGTTGCATTTCGTTAATAGATTTCCAATAAAGAATTTTTGTACATACAATCATAGAGTGATTCCATATAAGTTGACTCCTTACAAGAAAATAGAAAATGTAACATACATACATACCTACATAAATATATTTGTACATGAGGTTGGTCCTTAAAAAAAGGTCATCTGGATGGGCCTAAAGCGGCTCTAAATAAAGAAAAAAGTCTCAGAATTTTTCAGATTCATACTTTCAAAAGCAAAATATAGCAAAATAGCTAATTATCTTTAAATAAACAGGTTCTGCAAGAATTTGATTTCAAACTTAAATTCTTGTAAAATTGAACTTCGCTAAAAGCTACAAAACAATACTGTAAATGTTGCCGTTGTTTTTTAATTAATTTTGTTCTATTTACTGTAATTTTTTTGTTTAACTGTCTCTACTGTCCATGTGGGGGTATTTTTCTCTTGTCTATCTCCAACCTTCATGCTCTAAGTTTTTTAACGGGTTTAAGTCGAATTACTTGGTATATACAGCAACTATAGGGAATGAAAATAAAAATTAGAAAAAAATATGAGATTTTTTTTTCATTTGGAACTGATGTTTGTAAGTCCATCGTCCATCCAAATATAAAAATTCAAAAAACCCATATAACGACCATCCTAAAGTACATACAGTATTGTGCATGTATTGCAGCAACTTTTTATTATTAACATTCCACATTAATTCTTTTTGAACTTCTGCTAATAATAGTGGAGGAACGATGGCTGAAAATATTGCATTTTCAGAAACCTGAAATAATTTCGATCCGGTATAGAACCGTAGTCTTTGTAATCCATTTTAATTTCGACCCAGGCTAATTTAATGCCAGCGATTGAGGGATTTCCTGTCCTTAAAATGACAGCTAAACTCGTTTCCTTTTCACCATCCATAAAAATTTAAATGATGTATTGGTCGGGTGAGTACGGTTTGCATTGAAGCAATTCGACATTTTTCTCCTCCATCATATATTTGACTATACGCGCCGTATAGATGGGAGGAGGGCTGAAAAGCCCAGTTTATGGGTCCAAAATATATTATTGCGGTCATTTTTTGAAGTTTGGAACTCAAACTCAAAAGTGACATAGTAGCTAACTGCTCCCAATACCATAACATTACCTTGTGTTGGGATGAGCATTTCCATTGTTGGGCCTGTATCTTGGAATTACTTTTAAGACAACTTATACTTATCCACATATCCAGGGTAACTAGAAGCTTAATTAAGTCGCAAGACGTGAAAATTTTGCCATAGCCACCCTTATACATTGGTTTTAAACATAATCGAAAGCGTTTGGGAATTGAATTAATGAAAAGGCTAGAAGACAGTTTAAAGATAAGAACCGCTAAATTGAACTCATCTTAGATGCCTGGAGCAAAATTTCGCTTGATTTTAACAAAATATATGATTCAATTCCAACCAAACCATCTTAAGGCCGTAATTACAAACAAAATGCATTTTTTATTTACAGGAAATATATTGAATAAATGTTTAAAACTAAAAAGTTAATAATTCAAAATAGCTTTTTATGGCCCTTAGTCCTACAAATTTGTGTTTCGTCCGGCTTACTCACTTGGACTCATCAAAGACGTAGTGAGGGCTTTGTCATACGCAATATGTATTAAGTTCAGTTCAACGTACATGAATTCTTTGACAAAAATCCACTGTAAACAATATCCAACAAGATTAGAATCACTGATCATTAAGCTAGAAATTTTTTTGGGGCCTGGCATAGTTTCTATAAGAAGTTTTTTTTTTTTAAATACAAATTCTTAAAACTACTGAAATAAATCAGCCAAGTAGAACTGAACTTACTATTTTGTAAGTAAGAACTTCAAAATTTGTTGTAATCGTTTTCTAGAAATGCAAATTAAACTTAACTAATACTTCTAGCCCTCGAACCTCGAGTGCTAATAACATTATTGTCTTATTGACAAACTTTAACATAAGACTCTGGAAGCATTTATTTTTCAAAGTAACATCGGAATAACCATGTTAAAAATGAATTAAACATTGAGGCTTCCATGCAAATTATCGATAGCAAACTATTGGTGCCGGTTACACAGTTTTGTGCATACATCCTTGATTGCGTATTTACTCATAAAAAATTCTAAGAAATTATCCTGATAGGGAACTGCACGAATCTACCAATTTCAAGAAGTGACAGCTTTCACTGTGACGGAAGTGCCAAATACCAAGGTGCAAAGCGAAAAAAAGACATTTTCATAGCAATTTTCGATATAATAGTTCGCCACAGTGCTGATTTTCACGTTTGTAAATGAACGAGAGAGTGATATATTGCTACTTATAAAAGTGCTCTATTGCAGGTGCAAGCCCAATACCTACCCATGTTTTCAACATTAAGCAAAAAAAAAAATCGCTAGAATTGCTTAAAAGCAGTCATAAGCGGGGACAAAAACTGAGCTAAAGGGTGATTTTTTAGCTGGTTTGGTTTTGGCAACACTGGTTTTGACAGCTGACGTGTGTTTAATACCTTGTGTCACTGTCAAACAGCTTCAGTTTGGTTTGCAATTTAACCATGGATCGTCTTACAAATGAACAACGCTTGCAAATTATTGAATTTTACTATCAAAATTCGTGCTCGGTTCGAAATGTTCATCGCGCGCTGCTTCCATTTTATGGTCGGCATTCTCGACCTTCTGAGCAGTCTATTCGGAAGATTGTGACCAAATTTCGCACCAAATTTACTTTGTTGGACATTAAACCACCAACACGTTTACGTACTGTGCGTAGTGAAGAAAATATTGCGGCCGTATCAGCTAGTGTGACAGAAGACCGCGAAATGTCGATTCGGCGCCGTTCCCAGCAGTTAGGCCTTTGTTACAGCACTACGTGGAAAATTTTGCGGAAGGATTTGGGCGTAAAGCCTTTTAAGATACAGCTGGTGCAAGAACTAAAGCCAGCCGACCTACTACAACGCCGAATTTTTGGTGAATGGGCTCTTGGAAAGCTGGCCGAGGATCCGCTTTTTTATCGAAAAATTGTGTTCAGCGATGAGGCTCATTTTTGGTTGAATGGGTACGTAAATAAGCATAATTGCCGCATTTGGAGTGAAGATCAGCCAGAAGCATTGCAACAGCTACCAATGCATCCCGAAAAAGCCACTGTTTGGTGCGGTTTATGGGCCGGTGGCATTATTGGGCCATATTTCTTCAAAGATGATGCGAATCGCAGCGTTACTGTCAATGGTGAACGCTACCGAGCGATGATAACAAACTTTTTTTTGCCCGAAATGGAAGTTCTTGACTTGCATGATATGTGGTTTCAACAAGACGGTGCCACATGCCACACAGCACGCGAAACAATGGCGCAATTGCGAGGCGAGTTTGGTGAACAGTTAATTTCACGTTTCGGGCCGGTCAATTGGCCGCCTAGATTGTGCGATTTGACACCATTAGATTATTTTTTGTGGGGGTATATCAAGGCTAATGTCTATAGGGACAAGCCCGCTTCGATTGACGCACTGGAAGCCAACATCCATGCATTCATTCGTGAGATACCGGCCGATATGTGTGAAAGAGTATGCCAAAATTGGACTCAGTGGATGGGCTACCTGAGACGCAGCCGCGGTCAACATTTGCATGAAATTATCTTTAAACATTAAATTGCAAGGTTCAAACTATCGATTCAAATAAATATTTCATTCATTTTTTCGAATTTTTTGTGTTTTTTTTTTTTTTAAAGTTCTAAACCTCTTAAAAAATCACCCGTTACTTGTTATTATATGAGCTACTTATTATTATTTGCTGCATCACTGAACGGTCCCATCGGAAATTCCAATAATCTTTCCAGTCAGTGCTGGAAAATTGTTTGGTTGGTGGGTGGAAAAAATTAAAACGTCACATTTAGGTTATGACAAATAAATACTCGGTCTCCTTTTGGGCCCGTATTACGAATTAAGAAACCAAAGGCAAAAAAAACGATATTTAAGGAAACTATAGTCACAACATTGACCGATTTTGATTTACGAGAACGGATACTTGAAAATATTGCCAGATAAAGTCAAAAAATCTAATCCCAAACAACAAACATAATAAATGAGTGACAATTACGTAATTAATGTTTCAAAAATATAAAAAACGACTACCAAAAGCAGTCGTAAAATAAAACGAGTATCGTTTTAGAAAATGATTAAAGTTAATCGCAATCGCAATATAAAGATTACAATGGATTTTAAACGATAATCGTAATTCGTAAAACCCTGGCTCCTGCTTGCACATACTATACAATTTTCTTGTATTGTTTTTTAGTTTTTGTGATGCAATTGTTTAATTTATGTAAATAAAAATAATTTTTTAGTGCTGCCCAATTCGGATTTTGAGCTCATAGACAACTGAAGATGTGTTGCTGAAATTTTTGTAGTGAAATTTACGAAAATTTGAATAGTAATTTACTTACAGCTGGACTCTTCCTTGATTTAACTAAGGCTTTTGACTTAGTAGACCATAGTATTCTTTTGAAAAAATTACATAATGCAGGAATGCGTGGATTCATCTATAATTGGTGAGATTCCTATATATCTAATAGAAAGCAACTAGTTATAATAGATGGTAGCTTGAGCAATTTATCTGATATAAGTAGAGGTGTTTCGCAAGGTTCAGTTTTGGGTCCCTTGCTTTTCGTGATTTTCATTCTATTCTATTTTGAGCCAGAATTTCAAAGGAAGAATTACTGCATTTGCTGATGATAAGGACTTTTTTATGGTTGTAGATCCCTGCTTAACCTGATTTCTGACATTAACTATGATTTGGACATATTAAAACGCTGGTTTGCAGCTAATAAAATGGTATTGAGCAATAAAACAAAAATAATTTATTTTAGCTTATCAGGGTATTGTTCATTCAAAAATTCAGTATGGAATAACTTTTTTGGGGGTTCTTATCAAAACAAAATTAATCCTCTTCTTATTCTTCAAAAACATGTTGTACGAATCATTTGTAAAAAAATCGCTTTCATAATAGTTTCATTTTGTTTCAGGATTTAAAAGATCTTTCTCTACGACATCTGTACTACTTTAAAGTTTTAAAGGTATTTTTTATGAGAAGTGAATATCTTTTAACAAGAAATAATCCACAACATAGTGAATACGATAGATTTAGTTAACATCCCTTCTTATAATAGAACACATTTTCGAAGATTTTTTACATCCCTTATTTTAATAGAACACATTTTCGAAGATTTTTTACAATAGTTGCTCCCTCAGTTCTTAACTAATTTCCTTTCTCCGTTATAAGTCTAAGAGTTTTGTCTTCTTTTCTACAAAATGTAAAATCATGGCTTTTAGGATACGATCATGTTGAAATTGAAAATTTACTGTCCTTAATTATTTAATACATTAAAAAAAGCCTTTCCCTCCCCTTTTCCCTTTCTTTTCACCTTGCACAAAACTGTGTTGATTTATTTTATTTTGATGGGCATCGCCACTAGCTCTAGCTTTAAGCTTCGCTAATAAGAGTCTCTTAATTTGTTTTATGGGTACATACAAAATTGTTATTCGGAAGATCACTATTTTATAATTTATTTTTGAAAATTGTTTTATATTTTGCCATTTTAATATTATTTTTTTGTAAATAATTTTTCCCTGGTTTTCTTAATTTTAATATGTTAATTTATTTAATGTACCTACCAAAAATGAATTATTAATAATAACAATACAATACAATACAGTTTACATTCTTACTTTCTATGCAAAAAAATCTTGATATGCCTTCGGCTTTTGTACCACAAAATTTGTGTTTGCCGTTTTATTATAGGATATTTCCTGTTTTCGTGACTTCTTCGATGTAAAAAGATATTTATCTTTTTGTGGGATTCAAGTCAATTACTGATAATTCTAATTCTATTCTATCCTATTGTGATGTTTTGGATGTATTTACACCCTTCTTCAGACCTATATATGATCAAAATTAAAAATAGAAATACAGGTAACACATACCGATATACATACATACATACATACATCCGAAACTCACCTCGCTATAGAACAAAATCTTGATAGTAAATTACCTAACTATACGTGCTATCACGCTCCGCACCCAGCTGACAAAGCTAGGGGGGGATCAGCAATACTAATAAAAAAGTGCTTAACACACTATGAAGAGCCTAAGTTTACTAATGAAAACATGCAAGTAACAACAATTAGTATTGGTATAAAAAAGAAAGAGTTTAAGATAGCACCTATATACTGCCCTCCGAGGCGCTCTCCACCTCAAGAAGGCTATGCAGAACTCCTAAATTTCTTAGGGCATAACTTCCTTGTTGGTGGCGACTTCAATGCTAAACACACCCAATGGGGATCTAGGCTCATAACAACGAAAGGCAAACGGCTATATCAAGCAGGCCGCAAATACAACTGCGAATTTTATTCTTCTGGTTCGCCAACATATTGGCCATCTGATTCTAACAAAATACCAGACCTTATAGACTTTTTCGTAGTAAAAGGTATTAAACGAAACCATATAAGTGTCGAAGGTAATTACGATTTATCGTCAGATCATACTCCAGTAATGTTTGTAAGCCATTTCCAACAAGCACAGCTACAGATCCCTTACAGTTTGTTGACAGAAACGACGAATGTGAAATTCCTTTTGTCAGGCTGAAAGAAGTAAGAAGTATGTGTCAACATAAGTTGTCTAACAAAAAATCACCAGGGTACGATCTAATAACTGCTCAGGGTTTGAAAGAAATGCCGTCAATAGCTTTAAAAAAACTCCAATTTATAGTAAATGCATGCCTTAAACTAAGATATGTGCCACATAATTGGAAAATTGCAAAAGTTATTGTCATATCTTAACAAGGTAAGCCACCAACAGAAGTAACATCTTACAGACCTTTATCGCTTATACCAATCATGGCAAAAGTTTTCGAAAAACTGCTTCTGAAAAGACTAAGCAAAATAATAGAAGAAAGAAGACTAATTCCGAGTCATCACTTTGTATTTAGAAATAAACATTCCACGATAGACCAAATGCATCGGATTACGGATGTTGTGGAAAAGGCACTTGAAGGAAAACAAGTATGCTCGGCTATATTCTTAGATGTTGCTCAAGCTTTTGACAAGGTTTGGCACTTGGGACTTGAGTACAAACTGCAAAGGGATCTTTCCAGGCAGTACTACGGAAATATTGAAATCCTACGTTACAAACCGACTCTTTAGAGTACGGTACGACCAAAATTACTCGGAACTAAAGAAAATTGAAGCCGGTGTACCACAAGGAAGTATCCGAGGACCAACCCTGTATCTGTTATATACAAGGGATATTCCAGTGGACATCAACGCTATAATGGCCACGTTTTCTGATGATACTGCAATATTGGTGCCAGATAAATCCGTTACGAAGGCTACACAATAACTGCAAAATGCAGTCGATAAAGTTAGTGATTGGACGCAAAAATTGCGAATCAAACTAAATGAAACAAAATCGACGCATATAAACTTTTCAAACAAAAAAATAAACAATGTTCCAATTCTTATAAAGAGTACAGTAGTACCTTGCTCCAATACTGCCAAATACCTTGGAATGACTTTGGATGCAAAGCTTAAATGGAAAGAGCACATCAAAAAGAAAAGAGACGAACTAAACTAGTAGTAGTAGAAGTACAGAAAAATGTACTGGTTACTAGGAAAGAACTCTGACCTATCTATCCAGAACAAACTAATGTTATATAAGCAAGTACTGAAACCCGTTTGGACATATGGCATCCAACTATGGGGTTGTACAAAGAAAACAAATGCTGAACCCATCCAAAAATTCCAAAGAAAGGTCCTTCGCGGAATAATAAATGCTCCTTGGTATATAAGAAAAAGCGATCTACATCGTGACCTTCAAATTGAAATGGTTACAGAAGTGGTTAAAAAACACGCTGTATAACACAATCAGCGACTGCAAAGTCATACCAATTCCGAAATGGAGACCGTCTTAAATGTACGAGACAATGTTCGGAGATTAAGAAGAACCAAGCCTCAAGACCTGATGGTCTAAAATAACTTAAACTTCCCACAATGCGATTTATAAATTAAGAAAGAAAAATCATTTGTCGATCTTTCATAGATTGGTCCTGATTCACCGGTGATTTTAGTGCGGTAAGAGTCCCACACTACTTGGTACCGATTCTTACCGAGTGTCTTTTGAAGATTTCCATCGGATAAAAAAAAAAAATACAATTAATCAAATTTTTCTTTTTAATTGATGTTAAAAACTATTTTGTTTCGAATTATAGAATAAAATTTCACATTTTTGAAAAGCTTAGACGTTTCAGAATTAGGAAATTTGGATTTTATATGTCTTTTGATGCATAAATATAAAAAAAACAAGACAAAAGAATCAATTATGCCAAAAAATGGGTTACAACACTTTTTCACTCACGGCCACATATATCTGGTTGCGCTTGTATTTGTTTGAAAAATTAATTTCCAAACAAAAGGACCATACAAAAATGTATGGAAGTTGGTCTAGGAACCAATAATAACGAAACGTATATCAATGGAATGGCATTTTCAAGTGCTATAATAGTCACTATGGGAGCTTACTTCAAATAATTGAGTGAAAAAAAGTTATTCGCAAACCAAGGTTTTGTGTTGGTGCATTTCAGTATGGAAACAATCTATGAAAACTGGTCAAACAAATACTCGTAACAATAAGTTGTATGTCGTTGAAACGGAATTTTAATGAACAATTATATTTTCTAATATAACTTACTTTGATTCAGTGTGCGGTAAAAGTTATTCGCAGTTTTGGTGAATTTTTGTAGAAAAAAAAATTAATGTGGGTAATAATAAACGAATAACTTTTTTCACACAGCGATTTGAAATAAGCTTCCTCCTTAACTGTGCATACAAATACTTTTCCAACGACATACCTACGTCTTGCAACTATTGGTTGAGCTAGCGCTCAGAAATTTTTTCCCATACTACACGAAAATATTTTGTTCGCCCTAAAATGCAGCAAAAAATTATACCAGTTAGCAAACAACTTTGTTCATACAGTGATTTGAACTGAACTGCTGTGAAAGATATTTTAGGTAGTAAAAATACCTTTACAATGATATATGTATGTAGTGTTGATATTGGTTCGACCAGTTTAAATATATTTTGGCCATCCTACATACCTTTTAAAATACAACAAAATAACAATCCACCAGAACACAACCTTATTTAGCGAATAACTTTTTTCACACAGCGATTTAGATTAAGCCTCCATAGCAACTATTGTAGTAAATAAAAATACATTTCCAAAGAAATATGTCTCGTTGTTATTGGTCTTATTTTGAATATTGAAATTGAAAGTGAAAGGTACTTAAAATGCACAGTACACATATCTAAGGTTTTATCTTGCGCATGCTGTACAGAATAAGAACTGTCAGATGAAATTCAAAACGGCCGTTTCTGTGACCCCGTCCGCTGCACTACAACAACAACAAAGAAAACAAACATAAAATGATTATTTAAAAGCACTGAAAACTAGGAAGAATGTTGTTTGCAAAGTAAAATAATATTAATAAACACTTAAAAGCTTGACAAATATTTCAAATGAACACAGAACAAAATATGAAGTGATGGGGGTTAAGGCATGGCACCATTTTTCACTGATTTTGTCAGATGCACAGAACTGAACAAAAATGAAAACGCTAATGTGTACTCTTCAATATGTGTACTGTGCTTGAAATAGACTTGTACTTAAAAAGAACTTGAAAATGTACTGGGCAGTATAACAATACCAAGTACATGTACTTGAAACATAGTACTTGAAAAAGTACTTCTGCTTGGTGTTTCTCAAGCATCAAGTACATTGTACTTGTTCTTTTCAAGTACAAGTACAAGGTACTGGGTACATGTCTAGTACTTGTACTTGAAAGTTTACAGGTCTGTGTATACTATATTTGAATTTCAGTTTCTCTTTTACCCTTTTATTTTGAAAAAAAAACTGAATTTCCTTGTCTCTTATTGGTGCCTTTAATAAATGATTAGATAAATAACGAGATCCCTTATTGACAACTATTTCAATTCTGTTAGGCAATCAAACGAAAATAAATATAAATGATCAAGTGCTTTAAATATTCCAAATTTATCTAATCGTTTATAAAAGGCACCAATAAGAGACAAAGAAAAACTCGAAAAGCTTTTAAATCAGAAAATACTCTTAGAATGGAGGGACATTTTTCTAAAAAAATTACTTGAAATTGAACAAATCCTATTCTATACCTTTTTGTAGAGTTAAGAACCTCTAATTTTATTTTAAATAAAGTTATTTGAGTGATCGGTTTTTGAAAAATTAGTTTTCAAACTAAATATTTTGAAAAAATAAAAAAATATTATAAAACTATTTTTCTTTCAAAACTTTATTGAGCTCTTTTTGTTTTTAAAATTCTCTGATTTTATGCTTATCGACTATAAATTAATAAAAGATATGATTTTAAAAAACAAAAATAATAAATAATAAATAAAATAAAATAATTACGCAAAAATAATTTGGTAAAATTTTGGTTGAAATTTTCTTCTAAATTTTTTTGGTCAAAATTTGGATATAAATTTTTCAAAGACTATGTATTCAAGTTAATATATTCGAAATTAAAATATAAGAAGAGGTTTTCGGCCTTACAAAAAGGTATAGTATGGCATTACCGTTGTTTTTTTAATATTATGTGTCATTTAAACTAAACAGGTGAACCTCCCTGTATACGATTTTGTTCTTTCCTCAACCCACGCTCAAACCCTTTGTCACATATTATGCGAATCACCCTCTATAAAAGAATTTTTTTATTTTTTTATTTAGTAAGGTAAAATAGTACAGAAATTCCTTCAAAATAAACAAAAATTTTGGACTCATCATGAAATTTGGTGAAAACGTCTCACGTGGCATGAGAATGAAGAATAAAACCACACCAAGTCGAAAGGTTTTGTTTTTCGCAGACAGCGTACTAAATTCAACTCGTCAAGAATGTCAATAATCGCTGAACTAGCTTGTTCTTATAGTCAATTTATATGTTTTCGCGCGAAATTTGTTAGTTTGTCCCAAACCGTAGAAATCCCAAGATCCCTGTAAAGATCTTCATTTCTTATATACCACGGACCATTTACAAATGACCTAAGCAATTTATTTCCAAACGTTCTTAAGTTATTTAAGTTTGGATCGCAGGTACTCAACCTCAAAGGTTAAAGGCGATGAAAAAGAGAACATCTTGTACAGAAACATAAAATCTGTAACTATACTGATTAAATTATCTCAAAAACGGTTGTTCTTACAAAAAAAGTTATCTGCTATTTTTTGTAGGAAATTTCTTAAGCTACAACATAGTCCTTCACATTTTTTCTGTAAGAGTGATCGTTCGGGAGATATTCCTTAAAAACTGTTTGAGGGTCTTTTGGCACCCCGTAAAATTGTTAGTTTACTTTGAATTCCATATATACCAAAATTCAGCTTTCCGCCATTTTTTTCAAACCAAAAAGCTTAGATGACTGGACTATTTAGGTCTTCTTTGAGTACACTAAACAGGCGTTCATTGATTTTTTTTTAATTTCTTAATTCAACCTTTTGTTGATTTTTGTGTGAGGTTGGAATAAAGTTTCATGTACATACTGTGCGATTTATTTATTTTCTTCTTTTAAAGTTTTGCAGCGATTTGGGCAAGTGATTGGCAAGTTTGTCTTTATTCTTAATTTTGGTTGTCTATCGTTGAAGTTGGGAACTAACCGAGCGTTAGAAATGTGAGTGAATTAACGACGATTACTATTGTCTTTTAGGGATGGAAGTGGGAGTGGAAGTGAGCACTTACTAAGGACAATGAATTGAAATTCCTTGCACAAGGAAAAGAATAAATCAACTCGCTTACGTGATATTTGCAAAAAGTTTGTACAAGTTTTCCAGAAGTCTTGCCATACGTACCTATATATATCTACCTGAAAGAATCAGGGAAAAAGTTTCAGTTTCACTGAAAAGTAAGCTATTTGCTTAAGGATTAAAAGTACCAACATATAAGTAAGTAGGTACGTATGTATACGTTATAATATATGATTTTATGAAACACAAAATAAAATAATAAATAAAATATATTATGTGATTAACAAACAAACAAAAAAAAAAAAATGGAAATCACGCATGTTGTTGATACTCGTACTCATTTATAAAAATAAATAAATTGAAGACATTCTCTCAACCCAAAAAAAGTACTTTTTGGTAAGAAAAAAAAATAAATGTCCAATGAATATTTTTTTGCATCGGAGGCTTGTGCGTTATGTAATCAAGATATATAATATCAAACGTCATTGAATGGAAAATTTAGTCCCAATTAAAGATGTGTTTTGTATGCCACTTATTAACATTGGTGTATATGCATGATATGATTACAAGAAATTGTAGTACAAAAGCTATATAAGGCTATTGAATATACCATTGGTATAAAAAGGAACCAAGACGTTCAAGGGTTTTTATTGCAAAAATCAATAAATGGGTCATTGATAATGAGAAAACACCCTTTTTGCTTTTTTGCAAACAAATCGAAAAAGAAGCAAAATTTTCGAAATGCATCACTAAAAAATTTAAAAAAAAATTTCAATTAAATTTAAAAAAGAATGTTCCAAAAAGTGTGAAAAATCACATTTTTGGCTTTTGCGCCTATAACTCTTTTTGGAGTAGAGATAGCTATAAGCAATGCTCCATAGAAAGATAACTAAATTTTGTTTAAATAACTCATTCAAGAAATTGATGTTTCCAAAAATCGATCGAGGTGCAGTCACTCAAAGTAAGTCAATTTTTAGGTTCTTACCGCGTTTCTTATAGACATTATTTCAATACTTATTTTTCATATCAAAACTAACTTTTAATTAATGAAATGAGAAATATTATTTAGTTAATAATTTCAATATGGCTTAGTAAAAAAAAATAGTGTGAAAATCATACTATGATGCAGCCTTTTTCATTTTTGAATTTAGTGAGGTAAAATAGTACAGAAATTTTTCAAAAAGGCAAACAGGGTGCCTTTGCACCCATTCTCAAAATTGAGCCCTCCAATTTAACAGCACTTCGCGGTTTTCTCATTTCTAATGACCCACTTAACGATTCTTGCAATTAAGACCCTTGAACGTCTTAGTTCCTGAAAGTTGATGACCGCACCAAATCGGTTTTGTTTTTCGCAGACGGTGTATTAAAAATTCGTCTAGTCAAGAATGTCAATAATCAATCGTTAAATTAGCTTGTTCTTATAGCCGATTTCTATGTGTTCGCGCGAAATTTTGTATTTCGCCCCAAACCGTAGGAATCCCAAGATCCCTATAAGGATCTTCATATCTTTAATACCACGGACCATTTACAAATGACCTTAGCAATTTATTTCCAAACGTTTATAAGTTATTTAAGTTTGTATCGCAGGTACAACCCCAAAGTTGTATACCATAAGTCCAAACAGTTTTAAATACATGCCTGTATAATATGAACTTATTTTCAATTGGACTGACTCCTGTTCAACTCAACAATATTATTGGCATTTTGTAATTTAGTTGTAGCTTCGCTTATCGTTTTTCCTACTGCTAGTCTTACAGTATAATCAGCAAACTTGGCTACGACAGTATCTTCTCTTTGAGGTTTATCGCGTGTAGATAAAAGGTACAAAACTGGACCTAATACACTTCCTTGTGGTACCCTCGCCGCTATTTCTTTGAAATTAGAATAATCATTTCCGTGTCTAAAACAAAAAAGTCTGTTATCTAGATATCCATTGAGAATAGTATTAAGTCCTACGGGCAGGACTTGTCTCGCCTGCGACTTGTCCAAAAAGACTGTCGAACAGAGTTTCTTTTCTTCAAGAGCTCTGTCAGTTAAGTTAGTTATTCTATGCACTTGATCAATTATCGAGTGCTTGCTTCTTAATCCGAACGTATGTTCACGTATTAATTGTTCCTCTTCTATTATCGGCTGCAGGTGCAAGAGTAGTATTCTTTCAAAAACTTTTGATATCATAGGAAGAATCGATCTGTAAGACTTCTTTTTGTGAGATGGTTTGCCAAGTTTCAAAACCATTATGAATTCCGCGACTCTCCATTGGCTCGGAACATATTCTAACCTTAGGGTTGCATTTATTATATAAAGGAGGGTACTAAATCTTTTACGAGGGAACCTTTTTAAAAATTCTGCTGTGTTATGTCATATCCTGCAGCTTTATTTGACTAAAGCTTCCTTATTTCTCTTTTAAATTCGGCAAATAAAGCATTTCTTTTTTCAAGCTTTTATTTTAGGTAAAATTCATACAAACATTTTCATTGAGTTCTTATCCATCGAAGGGGTCAAATATTTCCTCCAATTAATCAGCGAATACCATCGCTTTTCCTTGTCACTTTTAGCCCCTTCGTGTTGGCTTTTCTTAATCGGGGGAACTGGAAGTTTTGGGTTTTTCGTTGTTTTTATAGCTTTCCAAAGTGAGTAGTTGAATTTTTCGCCCCTTTCAAGCCTTCAAGGTAATTCTCGACTTCAAGGTTTTTGAAACCTTATATCGCTGTTTTTAGCATATTACTCAAGCGATTTCAATGAGCTTTGTGTTGAGGAGCACGGGTTCGCTGCTTTTTGTTTCTCTTTCACTAAATCTTTTATTTCCTGCAGAAATTTAATATTTTTATAGCGATGCATAACCCTTTGATAAGGTGTGTTATCCCTAGCTGCTTTTTTGTAGATGTATGGAAGAAATGGAACTAGTTCAATAATTTACCTGCATAACATATGTGTACATTGTGAGAAGTTTAAAATGTCAAAAGATAAATAAAAAGATTAGTTTACCTCAGTCGGGATAGCCCGAAAATAAGGTGCGAGTTTTAGCTATCATTGAAACACATCATTGAACATTTTGACAACTGGAGCCTTAGTCAAAAAATTTAAAGCTCCGTCATTTGAATTTTGTTGGTAGAATATAGAACCTCAAACGCAGTACCTATTGTTAAGATTAAGTTCAACATATTTATTCAAAAAAAAAAAAATGAGATTATTTGGAAGAAATCGAAATATGAATTAATATGGAAGGTGATTTAAACAAAAAGAGGTTTGAATTTCTATCCTCTAATGAGTACCTCGTGGAATAATGGTTAGTGCGTTGGACTATCATGCCGAAGGTCTGGGTTCGATACCCAGCCGCTGTCACCTACAAAACAAAAAAATATTTTTCCCGAAATAGTGTCTTTTGAGAGGAACTGTCAAATCCTCTAAGAGTATACTTGTCATAAGTGCTTCCGCTGAGGAATTTGAAAAGATCGCATAAAAAAAGGTCACGAAGAAAAAAAGTCGCACTAAGAAGCTTTTTGAAAAAAAGAATCAATCAGAATACTAATACCTTAATTGCAAAGAAAGTAAACAGTTTTGCAGTGCAGTTTTCTTCAACGTCACACGCACATTTAAATCTGTAGTGTTCTTATAAAAATAAGATCCAATAAGGCTAATATCTCAGCAGATATAATTTTTTTCAAAAAAAAAAAAAAAAATAAGTTTATATTAATACAATTATACAATTTTGGTCAAAAAAGATTATAACACTATTTTTCGTAAGCAATAGATTTTGAGAAAAACATGCACAAACGTGATCATTACCTATTTTACCAAGGCAAAATAAAGAAAAAAAATTAGTTACAGTGAAAAGCTCTTAATATAACACACATTTTTCATTAAATCTGTCGCTCCTGCGATTAAAAGTGTTACAATCTTTGGTGACTAAAATATTATAACCATTAATATAAACTTATCGACGTAATCGTCTGTATATGCTTTGATGCAGTTCATTATCTTATAGTCGGTGCTTTTTTTTTTTTTTTTCTATTAAAGTTCATAATATTCAATTTCTCATAATGTCAAAAATCTGTGCTAAATGTAATGACAAACTAAAAAGATCTGACATGGTTGTATGTAGATCAATTTGTGGTCAACATTTTCATAAAGATTGTGTTGGAATTGCCGTGGAAGAATCAAATATTTTGTTAAAATCTAATTTTTCATGGCAATGTAACACTTGTTCTCACATCAATTTCTCAAACTTTTTAAACCGCTTTACGGATCTTTCCAATTGTGTTAGTGATTTAAAAAGAGAAATAATTGCTATGCGTGATCTTATTTCCAATATCGGGAGAACACCAGTAAATATTCCTCTTATTGAACTCAATCAATCAACACCCAATGATCAACTTAAAATCTCTGAGAATGCACCAATAAATACTCTCTTAAAATCAAACGATCCACCAGTCCCTAGTGCCGTGAATCCAATAAATGCCACTCAGGATCACCTTCATCCAGTTAATATAAACCACGAAAATGAATCCCAAGAAAATACTTCGAATGCAATAGTTTATAGCAATAACCTTGAAGATAATATAGAAATAGTGAAAAAGTCAAGTGCTTATGGTTCTGCAAATGATCCCTCTTTAATTAATATTAACGAAAGCTCTCTTACTTCTACTAATAAAAACAAAGTAATCAATTCAAAAAAAAACAATAGTTATCTCTCTCGCCGTCCCATCACAAGTGTTTATGGTTCAAATTCTAACTCAAATCTCAACGTTGTGCCTAATAACAATAAATGGGTGCATATTTCAAGATTCGTTAGTGACACCGACCCTGACGCAATTATTGAATACATATCTAAAATCACAAATATACCTTCCCATCTGTTCAAATGTTTTAAATTGGCAAAAAAAGAAGCTGTTCTAAGTGAACTATCTTTTGTTAACTTTAAGCTGTGTGTGCCAGCAGACAGATTAGGCGATGTCATGAACCCGACTGCTTGGCCTGTACATGTGCGCGTTAAGATGTTTATCCCATCACCAAAAAACGAAGAAAATCAACAAAAACAAATTGCAATAACATAATTTGCCACAACCCGAATCCCCTTCTAACCACTCAACATAATTTACCTTCATCACCTAGTAATGACAATTCTCAATTTTTCATATTCTACCATAATGTTGGAGGTTTAAGAACAAAAATGAACAATATTCTTCTCTTTTCCTCACAACAACAATTCGATATTATTGCACTCACTGAAACCTGGCTCTCTGACAATCATTACAATGCAGAAATGTTTGACAACCAGCTTTTTAATGTGTTTCGTAATGATCGATGTCAACATACAACTGGTTTGAACCGTGGAGGAGGCGTGTTGCTGGCTGTTCGTTCGAATCTTTTCTGTGTGCAATTGGATTTGCCCTCTTCATCTATCGAAACAAATTCTGTATTAAACATTGACCAGCTAATAGTACGAGTAAGCGCTGATAATATTCATGATGTTTATATTATTATAAGTTATATTCCACCAAGAAGTTCCTTTGAATTGTATAAAACTCATATAGATAATTGTTCTTTTATTCTTAATAATCTTAAAGAAAATCAACATATTATTATTTTAGGCGATTTTAATTTGCCGAATATTAACTGGTTGTTAGATTCAGATGAAAATTATTTGATTCCTTTTAATATTAAGAACGAGTGTGAGAGTGTTGTTGTTGATACACTAGCTGAATTTGGACTTAAACAAATAAATTGTTTTGCCAACCGTTTGAATCGTTTTCTAGATCTGGTTTTTATAGATAATGAATTCAGTGTTTGTATTGACAGCCCCATATCCCCTCCTCTACCTAATTCTGAGAATCACTTAGTGCTTTGCATAAGCTTTAAATTCTTTAAATATTTGAAACAAACATCAGACTTAAATCAAAAATACAATTTTGAAAAATGTAATTTCAATGAAATGTCAAATTTTTTTAATAGAATTGACTGGATCCCTGTTTTAAATAATTTTAGAGTAGATAAAGCATTTGAAATTTTTAATAACTCAGTAAAAGAGGCAATTGATTTATTTACTCCAAAATCTCTCCCAAAATCATCTTCTAAACCGTATTGGTATAACAAAAGATTGATTAACATCAATAATAAAAAAAATAAAGCTTTTAAGTTGTTTCGTGAATCTAATAATAATTACATATTATATGATAGATACCTTCGGTTACAAAGAGAATTCGATTTTTTAAACAAGTTCCTATACAAACAGTACGTACTAAGTATGGAATCAAAGTTAAAAAAAAATAGTAAATGTTTCTGGATGTTCATTAATAATAAAAAGCGTTCTACTGGCATTGTAAATTCGATCCACTATTTAGGTGAAACATCAAGTGATCCCTCAAAAATTTGTAATCTCTTTGCTAATTTTTTTCGGTCAGTGTTCAATCCTCCTAGTATTGATAATACATCTTTTAATGATTTGTCACATGAAATGGTAAACATTGGTGAACTACAGGTGTCCAAGAGTGAGGTTGAGGATGAGTTGAATAAATTAAATGAAGATAAACAACCTGGTTTCGATGGTATTGCTCCCATCATTTTAAAAAAATGTTCATCTGTATTGGCAACCCCACTTGAAATTATTTTCAATCGTTCTCTTGAAGAAGGTTACTTCTTAAAGGAATGGAAAATATCTTTTATTTCCCCTATTTTCAAATCGGGATCAAGAAACGAGGTTACCAACTACCGTCCGATTTGCAAAATATCGGCGATTCCTAAACTTTTTGAGAAAATTATTTATAATAAGTTAGTCTTCCTTTTAAAAGAAGTCATATCCCCCTTGCAACATGGTTTTATAAGCGGTAGATCAACTACAACCAATCTTTCTATCTTTAGCAATTATGTGTTAGGTGTACTTGAACAAGGACATCAATGTGACGTTGTGTATACTGATTTTTCAAAAGCTTTTGATAAAGTAAATCATTATATATTAGTTGCCAAGTTAAGAGTCTTAGGATTTCATTCAAGTTTATTAAGGTGGTTAGAGTCCTACCTTGCATGTAGAATTCAATATGTTCGTATCAACAATATAATTTCGGATCCAGTGGAAGTTACTTCTGGAGTTCCCCAAGGAAGCCATTTGGGACCTCTCCTGTTTTTAATTTTTGTAAACGACATCCCAACACTGTTAAAAAATTGTCTTTGTCTGATGTATGCTGACGATTTGAAATTGTTTTTGAATATAAAAACAATTTCCGACTGCATCAATCTGCAAAATGATTTGTCCAAGTTATCTACTTGGTGTAGCAACAATGATCTACATCTTAATGTTTCTAAATGTCAAAGTATGACTTTTTTTAGAGGCAGCTCACCGATCATGTATTCATATAATATTGAAGGAATTCCGCTATCAAGGGTTTCTGAAAAAAAGGATCTAGGAGTGATTTTCGATATTAAATTTTCGTTCGCTGCACATATTGATTATATAGTTGCCAAAGCAAGTTCAATGCTTGGGTTTATCTCCAGAAATGCTAGAGAATTCACTGACCCTTTTACACTAAGATCACTTTATTTTAGTTATGTTAGATCCATCTTAGAATATTGTAGTGTCATATGGAATCCAATATATGCAGTTTATAATACACGAATTGAAAGAATCCAGAAACGATTTACAAGAGCAGCTATAAGGATCTTACGTTGGAATATCGATATGCCTTCTTATAACACAAGGTGTCTATTATTAGGCATCCAAACTCTTGAATCGCGACGGAAATATTTTGATGTAATGTTTGTGAGAGATATCCTCAATTACAAAATCAATTGCCCTGATTTGCTTTCATTAATGAATTTATATACATCTTGCCATGGGCTACGAAATTATCGTCTCTTTTATATCCCTTATCATAGGGTAAATTATGGAAATAATGAACCTATCACACGTTGTTTAAGACAGGCGAACTCAGTTTGTAGTGTTTTAGATTTTAATATGTACTTAAGCCGAGATTGCTTTAAGAAAAAACTATTATTATTTTGTATGAACACTGGTGGATAGCTTCTAGGTATCTTTATTTGTTGATTGTTAGGTTTTTTAGTAGTCTACAAGAGCCTGTTTTTGCTCTGTTTGATGAATGATAAATAAATAAATAAATAAATAAAAAAATAAATTATATCTGCTGAGATATTAACAAAAAAACATTATTTTTCCATTTACAGTACAAAATAAAAAGTGTTACTTTGAAACGCTATAACTTCAAGATTAACAAACCTACAGAGTTCGTTAATAGCTCATTTTTTAAGTAATTTTATTGTCAAAATGTTATTCTTTCATGATTTTGTAAAAGGAAATTTCATCGAGTTGCTGAACAAAACCAAATCACTTTCTTTTTCAAGATGGCGGTGTTACCCTTACCCCGGCCACCCGGTTTGGGTTTTATCAAGAGGAGTTGTGGCCAAACTCAAATCATACAAAAATTTTAGCCCATCGATTAATGAAATTTTTATAAATTTTTTGACAAAATTTTCTCCACCGTGAAGTTCTTGCATGATTTTCTCAGAATCTATTGCTTTTATGAAAAAAGTATATTAATCTTTACCGTGTAGAATGACATAAGCTTCAATTTGTATCTTCACATTTTTTCAAAAAAAAAACTTATAGTTTTTGAGAAATTAAGAAAAAACTGAATTTTACCCCCTTCAACCTCCCCTAAGAAATTAAGCCCCGGCCCAAATTTACGGAACTTTTCAGGAAATGCTGAAGACGTCAAAACAAATCTTTCTACCGAAATTCAACTTTGTCGGAATTTTTTCGAAGTGAAAGTCTAATTTTCCTGGGCTAAATATTTAAATATTGAAGAAAACATCGATTAATCCGTTTTGGGTCTAGTTTGATGTAAAATAGACTTTAGTTATCCGTATCAAATTCGTACCAATCGCCACAGAAATAAAATGCACGACTGGATCGCACATGTTATGTTCAAGTTGCTTGGAAGTTAAGACATTTTAAGAATATGGAAGTAATTATGGAGTAGTAACTAGTAGAAGTATAAAAATCGTCCTTTTAACTGTATAAACATCTTTTAAAATAGCTTAGAGCTAAAAAAAGAATGCCATTTGATAACATACCTATTTGAAAAAATATGTATGAATACGTTTTTGTATCTAAAATGTTCACTATTCTTTAAAAAAAATGGTTAGTATGTCAATTTTTAGTATTTTTATTTTTTACATACATTAAAATCCCAAATTTAGAAAAATTCATTTCACGTTTTCGAAATATGAATTGATTTTCATAAAAAAAAACAGATAATTTTTTGACAATTCATGATTTATTTTTTTTTCTAAATTTTCATATACAAAATTAACATTTTAAAGATGGAACCATTATTGAGAAAATCAAAACAATAAAAAAAGATTTATGTCCAGCTAGGTATCGTTAATAACAGTTTTTTTTTACAAAATTTTCCCCAATAAGTTCACCATGGTAACAACACTTTACATAATTTTTTAATCAAAGCAGTAAGAGCTGTATTTGAGATAGACAAGTTTTTCCTTGAAGGTCGTTTGAAACGAAATTTCTAGGGAATTAAAAAAAAAACTCAAGTTCAAAATTCAAAGAAAATGGTTTCATTAGTTTTGGGGTGCTGCATGCAGGTCCATGTTCAAACAGATTGAATTGTGCCACACAATTTTGTGTATTCCCTATAATCGTAACGATATTATCTCAAATACTGTTTTTTGCACGAATCCAAGACGTGTCATAAGTAAAAATTTACTGGTTAATATGATAGTAAGAAAAAATGTGGGAAATATTTCAAAACCTCATTACTGGACAGTTATTATGTTTGTATGCAGAATACAAAAATTTAATTGCATTTCAAAGGAGGTAGCAAGATTTTGACTTAATGCCACTGGGTGAGTGCGATGAACCAAGCCGATTTCAAATCGACGTGTTTTCTTTATTATGGAAAATTGTTAAGTTTTTTCTCAAAAAAAAAAAAAAATAAGAACTTAAACCTGATTCAAAATTTTTTTAGAAATCTGGTCAGAAAAGTCGGAAAGTTTTTAAAATAGTCGTCTCATAGTCGCATGAGGCAATAAAAGGGGTCAAAGTGCGACTAAAGTCACACAGCGGCAACCGTGCTTGTCATGAATAAGTACTTCTCATCTAGCCGTTCGGACTTGGCAAAAAATTGTAGGTCCCCTCCATTCCTGCCAACGACAAGTACACAGGAATGGTTGAGAGTTGTAAGTCACTAAGCCTGGCTCTCCACGAACTGTTGCTCCACCAATTTTTTTTAAATTTTTTTTTATAATGAATTGAATAGAAATGGTCTACACCAAATTTGAAATTTGCATCCGCTGGGTTCAAATGTCCCCCAGGATGCACAAATATATGAACGAGTACATATTAGATTTGATTTAGAGCTTTGACCTTGGGTCTTGCTTTTGATATGAAACCAGTATTATCCCTCATGGATAAGTTAACATCATAGCAAACCTAAACAACAAAACTGAAAAAGAATGTTTCGGAATTCGTATGAAGATCGAGGATTTTTTTTTAAAAATAAATTCAATCTTATGTCTTATCTTATGTAGGGGTTTAAAGGTGCTTAAAACTTAGTTAATTAAATTAACTTTATATTTAAAAAGAAATGTCTTCAAAAAGGTTATGGGAAGTATTTCTATGAAATAACTCCCCTAATTGAAAATGAAATAACTCCCTAAAATGTATATGGAAATGGGAAGTTTTTTCAAATGAAAGAATTCCCCAAAAATTGGGGATTTACTTCACGGCTTTTTGGGGATCTCTTCATTTTTGAATTGAGAGGTTATTTTATGATGCAATAAGTCCCCAAGATATGCAATGAAAGAAGCAATGCAGAAGCACTGCATCGGGCGCGTTCTAGAAATCTGTGAGGACTTATTTCATTTTCAGTTTGGGGACTTATTGCATGCCTCTTTGGGGATTTATTTCATCTTTGAATTTAGAGACTTATTTCAAAATGCAAACACTCCCCAATTCGGGCAGTTATTTTATTTTTAGTTTGGGGAGCCTTGGGCATAGTGTCTTTATGGAAAAAAAATATTTTTTAAAAAAAGCAATAGAACCATTTTACTTATTCATTGTTTTAAATTCAGGGTGATATGCATAAAACATAGTAAATGCTTTTACAAGAGAGTTTTTAAGTATACGCTATTTTTGATATATGCATAAAAATGCAGTAAATGCCGAAATTTAAGTATTTACTTCAGGCCTTAGTATAAACTATTTACTATATTCCATATGCATGGAAACTAATAAGTGTTTTTTTCTCTAATAAGTACTTTATTTTTCGAAGTAACAGAATAGCAGAATACAAATTTGATAGAACATACGTTTTTGTTTTGTTTCGCAGTTAAGGAGTTGTTGTAAAACCAAAAATTTACAGTCTTGTGCCCGATTTAAAGGCAAAATCAGGTCTCCATGTTTTTTTTTTTTTTAAATCGGGTTTATGTCAATAGTAACTGAAACAGCGAAATTTGTGCATAATAGTTCTCAAAGAGTCTATAAAGTTAGAAGATCGTCTTCAGAGTCTTATTTTAAACAACTTCATCCTTCTTCATGTGTCACTTGAATCGAAATCGCGTTCGATTTAATACTAAGTTTAATAAGAAATGTTTTTATTTATATAATAAGTACTTACTATTAATCTCCGATGAATTCAAGTATTTAATTGGATGAATCTACTATCTTCTGAAAGTATTTACCAACTAGTATGAACAAATTTGTATGCATACAAAATGCAGTAAATACTTCAAATTTTACCTTCTACTAGAAGTTATAGTAATAACTTTTACCTTTTACTGCTAGTAAGTACTTCCATTTTATGCGTATCAGCCAATATCTATACAATTTTCACTGTTTAAGGTGGCTCACTATTGGACAGTCTACCCTACCCGTACTGAGATATTGAATCCCACAGTTGACGCCAATTATAGTTTTTTTTTTTTACTGATAAAATCTTAATTGATAATTTTAAACAATAAATTGATTGATTGTTTATTTATTATTTAAGAGTACCAGTAAATTTTTAAATTCATTTAAGTGAGAACAGTGAAAGAAGTACGTAATATTAAGAAATTAAGAATTCATTCAATAAGGATTGCAAAAGAAGAATAAAACAAAAAAGAACGAAACATTCTCTGGCTTAGCTTAAGCCAAGACTTGTAGATACCTAGTGAATGATCTATTTATAAATTTCAAGTAAAAATAAGGAATAAATAAAAAAATTAAGTAAATTTTGAGTGTTGAAAAGGGGGAAAAACAAGTATTCTATACCTTTGAACTTTTAAACCATTTCGAATAATCAACCTTCAAAAGCTTTAATTGTATTTCATTAGAAAAGGTCGTAAGACATCTTAAACTCTTGATGGCAGCTGGAAGTTTATTAAAATTGTATAGGAGCAGCAAAAGAAAAGAAATGCCTTGTTATGATTTTTAGACCTTATAGAAGTAAAGATATCTTAGAGGAGAACTTTTAAGTGTAGAAATAAAATTAAACTACCTACCTGAGAAATGATTTTTGTTGCAAATAATACGAATTAGATGTTTCTGCGCAATGAATATGGGACTAATTGTATTGAAGCATGTACCTCCCTAACATTTAATACCATACTGCATTTTAGAATGGACAATCCCATAATAAATCATAAGAAGCACTTTTTGAATAAAGATGTTTCAAGAGTGCGTTAAATTATGTTAATCATTGATGAAAATTCACTAATACTTATCTATTTTACTGAATTTTTCATTTTCAAAGCCCTAGGAATTTATTACGTTATCCTTAACCTTTAACAGAACGAACTGTGAAACATTAATTAGATGAATTCTAAAGGGCTCAAACATATGTGCTGGAAAATATTCCTTTTTACTTAACAACAGATCAAAATGAATAGAATACAATAAAGCACAATAGTCAAACCGGAAAGCAACACTCGGAGAACAGACAAATTTGAAAGCAAATTGTTGTTCTTATTTTAAACGTTATTCTTTTGCTATGACTTTTCCTATAGATAGTAGGAGTATATGTTGCCCAGAATCCTGTTGAATTGTTTTGCTCTTTGAAGGTAGCTACTAGTCCTGGGTTCTGCTGCACCACAGAAAAACTTTTATGTGGACGCCAGATATATATTTTTCGAGCTTTATAATATCAAGCTACTTTATACGGTACCCTTGTGTGTTGTTGGGCAAAAACATCATATATCAAAATCTTTATTGTGTTGCTTTTGAGGTAAAATGTAGCCAACATTTGTTCAGCAGGGAGATAAAATGTATTACTTTTGTCCTTTGTTGACCACTTCTGCTCCTGACGAGCTGTGACGAGCCAAATAGCATGACACTAAGCTTTATGGCATGTATAGAGTAAAGATACTTTGTTTTCCTTCTTTGAATGTAATTTTCATTTTGGTTTGTAAAGAGAGAGTTTATTATTTGTTGTCTTAATATATATTGAAAAAAATTACATTTTAAAATATATACATAAAATTTTAAGTACGAAAAAACGTCCTTTAACTTCTTTACCACAAAATTAAAAATCTTACAACTGCATGTCTAGAATTATTTGGTAAATAAATAGTGATTTGTTTTCAATATTTATAATATTTGTAAACCAAAAGTGTATCATACAAGTAACTCAACTACTGTTGGAACCGAAAACTTATTAATTTGCTTTTTATATAAATTCACCTTGCAATTTCAAATATACAAATTCATCTTGCTATTTCAAACTGTTATACTATTTGAATTATATAATCTTTAAATTTAAATCTGGCGCTTAAAATTAGACCAATCGCCATATTATTTATAATTTAAATTCGCCTTTAAACTTTCTCTCATTTAAAACTTAACGAAATCTTTATCTATAAATACTATGTTAAAACATTGAATAAATCTCTTTTTGTATTAAAACCGCCGTTCTCGCAAATACAATTCTTAAGGCTTTTCACTAGAAATTTATGGTTTTTTCCATAGCCATAATTTCATATATCATAAATCCAACTATAAAATATAGTATCTGTTTGTTTAGTCGTGATCTGGCTAGTTTCGCTATTTTTCGCCTAAATTTAGTTAAACTTTCGCTACCGGTTTTCCTAAGTCGAAGAAAAACGCATCAACCAGGACCTTCCTATCCTAGTCGTTATATGGGAGAAAATAGAGATCCTAGGTTTACGGTCAAATAGCCTTTTGATCGTTCAACTACGCTTGGACTGAAAGGCATTAATTGACACAATTGTGGTGATAACTACTAATAAATTAATAAACAAACCTTAGAATATGGATATTTTTAAACCCATAATGTCAACCATGCGCTCTTTACAATTTTTTTATTGAAAAAATTATTTACTTTTTTCGAAGTATTTTTTTTGTAGATTCCAACTTTTTTCCTTTGAACCTATTGTGGGGCTGTTAGTGAGACCAACCTTTCATTTTGAACTGACTGGTTGAGCTTTAGTATACCAATAATTCATGTCCTAACTTTAGTTTTAAGAAGTGTTTCCAAGTTGGCAACATTATTAAAATTTATAGATACGATGTCGGCGCAGAATTTCAGCATCGGCTATTATATCCAAAGTTAATTGAAAAACCTCCTTTGGTTTGGGGGATATAAAAGTTAAATAAAAAAAAAAATTATCTTGGTATAATCTAAGCATACGGCACATGACGATTAAATGGTATTTTTTAATTTCGAATCTTATTAAATCAAAATGAAACCGATATAACCACCTTAAACAAGAAGAACAAATTCCAACACCATAGTCAAGAAACTTGGTCCACATACATTATTTGTCCTGAACAAGGCCAGGATTTCTATGTTAAAACATATATCTTTTTTGGACAAGACTAGGAGCAATCGAATAACATTGTTTTTCGAATCAAGAAATTTCCTTTAAAATGGCATTCAATCGTTACAGGATATTTTTTCATATTTTAACTATAAATGCATGTAAATGTATATATTGTGTTTTTGGGCATATTTTAAAAATAAATTAATGTTTTTCGTGCATAAGGTAAGAAAATCTTTAAAAATTAAATGTTTACTTTTATGAAAGTGCTTATACACCTTAATCATTTTAATTTCAACTTCCCTGAAAAAATAAATTTACTTGGCAGCACTAAACACAATTTCATCTGTCATGTCCAATCTTCAAATGTCCATCCCCTTGTGCCAAAGAAGATGAAGTAAAGGAACAGATATATTGCGGAAATAGTAAAAGATTTTTCAAAATAGTATGAGTTACTGAAACACAAATACATTAACACAGGGTCAGCGTGCAATTACACGGCTGAATTCTGGGACGAACAAAAGAATCAAGATTTAAAAAATCGGTGAGATCCCGTCATTTTACCGAGCTATAGGAAAGTGTATAGAGGTACAGAGATTTTAATTCATTAAAATAGTTAAAAAACTTATACTACAAAATAAAAAAGAGAAATAAAGGTTAATATAGTTAATACTTTGCAATATTTTATTGAAGACAATATTAAACCAACATAATATTTAACAGCAACAGCAGAAAAGCCTTTAAAAATATCATATAATAAACCTTTTCTTCTACGTTTTTGGACATAATCCAATAAAATTCCGTATAAACAATATTTAAAAATAAATATTTGGCATAAGGTGGTTAAAAAAAATATTTTAGGTGTTTTATGTAAAAATACATTTTACTCAAGCAGAAAGTAAAAGAAGCTTGTATGTTTAGAAAAAATAGTTAATTACAAGCCGTCATACCTTGTTTTTTGTCATGCATTCAACTAGTAATACAAAAAAAAAAACGCCTGCACTCCATGTAGGTATAAAGTGTTTTGAATTTTATTTGTACGAAAAATCTTTAAATAAAATACTTATGTTAAGGTATCTAATAAATTAAAGAAAATAAGTGACTAATTCAAATTAAATATATTTTATGTTTGCGCATAAATTTATATAACTTCATATTCGAAGGGACTTTTTTTAGCCTACTTTCAGAATATACGTATTTAAAGTCCTGATTTTAAATTCTTTGCCAACATACTTTCTTTTATTTTCTTGATATTGTAACCCTACTCAATTTACGACTTTGGTGATAGCTGTCTTTAAATTTCCCATCGGATATGATAAAGACAGAAAAGCCTGTTTCGTTTTTTTAATTAAAGAAATATGGGAAGTACATCTCGTATTTAATTTTGTGCCCCATGTTTATCCCGCATTTTCATATTATTATTTTCAGATATTATTTAATAAGACTTGAAAATTTTATATTATTTTCTAGGTGCATACCCACAAAGAGTTCTGCTACTACATCAACACTTCTATTAAAATCATATACATTAGTGGTGGCTCGATAGAAAAAAAATTGTATGAAAAATGTTCGTGTTTACTTAATTATTCTCGGACGGTATAGAAAAGATATCATAAGGGTTTGTCAATAGGAATCCAAATTATTTTTAAGAAATTCCAATTTAAAATACTTTCCCAAAATGACGCATAAAAAGAGGCTGGGTGCGACCCACACTGGTAACTTCCTATTGGTGCCCTCGGAAGCTAGAGGCACGATGTAATTTTATTTCAAAAAATTGCCTAATAAAGATCTTTGAAAAAGTTCTTAGATATTCAATATGCAATCAAGTGAAGATTGGTGAGAAGAATAAAACTAACCCAAAGCCGATATCATTGGTTGTTCACAAGATATTTGCGAAGAAACAAGTTTAACAATTTTTGGTAAGGTTTATAGTAGTTTTTTCACTTTAAAAAACACTGTTAGTTGAATTATTTTACTAAACCAATCAAATATCAATTATGAACTAGTGTAAAGAATTTTATTAATCCGAAGCCAATACCTTTTTTTTGTGATCGCAGGATATTTGTTGTTTTTTTTTTTTTGGTTTAAAAAACTATCTGTCGAATTTTTTTTGCAAATCCTATAAATTATTAATTATAAGCAAGTCTGTAAAATTAAATTAACTCAAAGCCAACACCATCGTTTGTTCCCAAGATATTTGGGACGAAAAACAATTTTCAGCAATTATTGGCAAAGTTGCTTGTAGATTTTTTCGTTAAAAAAAAACACTTTTTGAAATTTTTAAAAACCCTATCTAATTTCAATTACTTACTAATATGTAGGATTAAATCAACCAGGAGACAATTTCGTTGTCTGTTCTGAAGATATTTGAGGCAAAAAAAGATTTTCAACAATTATTGGTAAGTTACTTGCAGTTTTTTTCGCTTTAAAATAAACTGTTGATTCTATATTTTTAAAAATTTTACCAATTTTTATAAGTAAACTAGTACATAAAATATAATAACCTTTAAGACAATATCATTAATCAGAAAAACTATTTTCAAAATTTTTAGCATCTTTTTTTTTTAATAAATTAAAATATAAGTTGATATGTTTTTATATTTTTACCAATTCTTTATTACCTTAATATGCGTAGGAAAAAATCAACTCGAAGCATGATTTTTTCTTAAAAACTTAACAAGGAGTTTTTTTATTGAATTTTTTTAAAAGTCCTTTCTGCACGTATTGAAACTTTTATCTATAAAAAAAATGTACTCGTATTTATAGTCGATATCTTCATTGGTTCTTGAGATATGGTGAACGAAAAACGGCGGATGACCTAGACACAGACATCTCTCTAAAAATGATGGATCCCGTTTCTAGGGAGCTCGAAACTTGAAGATGTGCCAAAATTTTCGATTCGACAAATCGGGCCAATTACAATAACTTCCAATGGGAAGTTAAAAACATGGTAGGTAGGTAAAGCTAAAAAAAATAAACATATTAAATTATCCAACAATTGACTTATAAATATTTTATAAACCAAGAAATGTAAAAAATATTAAACCTTGTTTAAAATTATCAGCCCATAAGCGCCTGCAGAGAGGGTTAAATGGGTGCATTTGCTCCCTTGGCCTTGAAAAATACCACTTTATTGACAAGTATCTGTTTTTATTTACTTTGAACTTTTAGAAAATAAGATAAGATAAGATTTTATTTCGTGGGAAAATTTTCCCAATAGATATGCACACAATCAGACGTGCCAATACGCTCCAGCTTGGAGTTTATTTTAACGTGCGAAAAGATTAAACTCTCAGTATGATAGACAGCAGAAGGAAGTTTGTTGTTGAAGAGCATTTAGGTAAGTTTAGTGAACGAGAAATTAAGACATCTCTCGCTTCCAAGCTTTAATCGTGGGTGAAAAATTGAAAGAGTCCTAGGACTTAAAACTTTGATGAAAAGCCATGGTTCTATTTGTGATTATTGAAAAATTGGAACAAAGTGGGTGCTAATCCCCGTGTGGAAATAAAGCTGTTAAAGCCATTGTAATTGTTCATATGTTATGCCAGTTAAACATGGATTATTTGTTGAACATAATGGAACTACAACCGGACCACAACCCTTCACAGGTACTGTGGAGGCCACACGAGTATAAGTAGTTCGCTATATCAATTACTCGCTCATGTGACCTCAGGATTATGGAAATAAATTGAAAGACTTTGAGCCAGAAGTTTTCATGCTATCCAAATGATACCTTCTAAATCTTTCAAAGCATGTTATTATGATTCCAGCATAGCCAAATATAGGTGTTTAAAATTTGTCAAGCTATCAGTGCAGTGATTTGAAGCGATAATTTGAAAAAAAAGGAATCCTTGTAAAGCCGTCCCCTCAAGGTGACTTACAACTGCTTATCGAATTTACATCTTTTCAACTTTGACTTTACCTTTCTATTGCTGGAATTTTAGAGGGAACTTGCTCCCCCCTTATTAAAATATATTTTTATGCACAAGGCAATTTGTCTTCTTTTGAATGCATCTCAAAGCTAGATTTCTATACCAAAACAAATTTTTGAATGACTTTGCCCCCCTGATTGAAATCCTGCGTACGCCCTTGGTGGGATCCAGCATAATATTTAGAAACATTAGTTTTGCAGTAATTAGTGATTGTATTCAGGAATCAGGACCCTAAATCGATGAAAAGGATTGTATTTTTGTGGAACGTTATCTTACAAAACAAACCTTTTATAAACCTGACATCATGATAATATATAGGGAAACCTTTGGACTAGTGCCCAAAAACTCAGTTCAAGAAACAAAAATTAAACCACCCTAATATACATATTTGCCAACCCAGTTAAACACATAAGTATCTGTTTGGTTCAACAAATTGAATTAAGGTTAACAGTATACATACCAGGTCGTAAGTCTCGCATCTATAAAAAATAACAAATTTTATTGGGTAGCTTTTTAAAAATATGTTATTATGTATTTTGAGTTAAAATAAAATTTGAAACAAAAAAAGTAGATAGTGGTATGTCCATTTTTTTCAGAAAAGGGCATTTATTTTGTAAATCTTGCGATAGTGGTTGTATGAAAAAAGCAATATATTTCTCGGTATGAACGAGTTATGTACCTATATTTATATGTATTGTAGTGTTCGTAACAGAAAGATGTGTAATAGAAGGGAGTGGCGAAAGTGCTGTTAATTTGATTTTTTTTTAAATGCAAAAGTCTTACAGTCGTATTTATAAACTTTGTCTAACTTTAGACAGCCGTCCAACTCAAAAAAGTTATTAATAAACTTTGTTTACTGTTGTCCCAAAGTTGTCTTACTTGGACAAAGGCTACGGCTGTATAAGATTTATCTAAATTAATATTTTATTTTATTAAATAAGGCATATTTCAACTATTAAGAGCTTTAAAAAAACTGTCTAACAATCAACCGCATACAAAACCTAATAAATAAGGCGGTAAGAGTTTAGAAAAATTAAATTCTATACGAAGTAACATGCCCTTTGCCCTGAATCTTTTCAACAATCATTTCAGTAGTTTAAGGAAATACATAGGTAGATTCTGCAAGAGAAGCGGCAATGGGCACTTATTAAAACAACGTTAGAATTTCAGGTAGATATGTATATGTACATATATCGGGTTTTTCAATAAGAGCGCTACAAAAGTTTTTTTTTTAAATAAAACAAAAACGGTTTTGGATATCATTATGTATGGAACTCGATTTCTTTTGCATGGCCACCACGGGCACGCTTGCAGGAGTCCAAACGCTGAACCCAATTTTCGACGGTTTTCAAGCATAAATCGGCCGATACTGCTGCAATTTCACGTTCGATATTCGTACGAAGTTCATCAATCGTCGCTGGCTTGTTGGCAAAGACCATAGACTTGACGTAGCCCCACAGGAAATAGTCTAACGGCGTCAAATCGCACGACCGAGGCGGCTAACCGACTGGACCATTTCGTGAAATAACACGTTCTCCAAACTTGGTTTCCAATAAATTGATTGTGACATTCGCTGTGTGGCTTGTGGCGCCGTCCTGTTGGAGCCACTTGTCTTCCAAGTCCATATCATCCAATTGGGGCCAAAAGTATTCGGTTATCAGTGAACGGTAGCGATCCCCATTCAAAGTAACGTGCCGGTCTTGATCATCACGGAAGAAGTACGGCCCAATGACGCCACAGGCCCATAAACCACACCAAACCGTAATTTTTTCGGGATACAATGATGCCTCATGGAGTACGAAGCCATTCAGCCAGAAATGAGCCTCATCGCTGAAGATGATTTTTCGATGAAAATCCGAACCATTTCTCAGCCCAATTTACGAACATATGACGCTTCTGGTGATCAAGCGGCTTCAGTTTTTGCTTTAATTTAATCTTGTAAGGATGTAGGAAGAGATCTTTTCGCAAAATTCGCCACTACGACGTCACAGAGATGCCCAACGCTTGAGAACGACGTGTGAGAGAAACATTTGGGCTTTCTGCAACTGAAGCCTCAGCGGCAGCAATATTTTCGACACTACTGGCACTTCTTTGTCTCACTGGCACGGAAACATTTTATACTGTGTCTGTGGATTCAAATTTTTCCACCAGACGCTCAATTGTTGATCTGCTAGGACGATTATGACGACCATAAATTGGACGTAGCGCTCTTAACGTTGAGGCCACTGACTCCGAATTTCGGTAGTAAAATTTAATAATTTCGACTCGTTGTTGGCTCGTATATCTTTCCATCATAAAATGGCAAACCTTACTGAAGAGAAATGTTAAAAGAACTGTCCTGTCGCTCTACTTTTGTAGCGTCCCTGTTGAAAAACTCTTTATTTGTGTATTTCGGAAAAATTTTGCTTTGCTCGTTATCCCCTGCGAGTGAGAAAATTAATTCGATTCTTGACAAACTAAATTCAAAAGTTAATGGCAAGTTTGAAAATAATAAAAAGCAATAAACATACTTAGGTAACCCTCCTTTAAAATAATACTGTTAGCAGTTTCAATAATAATTAAACTTAAAGACGCTACTTTTGATTTCACAGATATTTTGGTGGTTGTTCGGAATCAGGGGAAGTTTAATCAAAGAGTGGTGGTCTGCGTTTGATGAACAAATCCGTTGAGTTCTGCTTTTAAATAGTATAATACTCGTTAACTAAGATTCTATAAAATTGAAATTGTTTCAATTTTATTGTGTAGCCTTTAAAATCTTATGACTATGGGCTTGCATTTGATACCCAATTGAACCAGATTTACAGATAGAATAAGATACAAATTTGATTTCATTTGACCACACCCACCCGAAGATAGGTAGGTATACATTGTATAAAAATACAAGTTGTAACGAATTCATCATTCAAAGCCTTGACGACGATAGCCATATTAGATATACCTGTTCTTTTTTATGTTGACTAAGCTTTAATTGTATTTTAAAATAAGCATGTTTCTGATAATATTATGGTTTCAAAAGGCAATTAAATGAGCAAAAAGTATTATGGTTTGGAAACACAATTAAAATCATACATCCCTGTGTTTTGAAGGCTTACTCTTTTTGGATACAGACAAACACATTTTTGTTTAATCTTTTGTTAGTGTGAACAAAGAATTTAAAAGCTTCCATTCAAGTATTTTAAATATAGAACAAAGTAAAAAATCCCCTCTAAGTTATACCTATTCCCGTCACGGCATAACCCAGACAATTGCGGTCGAAAAAGAGAGCACGTTTGCAGGAAAAATACCATATAACGAAGAAGGTGGTCGCCGGGCGCACTTTGCGAAGTCATCGTGATCAGGTTGTGCCTGCCACCATTGCCATTGCCAGCCAACCACCTCACCAGGCTAGAGCTCCATCCAGTTCAGTTTGCACGTGAAAGGTGGAAATTATAGCGTAAAATGTATATTTGATGACTTCTTGATTGTTGTCTGATAATAAATTCTCGTTAAGGGGTGAGCACGAATTTCTCTTTCCTGCTATTTTTGGTTCAATGTGAAGTGAAAATCCCTGGCACCGTTGGAATTGCTCACGCGAACGATTCCACTGCTTTTTGCAGTGTGAAATTCCTTCCGCATGAAATGAAATAGAGATACTCATTCTCTTCTATATATCTACATTATCTACAACATATACATAGATATAATATTCGTCTGTATCTACTGTTCCTGTGTTATTTCTTCCTAAGTGAAGGTTTAGACCGAGTTCCTTCCTCTTTCGCAAGAACCCCTTCTACACTTCTGTATACTTTTCAATGTGTTATGCTACTTTCGCAGGGATAATTTATTTTATCAGACATGCAAATAACAGAAAGGGACTTTATATGCTAGAACCTAGAAGTAGTTCGCGAACTAAGGGATGTTGTGATAAAAATGCTTCTTCTTATTCTTCTTCTTTTCTGGTGCTTTTCCTTAATTTTCAGTGTTCTCAGTGGAGTGGAGTGTCCTATGTGAAAGAAGCTGGTGTTGCTGTCATCTCAGCACCAAAAAAAAAAATACTGTATCCAAATTCCTAAGCAGGAGGGTGGAAATGAAAAAGAATTAATGTTATATGAGAAGGAATGGCAATAAAGCAACGAATGAACTTGCGCCATTATGCACAGAAGTTAAGGTAAATTCTGCTTGGAATAAGTTTACCATGGCTAAAATTCAATGAAAAACGCGTACCTATTTGGAATTCTATTAAAAGATGTATCTAATAGTCATAAATTATTTTTAAGCCAATTGTAAATAGAAATGTTCAATAAAACAAAATATAATTGAAAATCTATTAAAAGATTGCAGATATTCACTAAAACTAATTTTCATAAGTAAGCCTTAGAGCCAGTTTGTTTACACTGGGTTAAATTTATAGGTTCTGTTTAAAACGAGCAAACCATCCAAAATCGTTTGATTAGCGATATTTCGATGTTAAACAATTCATACTTAATTTGATTAAAATGTTGGTCTACAAGCACTTTTGATATTTACCTACCAATTGCAATAATTATTAATTAAAAATAAGAAGCCTCCAACAAGCTGGGGCTTGACCTTTACACGTACATAGTATAAACTGAATTGTAACACTGCCCGTTCTTATAATAATGTAAAATTATCTTTTGTTTTTCTTTAACCTTCCTATGGCAAGGCTTTTTCCCAATTGAATAGCAACTGGAGTTGTTCATAACCCCCACAATTATTTGCAAAATACAAATATTTAAAGTGAAAAATAATTCTTATTTAGTAAGAGATCACAAGTTTTTATCAATAAAAATCTGAGAAAAGTTGTTTTTCATTTTTTTTTTAATCTAAGAACATAATTTTTGACCGGGCAAACAAATTTTCAGCTTAATGATTAGGAATTCTGATCTTGTTGGATGTAGTTTACAATGGATTTTTGTAAAAGAATTCATATTAATTAAACTGAACTTGGTACAAATTGCTAAGTGAGTAAGCTGGACGGAACGCCAATTTGTAGGACTAAAGGCCATAAAAAGCTATTTTGAATCAATATATTTTTATATTATATGCAAATATTTTTGTGGTTTTCAGTTCATGGCAATTGACATTTTAGGAAGGAAGTTTTTCTTGCCTGCTTTTTAAATTCTGACCAGGGTATATCTTCAGGGTACTTTTGGTTCGTATTTAGAATACTCTGTAAAATGCTCCCTAATTCTCATAGAAAATTTGAAGACAGTCGAAGCTTCACATGTAGTTTCGGAAGTTGTAGTACCAACAGGTTAAAACTTGTTTTGAAGTAATTTCCAGTTTTACTATTCGAAAACAATGTCGTGTTGGTCTAAAAACCAAGCATCAAAGTAAGCATAACGAACAAATAAAGTAGGCATACGTAAATAGCAAAGAGGGCGACTGGTAACCCCACAACAATATTAATAATTTATTAAAACCAAAAAAACAAGATACCTGGACACGTTTCTACGCCAATTTACTGCCTAGAATTTTATTAAAGAATACAACGGTCTATAGCAAGATGCAACAACAGAAACATTAGATATTACGGCCTTTCTCAGTTTGTGGGGTGATGGGTGACCCCACTTGCCTTCGGGAGGTTAAAGGAATAAACTGAACGTTAAATCGAAATAAATTCTTTCCTATACTTACTTAAAAGTAACATAGTGACTGTGGAAAGCATCTTGTATAATTCCAATACGCACCGGTACCAAATATTTATCGAAAGGCCAGTGCCGTCTCTCGTACCTAAGAGGCCCTAGGCTAATAACGTTGAGGGGCCCATTATCCGGCAGCTAAAAACACGAAAAATTCAAACCTTATAGCCCAAATACCACGTTAACTAAAAAAGCCTAGTATACCACAAACGACCCTTTTCAGCTCTTAGTTATTTAAAGAATCACCGGCGCCCAGTGGTTCGGTTTGTATGGGAGAGCGGAAAAAAGTCTGTTTTATTTGAACGGTTCAACGGATTTAAATGAAATTTAGCAAACGTGTTAAGATTAGTCTTATACATATTTGGTCAAAATTTGGTTGAAAAAAAATAATTAGAAACAAAGTTATTGAAATTTTTCGAAAATTTGAGGGTTTTGATGTTATATTTAAATAAAAGTTTTTTTTTTTTGTAAAATCTTAAATTTTTATTTTGAATAAAATTTTATTATTAACTATGTATATTATAAAATTAAATAAACAAATAGATAAATACATACAAAAAAAAACAAAAACAATTAGAAGTAGTAATTTTATAATGCTAAAATGAGGTTTTTAGCGTCTGCGCTGATTGGAAGTGGCCTTAAACCTGTTATTATTGGATCTGAGGATATGAGTATATGATGCATCACATCTTCATTCGTCGCAGTTCGGCTGCATTTTCTCGAATAAAACCTGCGGTAGGCTTTATAATCCTTATTTCGGCATTCTTGGGCTTCCTCGGAGAGCGATCCAACAGGAAATGCACAGCTTTTAATTATTTCTTCTTCATGGATTAAAACCTTATGTACGGTTGCTGGCATATTGTACCATTTATATTTCTCAACAAACAGTTCATATTTTTTGAAATCTAATTTTTCATTCGACGTTATTACTTCAAGGATAACAGCAATAACAGCAAACCGAATTAGGGATTCACTAACTCCAGTGATTTCTGAAGTCATGGTTGGATTTGCAAAAAAATCTTCTGGAGGTGTTGCCGTCATTACTTGTCCCCGAACCTTGTTTTACAAGATCAACAATGATGCCCAGTTTTTCACGAAACTCCTGCTGAATTTTCGTCTTCTAAGCATCTCTAATATGGCGGGTATCATTGTTGGTTCTCCATGCTTTAAATGGCTAATTGTAGGCAACATGGAGGATACACTCCATAAATTTTATCCGAGCGTGAAGAGGAGACATTCCCATTTTCAAAGCTTCCCTATTTACAGCGTTGGTTCTTATATTTGCCAGGTTATTCATTCCAGAAGTTGTAGTTCCACAAATGAAACAGGAAGAAGCTGCAGGAGTTTCTGTTACAGATTGGGCCGTCTTCCGGTCCAGCATTGTGAAAATGAGTTCGTGTTTGATTGTAAACTGACGTTCGCCTACTTGAATTATCGTTACTGATTTCCGTATCTATTCTTTGTTTCTCGTTCCGTATGATTTTTGCAGTTTCTTTAACAAAAGAAAATTGGATGGCTCTGCAGTATCTTGTAGAGGATGGTCGATCGTTGTTCCACACAATAATATCCCTGTTATCCTCCATAGTCATTTGAATTGGTACCAAAGATGTCATAAACATATTAGCGTCCGAAGTTTCTTCATTGTCAAATGTTTGACTGTATTGTGGTTGTGCAGAGGCACCATCACATCCCCATTTAGTGTACAGTGTTAAAGACTGTCCTTCAATTCAAAATATCATAAAACTATATTATTTTTCGTGTGTTGTTTTCAAGAAAATTGAGTTGAAAGTTGAACAATTTTCCAGGCAGAAATAAATGTTTTCGCAAAAATCGAAATTCTCAGACCTGGGTCAATATAATAATTAATTTTGTTTTATTTTTAAAATAAAATTTGACATTTTTTCTTAAAATAATGGGCTTAACCAGTTCATTTTGACAATTAATACCGAAGAAATCAAACTTTTTGGTAAACACCACCGTCAAGACGGAGTTTTTTGAAATCCGATTCAGTGAAACATTTTTGAGCATAACTTCCACATCTGCACGCATCTGCAGCTGATTTTTTTTTCTGTGCTTTAACATGAATGTATAGAGCATATGCTGGCATTCTTACTTTCTTGGTATCTTTTGGCGCTTCTTTTTAAAATCAAAAAGTTAAAAAAAAAAACATTTTTTCTTAGTACTAAAGCTTCAGGCTACTTATCGAAGGAATCTTTTATAAATAATCAATATTTTTTTTTTTTTAGATAATCGAAAATAGACCAATTAAATTATTTAAGAAGCTAGAGAATTTATTTAAAGGAACTTCGGAAAAAACATCTTAAAATTAGTTGAAAATACGGTTCGCGATTTGAGTAAAATTATTTTTCAACTTTGAGGGCTTGTAAATCAGAACATACAAAATATATGTTAAAAAATACTTTTAAATCATACGCTCGGGTTATCTAAGGCCGCGGCCACACAGTAAGCGACTGAGCGGCTGAGCCGAAAAAAAAATATAAAACATATGAAATCACATAGAAGCGGCCACGCTATGAGCGAGCGGCGAAACAAAATTCTGAGCGGCTAAGCGGCGCCGCTCAGCAACCAAATCTGTTTTAATTTTTAGTAATGTTCTGAGCGGCAATAAGTAAAGATGGCCAAAGTAAACATTGAGTAATGAACAAATTTGAAAAAAAAAGTTAGAAATGTAGTAATAAATGTACATACCTTAAAATTAAAGCCAATCTCTGCTCTGGAGAAATAGCAATTCTTTGTTTTATTAATCTAGGACTCACTTTTTCAAACAGCAAATCAAAAGATTCGATAGACATACGTAGATATTGCCAGAATCTATCTGGAAATTTTCGTAGATTCAAAAATAAATGATTAAATTCTCCAAACTCCGATCTTAATTGGTTAATCGGATGAACACCAAATCGTCTTCTTTTTTGTATACGTTTAAGTAATTTGTACACATACAAACGATTTTCCGACAGTAAAATACGGCGAACTGTTCTTGACAACGGCAAGAGCTGAGCTGCCACTCAGCCGCTAGCCGCTCAGCCGCTTAGCCGCTTATTGCGTGGCTGCGGCCTAAGAGTACTTAAACATTAAGTTTAAAAGGATAGATATGACTTTTTCAAAATACTTTTGTCCGCTCTCGCACCACTATGCGGCGTAGCAAGATGACGCATAAAAGATTAAATAGTTTAGCGTTAATGTTTATTGAATCTGATATTCTGGATTTTATTGATGTTGAAAAAATAGTTATTTACTTTTCTCACCAAAAAATGAGAAAAGTCATTGCATTTCGATTTTACCTTAAAAAAATTCCTTTTTTCGTGGTGGAATAAAAAATAATTTTTTTTACACGGGGAATCGTTAAACCCACAGAGAGGACTCTTGTATCCGATTGAAGAAAAAATTTAATCTATCGTCTACGGGGGTACGACCTCCTGCGTTTTGGGTATTGGGTTTGTGGGATTGATAGCTTTGGGGAGAGCTTTTTAGTTTTATTTTTTAAAAATCGTCCTAAAAGTTTGGCCTCTCTGAGCATTGGGTTTATCGTTTATGGGGATAATAGCTTTGGGGAAAGCAATTAAAATTTTTTAAATCTACGAGAACTTGGCCTCTCTGAGCTGCAATTTATTGGGTTAATAGCGGAATCGGGGGCCCTAACAAGCCTGGGGCCCTAGGCTTGAATCTACAGAGCCTATGCATAAAGATGGTACTCGGAAAGCCGTAGTCTGATGGTGGACTACGTCTGCTAAAAATAAATTAAATCCACTTAAAAAATTGGATTGAGCACATACCTACTTAATATGTATATACGAATACATACCTACAATATACCATAGTTTGGCACTATACAATACACACATAGAGAGCACTTGAACCTTTTTTACTCCTAAAGTTTTCTTGGGAGAGAAATGGCGTATACTGGGAAACTAAGTCGATTGTAAAGAGTCTAAACAAAAGATTTCGACCTCCTAACACATTTTTGTTGCCCGCCGTCTTGGATTTAAAAAAAAACTGGTTCTTATATAACAAACTTAAACTTTTGACTAAATATGCGTGAGTTGACTCAGAGGTAACTTAGGATTTAAGTTGATTGAAAAATATATTTCTGGGCTTACCTCAGATTTAGCCTCGAGCAGTCCCATAAAGCGTGAGTTTCTCCCTTGGGCGAAAATTTTGGAAAATTTTGTTTATGAGGAAAATATGCCAAGTGATTTCTCATCGTCAAAATCAAGATATTGATTGATAGGCCTACGAAAAAGTTGGTCACACAATTCTGTCCGTCTGTATGTCCCTTCGGCTACAATCTAAATGGCTGGAAGGATTTTCTTAACAGTGTGGATATAGTGGTTTTTTGTCATTCCTCACTTTGAGCCTAGTTTACATTTCCCGTGAGCAAACAAAAAAAAATCAACACAAATATTCTCGCATGTGAAAAATAATTAAGGTGAAATGCAAAATTAATTGTTTGCATGATTGGTTAGAGTTTCAGACAAAAAAAAACACTGCTGTCATGTAATGTCATGCAAAACAATGGACTGGCAATTGTTTTGCATGCGAAAAAAAGGTGGTGAGTAAAATATTTTTTTTTTTGATGGTTAGTTTACACTTCCAAAAAAAAAATATATATATTCACCTCAAGGCATTATTTGCAAGCAAATGGTTATTGCATCCAAAAATAATTATTTTCAATCTTCAGGTCAATATTTGATTAATTTAGGGTAGAATAATAGCTCAATGGGCGGCTTAGGCCAAGGCAAACATTTTTCGCCTTGAATAGTACCTGTACAATTTGATGCACAGAATAAATGGAAAAATTTTTTTTAAATAGCTCAACAGGAATGATTTTTGGTTTTTTAGAAACTGTGACTGATTTTAGTCAAAGCTTAAAAGAAAAAGCTCAAAAAGTATTTTCAACCGAAATTTTCTAAAAAGTATCTTTTAGAATTTTAATTGTTTTAAATATAAATGATACAACGTAATAAAACTGGCAAAAAAAAAATAAAAATATTTTTTTTTTTGAAAACTCGATTTTTCAAAATTGGGTTGATATTTCTGTGGCTTCATTTCGTTTCGTAAACTTTTGCCGTGGGGCGAGAGAGCGCTCACTGACCCATCTTTCGTAAGTGGACGTATACAAAATAAGAATGGTGGAAGCAAACTAAAAAGAATTTGGGGCTTGATGTATAGTTTTCAACTAATTAATTTTCGTGGTTCTGCAACACTGTGCTGTGAATAAGTAAAAGTAAATTAACATTGAACACTTGTGCACTATGTATCACTTGAAATTGACGTTTTGGAAAGCTTCTTTATGGTCGCTTTTGACATAAGCTTCCGACAGCTACCGTCTATTCTACTGCTCTCTTTAAAAAAGACAAACAAATACTAAAGAACAGTGTTAACATATGTAAAAAATCCATTTATTCTTTTAAAATAACTTTATAGCCTAGGAAAATTAAACAAAAACACCAAAACTACGAAAAGATTCCTACAAGGCTGAATTTTGGTGGACAGATTTATTTTGGCATCTACAGCATATCTTGAAAGGTTCCGTAAATTTGGGCCACGAACTAAATTTTGTCAAAAAATTTATTAAAACTTCATTAATCAATGGGCTAAAGTGTAGTGAGTTTGGCTATATTTCTTCTTTATATAATAAAGTTTTTGGGGCGCCCGCGATCTTGAAAAAGAAAGAGATTTTTATTTTGTTTTATTCATGTTTAATTATTATATTGGAAGCTACAAGCAATTTTTATATGAATTCAAGCCCACTTGAGTTTGACTTTTGAAAGACTTGTTAAATTATTTTACTTTCTTATAAATGTTTAATATAAAATCAACATGTATGAGTTTGTTTCAAAAATAAATGCACTTAAAATATTTAGAAGAGAAGGAGATTAAGCACATAGAAATGTTAAAATTTAACTTGAATCAATTTGAATTGAACTCAAAGGAATAAAGTGACCGATCGGAAAAGATATTCAAATAGTTCCAAAATTAGGGCCACTGTTATATCTTCGGTCCAGACGTAAAACTTATAAAGTTCGGAAAAAAAAATCTCCAAGAAAATGAGAATGAAATGCATTTTTTTATTCCAAAAAGTATCTTTTTGCCCTGTTTTTATAAGGATATTGAAAGGTATGCTCCATAGAGCTTAAATTAAAAATTTGCGGAAAGTGACTTTTCAACCTCAAAAAGAACATTTCACTCCAATTTCTTTCAAAAGTGTAATTTGGTAGTAAGTGAGTTTTAACTTTGAACCAAATAGAAAAAAACTTTTTTATTTAATTAAAAGGAGCTTGAATATATTTGGAAACGCTAACATTGAAATTATTCATTTTAAACAGAAAACATCTTCCACCCAAACATGAAAATATTCAAAAAGAATAATATGATTCTATTTGAAACGATATCAAATGTAGTGAATTAAAACAAACAGAAATATCTTTATGTAAAATAGAAAGTATAGTAAAATTAAATAAAATCGTGTTAAAAAATTATTGTTAAAATTATTGAAGGTAAGCCCAGAATTTACTGATAAAAGGGGTGGAATGTTTTCCTTTTCCCACTCATTCGGAAAAAAATTTAGACAGACGGTTTTTTACTAATTTTTTATTTCAATAAAAATAGTACAAACAAAATACAAAACAGTTGAATTTATCATTATTTCTATTGTAGTTATTATTTAAAGAGTATACAAAAAAACGAAATAAACAACAAAACTTTTTGTATTACCGTTATTTACTGCAGATGTGTTAAAACAAATGTTCTTCTATTTTAATGAACTTTTCAGAGACATGCGTGTACAAGAACTATGAAATGCATTGTTTGTTCAGATATAAATTAAAATGGTAATAATCGTCAAAATTTGAATATTCAAACAGAAAATTTCAAAGTTTGAGTGGACAAAGGAAAATATGCCTGTAATGTTTTCCTTTCTCCATTCAAAGAAATGTTGTTTGCTTTTTTAAAGGCAGGTTTTACTGCAATGTTTTCCATTATAGGCTCATTAGGTAGGCTATATGTATAAAAATTTACATTTCTGCATTTTTGGTTCTATTTCGCAGTTTTTGGAATGTTTTCTTTTTTCTTCTCATCGATTCAAATAGAAATCGCTTCCATGCCAAATCATATGTGTTTGAGTTTGATTTAAATATGAATATGTTCAATATTTTTCTCAGTATAGGAACTAGGCCGTCATCATAAACAACTCAGCAAAAGAGCAGAACTACCGGATCTGACGCAAGGGCTCATGTATATAGAAACTGGACTATATGATTGATTTTTACATTTGATTTTTGGTATCTGATAAGGGCATTAGATATCGAGCCCAAAAATAGCACTTAACTACGAAAATTAAAAAAAAAAAAAAATATGAAACTAAAAAAAATCACTATTTATTCTATAAATTTTAGTTTCTCAAAAAAAAATAAATTGGAGCAGCAAAATTTAAAGAACACGTGCGTTGATTTTTAAAAGTTTTGTTTTTAAAGTCAATTTTTCAGAAATTGCCCCCCTGCCTCAGGGGGAGATAGAATAAACCCAAAAATCGTGCCTTAAAATATTATTATGAACCCTGTAACTATTTGAAAACTATTAAAAATATTACTCTTTTTTTTGTGAAACTTATAAAAAATAAAATTATCACCATGTATTTTATTCCTTTTAAGACTATTATCAATTTCTATTAAAATAGCTTTGTAAATAACTTAATGATATGAATTTATGAAATATTTCACGATCAATAATCCTTTATATGAATAATGCCTACTATAGTGTCAAATCAATCTGATTTGATTCCATAAATTATTCAAAAAACTACTTCGGTATGATGTTAAATAAAATATGGGTTTCAAATATATCTCAATTATATTCATATTACTCTCCTACTTGTTGCTCTTGATACTTGCATTGCAAGCCAACAAACTTGTACAGAGTCGCAAAGTGTACTTCCAATACCTGCAATGCATATATATACATTTGTGGATAAGCATGTAGCAAGCTTAATCCATACAAATAAATCCGTATGCGAATGTAATAAATATAATACAAGGACGCCTCTATTATAGAACACTTCAAAAGTCCTGGCAGCGAATTTAAAAAATGGTTTCCGGATGCATGGTGCACATCCAGACATTATATTCTGTCGCGATCCATTGGAGTCGTTGTTGGCAATAACGCAAGGGATAGCTGTAGACAAGGATCAACTTTTTGAGTAATAGTAGTGTTATTCTGAAGTGGTAGAGATTTCGTTTTTTCTAACACCAGCAGAATCCGGCACTACCCCATCGCGCTTCATCTCATGTCATCATCATGAGCACCATCGCAACATCATCATCATCAATCATAAATCAGCCACGGAAAATTGATGGAAGAATCATCCATTTCGGTTGGGATGTTTTTGGATTTCTCTCAAAGATCCCCATTTGAAAGTATTTGTGAAATGAAAGCAATCGTACCTTTTGCAATTTTAGATTTTTCCATATAGTTGAATATTATAGTAATCCTGCGCGGCTTAGCTACTGTTTCATCGCTTGGGAATTCTCATGGGAATGGTTGCTTGTGGTATATAAGGCGAATTAGGGACAGGGAAGTTAGTCGATGTACGTAATGAAAGGTCTAACGCAAATTTAATTCAAATGTTGCGCAATGAGTGAATATACTCATTGTATGATTTTCATACCTGTACAGTGTACATAAGTATATGTACTCGTATAAGCCTACATTAGGGTGGTCGTTATAAAGGCCATTGTTTAATATTAATTGACCGGCTCCTTATTTCTTTCCAATAAATAAAAAAGTCCTGTAAAGTAAAGTTAATTTTTTACCGCTTACCAGGCCCCCAACGAGAGAAGTCTTTTATAAGAAAACACATGTAAAATGTTTAATCAAATTTTGAAATCTTATAACTTTGGTAATAATTGAGAGAAAAATTTTAATTTTGGAACAAATTTAGTCTTTATTGACTACATCTAAGATTCAGAATAAAACTCATTAAAATCGAAACCGAGCCGGGTTAACGATCAAATAATGAGCTTAAATTTAGGTCCGTCAAGATAGCACCGCCACAATCGAAATTCCAAAATCTAATGATGCAATAGTTAGGTGCTAATTAAGTGCTGCAATATTAGCTGAGCTCTTAATTCCCTTCCCCCTCAAACCTGTGGCGGTGCTAACTTGACGTCAAGATAGCACCGCCACAAAAGAAATCCAAAAATCTAATTATGCAGAAGTTACCGTCTACTTAAGTGCTAATTAAGTGCTGCAATCTTAATCTCGAAATGCATCTCAAAAGTGCATTTCAAAATCCGAAAATGCCTAAAAATTATTTTACATTACAAATTCTGGGCTTAAATTAAAGGTCCCTCCAAATGCGTTTCAAAAAAGTGCACATCAATTTTCTACCCCCACTCTTTCATTCTCAAACAGGCTTGTGGAAGCTTGTGGAACTTGTGGAACTTGTGGCGGTGCTATCTTGACGTCAAGATAGCACCGCCACAAAGAATTTCAAAAATCGAATGATGCAGAAATAACGTCCTTATTAGGTGCTAATTAAGTGCTGTAATATTAACACAGCACTTAATTCGAGTGACCTTGAAATGCACCTTAACAGTTTAGCCAAATAACCTAAATCACTTAAAAAAGACCCCACTAAAAAAAAAAAGTTTGCCATACTCAAGAACTTTCCGAGCTCTTTTCAAAAAGGTACAACTTGAATTTTTATTCCCACCCCTTCATGGTCAAACAGGCCTGTGGACCTTGTGTGGAACTTGTGCTGTTATGGGGTAGGCGTCAAGATAGTACCGCCACAAACGAAATTCAAAAACCTGATGATGCAATAGTTAGGTGCTAATTAGGTGCTAATTTAGTGCTGCAATATAAACGCAGCACTTAATTCGCATGACCTTGAAATCAGATGCACAAGTGTCAAAAAAATTTTAGACTTTTTAAATACCACCTTTACCAAAAAAGTTGAAACACCAAAATTAAAGTGCTGTCCAGTAGGTTGCAAAAAGTCATATTTCATTTTTCTAGCTCAACCCATTCGCCCCTATAAGGCCAAATAACATTTTTGAAGAATGCACTTTCGTTAAGATAGCACAGCCACAAACGAAATTTAAAAATCTGATGATGCAATTGTTAGGTGCTAATTAAGTGCTGTAATATAAACGCAGCACTTAATTCGCATGACCTTGAAATCAGATGCACAAATGTCAACAAAATGGTACACTTTTTACTTACCACCTTTATTCAAAAAGTTGAAATGCCAGAATTAAAGTGCTGTCGAGCAGGTTGCAAAAAGTCATATTTCATTTTTCTACCTCAACTCATTCGCCCTTTAAGGGCCAAATAACATTTTTGATGAATGCACTTTTGTAAAGATTGCGCCACCACAAACGAAATTTGAGAATCAAGTGATGCAGAAATTACGTCCTTCCTAGGAACTAATTAAGTGCTGTAATACCAACGGAGCACTTAATTCGGATGACCTTGAAATCGGATGCAATAATTGCATGCAAGTTAAATACTTTTAACATACTGCATCTATCCAAAAAGTTGAAACGCCAGAGGTAAAGTGCTGTCGGGTAGGTTCCAAAAAGTCATATTTCATTTTTCTACCTCAACCCATTCGCCCTTTAAGGGCCAAATAACATTTTTGATGAATGCACTTTTGTTAAGATTGCACCACCACGAAAGAAATTCGAAAATCTAGTGATGCAGAAATTACGTCCTTCTTAGGAGCTAATTAAGTGCTTTAATACCAATGGAGCACTTAATTCGGATGACCCTTAAATCGGATGCAATCCAAATTCAAACAATTTGGAACCCATACAAAGTTCTTAAGCTAAAACATTTGATGCCGAAATTAAGACCTACCTAAGTCATATGATTGATTTGTAAGAAACTGTTTTAAAAAAAACATGAACGTAAATGGATGAAAGATTTCATCTACTTACATTCCATTTTTTTCTAAGCCGCCATCTTGGATTTTGGATTCATAGTAAAAATACACGCAATGCATTTTAAAAACATGAATGAATCTTTTGTTTTTTTTTTGTAATTTTCAAATGATGCGGGGATTTCAATTAAACTCCGCCTCCTCAAATGGCTTGCTTGAGGAAAAGCTGTAACCATCAGGGGCCTATAACACAATACATAAAGTGCTTATTGAACAAGTGAAATTCAACCGGTTTTTTAAATTTTGTGTAACACGGAACAACAAATCTAAGAGATTTTAAATAGTTGTTTTGGCTTCTTTCAACAAGTTGGAAATTTCATAAATCTACCGTTTCTGTAACTGAAAACAAAAAGAGTTCAAAGAATAGAGAATAAACTTGTTTAATAGTTTATAAATTTCAACTTACAATTGCGGACTTGTTCAAAGTCAGAAATAAACGAATTGTTTAGAATTTATTAAGTGGTACCTAAGGAATTTGGTTTATAAAGTGTTAAAGTTTTTATTCTGAATCAAACAGTGATTGTAAGAATCAAAAATAAACAAATATGTTTTAAGAAAAAAATTGTTGAACTGGTTCAACAAGTTGAGGGATGTTTTTTCAGTTGACAATTGTAACACTTTTTATTGAGTTACAGAAATGATTTTCACTTGTTGAACACACATAGTTGAACATGTAATTGTTGACTAATTGACTTGTTGTTCTGTATGTCATAGGCGCCATTTTACCTCATCATGAAATTCATGATAAGGAGAAAGTTTTTTAAACTAGATCAAAAATGTAACAGTGATGGCAGGTTTAAGAAAAAATGAATTTCAAATTAACTAGAAACACTTTTTGTATTAAAAAATAATGTTGAGTATTTTCCAATTTTGCTAGGAAACATGCTGGAGATCCGAGCTGATATTCGCAATGAGATGAACACTTGGAAGTGCTTAAAAAGTGCTAGTTGGCTTTCCATTAGAATGAAAACTCAATTTAATTTAGGTAATAAATATATAGGAATTACAAACACTGATATTTCTTCTACATAATACTCGTAATTAGAGCATGTTTTTGATTCTGTATGATAAAACAAATTTTGGGTTGCACTAAGAGTTAATACCCTGGGTTTGCCAAAGCCGCTGCACATTCTAGTTGTGCTCTCTTTTATCGTATCGCTGGTGAAACGGGTTTATCAACATAAGCTAATGCAAAAACTAATTGTGGACGCTATCCTAGAAATGCGAATACATCTTCCGGACATAGGCTCAAATTTAAAGCCTATAACAATGAAATTTATTCCTTGCACTAGCTTTGAGGGAGTTTCTCCAATGAAAAAAATATATGATTTTAAAAAATCAATTTTTATGTCTTTGATTGTTTGCTATCGTTAAGTATTGGGGTTCCAAAATATATCTGGGTCTTTTTTAGGGTTCCACATCATAAAATGTTTGGGAACCGCTGCATTAGACCATCTTATTACACTTTTGTATACAGGTTCATGGTTCGATTCGACCTTTAACTTAATGTGGCCTAATTTTTTGTAAAGTGACTTATGTTGTTTTTGAAATAAACGATTCAATTTTTTTGTTGTAAGAATCGAAATTGTATGCTTTTATGAATTTTTTAGCCTACTTCTTTAGAAGAAAAAACAAACTAACCCTAGGTACGAGTACCTTCTAAAGGCAGATGTGGTGAATAATAAATTAATATTTCTGTAAATTATTATATTATCTAACTTTACTTGAAAATAATATTGAATACGAAGACAATTTGAAACATAAAATTCTTCTGCTCAAGTGGATCGACTGAATTTTATAAACAAGTTATTAGAATTACATGGACTCTTGCATCTGGTTCCTATCCTAACTACCTATTATAACCTGCTGCCCTTCCAGGGATAAATGGTCGATCCTGAGGATATGCAACAGTTTTATATAAAATAATTCACAACTTTGAGTATACCCAACCCAATCATTCCATTAAGCGGTCCGAAACCCACTAAACCCAAAAGTTCAATAAGACTAGGCATAGGCAAATAATTTTTATTTGATCAAAGCAAACCGTGAAGGAGGCGGAGTTTAATTGAAATCCCCACATCATTTGAAAATTACAAAAAAAAAACAAAAGATTCATTCATGTTTTTAAAATGCATTGCGTGTATTTTTACTATGAATCAAAAATCCAAGATGGCGGCTTAGAAAAAAATGTAATGTAAGTGGATGAATCATTCATCCATTTACGTTCATGTTTTTTTTAAAACAGTTTCTTACAAATCAATCATATGACGTCTGCAAAATGATTTTAAGGTGTAGAATTTAAAAGCAAAAAAAAAATAATATTGAAGAAGAAAACTTAGGTAGGTCTTAATTTCGGCATCAAATGTTTTAGCTTAAGAACTTTGTATGGGTTCCAAATTGTTTGAATTTGGATTGCATCCGATTTAAGGGTCATCCGAATTAAGTGCTCCATTGGTATTAAAGCACTTAATTAGCTCCTAAGAAGGACGTAATTTCTGCATCACTAGATTTTCGAATTTCTTTCGTGGTGGTGCAATCTTAACAAAAGTGCATTCATCAAAAATGTTATTTGGCCCTTAAAGGGCGAATGGGTTGAGGTAGAAAAATGAAATATGACTTTTTGGAACCTACCCGACAGCACTTTACCTCTGGCGTTTCAACTTTTTGGATAGATGCAGTATGTTAAAAGTATTTAACTTGCATGCAATTATTGCATCCGATTTCAAGGTCATCCGAATTAAGTGCTCCGTTGGTATTACAGCACTTAATTAGTTCCTAGGAAGGACGTAATTTCTGCATCACTAGATTTTCGAATTTCTTTCGTGGTGGTGCAATCTTAACAAAAGTGCATTCATCAAAAATGTTATTTGGCCCTTAAAGGGCGAATGAGTTGAGGTAGAAAAATGAAATATGACTTTTTGCAACCTGCTCGACAGCACTTTAATTCTGGCATTTCAACTTTTTGAATAAAGGTGGTAAGTAAAAAGTCTACCATTTTGTTGACATTTGTGCATCTGATTTCAAGGTCATGCGAATTAAGTGCTGCGTTTATATTGCAGCACTTAATTAGCACCTAATTAGCACCTAACAATTGCATCATCAGATTTTTAAATTTCGTTTGTGGCGGTGCTATCTTAACGAAAGTGCATTCTTCAAAAATGTTATTTGGCCTTATAAGGGCGAATGGGTTGAGCTAGAAAAATGAAATATGACTTTTTGCAACCTACTGGACAGCACTTTAATTTTGGTGTTTCAACTTTTTTGGTAAAGGTGGTATTTAAAAAGTCTACAATTTTTTTGACACTTGTACATCTGATTTCAAGGTCATGCGAATTAAGTGCTGCGTTTATATTGCAGCACTTAATTAGCACCTAATTAGCACCTAACTATTGCATCATCAGGTTTTTGAATTTCGTTTGTGGCGGTGCTATCTTGACGCCTACCCCATAACAGCACAAGTTCCACACAAGGTCCACAGGCCTGTTTGACCATGAAGGGGTGGGAATAAAAATTCAAGTTGTATCTTTTTGAAAAGAGCTCGGAAAGTTCTTGAGTATGGCAAACTTTTTTTTTAGTGGGGTCTTTTTTAAGTGATTTAGGTTATTTGGCTAAACTGTTAAGGTGCATTTCAAGGTCACTCGAATTAAGTGCTGTGTTAATATTACAGCACTTAATTAGCACCTAATAAGGACGTTATTTCTGCATCATTCGATTTTTGAAATTCTTTGTGGCGGTGCTATCTTGACGTCAAGATAGCACCGCCACAAGTTCTACAAGTTCCACAAGCCTGTTTGAGAATGAAAGAGTGGGGGTAGAAAATTGATGTGCACTTTTTTGAAACGCATTTGGAGGGACCTTTAATTTAAGCCCAGAATTTTTAATGTAAAATAATTTTTAGGCATTTTCGGATTTTGAAATGCACTTTTGAGATGCATTTCGAGATTAAGATTGCAGCACTTAATTAGCACTTAAGTAGACGGTAACTTCTTAAGTGCTCAGCTAATATTGCAGCACTTTATTAGCACCTAACTAGCACGGATTGAAGGACACGTCAATAAACAAAACTTTGAAGTGATGATAATCTGCAAGTGTATGTTAAGACACCGTTAAATCTAAAAAAACTGACGGTTTCGTGTGCTTTATGGGTTGGTGGAATAATTGATCCATACTTCTTTTAAAACGATGCTGACCAGAACGTTACAGTCAATATTGACCGCTATAGAGCCATGGTAGGGTTACTGACTTTGCAGGAGCTGTGGTTTCAACAAGACGACGCCGACGCAGCAAACGGAAACGTTTGGTAACAGCATAGTTTCACGTTACAGACGTGAATTGGCTTCCAAGATCGTGCGATTTTACTCCGCTTGACTATTTCTTGTAGGGATACGTGAGGTTGCTAGTCTACTCCAATAAGCCCGAAACGATTGACCACTTGGATGACAACATTTGCGCGTTATTGCTGATAAACGGACACAATTGTTAGAAAAAATCATCGAAATTTGGTGGTGGTATGCAAGAAATCATATTTAAATAAGAATGTCAGAAGATTATCTTTCGCATTAAGCATTGTCAATTTGAAAAAATCATCTTCGTTTTATTCCATTTCAAACTTCAATGTTTATACCTCTAAAAAAACCCTTTAGGTATGTTGTGCCACGTGTCATTGAACCTTACTGTAAAAAGTCAGCCATAAAAAGTACAGAGATCTAAAATGTATTCCAAGTTTTAAATTCATAAATTTGATAATATTTATGTAATATCTTAAAAGGAGTAACTAATTAAATTTTGGTGGGTTCGCTGACCAAATTTTCTTAGATTGTAGATTGTGAGTAAATAAATCAACCAAATTTCAATCAGTGATCATTAAATACATTCGTTAGATCTGTCATAATTTGGAGTTGCTTCGATCTTACTCAAGATAAGAAAATTGATATTACCTACTTAGAAATTGGCACGCATTTTGGATCTCATTCCTTTTTATGGCTGACTTTTTACGCATAGGTTTCTTGTACACATAAAGACTTGGCAATTCTCAGAAAGTAGATGGATGTCACGTTCCCTGAATAAAAAACATTTTTTTTATGCTTACCTCATATGTATGCCTTTCGATTTTTATCATTCCACCAACTTTCATCGCTCTACAAATCTTGGAAGTGCATTATATAATTCTTATTCCATTTAAAAGTGGTTGGTTAGGCCTCCTAAGTAGTAAATCCCAAGAAGTTTGATTTTTCTTTTTTAATGCACATAAAGCCCTACCTCTCTTCTAATTCTCTCCATTCTACTACAACCAAATAATTGATAAAAATTTAAAGATTAAGGGCGAAAGCCACGCCCCTGAGCTAAAAATTCTTAATTTTTTACTTATGTCCTTGTATGTACGAGTACTTCAAACCCTACCAATATACCAATTTTTATCGTTGTACAATAATCGTAAATGCTCCATAAAATGTATTTGAATTTTTTTGAAAGTGAGTGGATGTGACGCCCCTGAATAGAAAATTTTAGATTTTCGATTTTGTCCTGTTAGTGACCCTGTCAGTCAGTCAGTTATGGTCTTAAAGATTTTTCTAAGTTCTATATGTCCCGAACAACTAATTCAAAAGGGACACAATTTAGTAAGTCGACTCTCAGCTGTGTTTGACTAAATCGGCAAATACCGTGAATTTGAATTTTCCGATTATATTGATATACCGAAGTAAGAGGGAGGTCGAAAATCACCTGAGTTTGAAAAGTGTGCAGTACCGCGAACTTGACTGAGCAGTACCGTCCCCTTTGATCGGAAAATAAAAAAATTTCATTGAAAAAGCCTGCTTGGACAATTGCTGACCAAACCTACAAGTGGGGAATCCGTTAACAGAATAAAATATTTTAATTTTAATTTCATATGGTTGGATTCAAAAAGCCCTTAATCCCGTTCAAATCACAATTTTGAAAAACTAAAAGCTCACAATTGCAACCAGGCTCAAAAGTTTCAGTTAAGCGAAAAAAGATGTCTGTGAAAATTTGATCTCTTAAAATTTATGTTTAGACATATGCCTAATCACAGATTTCCGTTTTCCATACGATTTGAATAGGAGAATTTGGGATTTTATAACTTAATAATAACAAGTTTTTAAACTAATTAAAAATGTTTTTCTTACAGAAAATTGAACGTTCTACAAAAAAGTTAAAATTGTTTAATCCTAAATCCATCCGTTTTAAAGTAACTGCCAGTCAAAATTATTCCATAAAATTTTCATACATTTAATCAACATTGAACTAACATTTTTTTCGTAATTGAAGTTATTATGGTAACTTATATTACTCTTATCGAAAAATGACTCAAAACCATTTTTGTAGAGGACCAATTTTCCTTTCAAATGGTGCCTGACAATACTATCCAGTTCCCTTTTTTTTATTATTTGCTTAAAACCGAATGGTATGCAATAAATAATAAAAAATAATTCGAAATTTCGAGTTTGAAAACTAATTATTCAAACACAACATAACTTAAAATTAAAACTAAAGAAGAAATATTATTGTTTTTCAAAAAGGTTTAGCATGGCATTTTAAGTTTAACCGTTATTTTTAAATATCTTTTCTGATTTAAGTCAATTTCTTAGAAAATGCCCCTATTACCTAAATGGAGGGAATATCCCCCCCCTCCAAAACGATTTTTTCTTGTCTTAACCCAACTTACTTGCTCAAGCTTTTTGGCGCATCTTATACGAATCACCCTGTATATTTATGAGACATTAATTTCAAGCGACCTAGCTCAATAGAAGATGGATGCTTATGAATGGTAAATGAGAAAAGAACTTTGATTTACTGTAGGTATGCACTTTTTTTTGGTAACCATAATTTGTTTTACCAAGAATTATTATTAACTAAAACTATTACTATGTAATAGTAGGTACCCGAACACGATGTGTTGCTTGATCTATCATTATATATCACACCAATACCTAAGATTGCATGGAACCTGCTGATGATTATTTTCTGTTTTTTGTGGTGAAAATAAGAAGAACTGTTAATTTTACAAAATAAACTAATATTCCCCTCCCACAAAACATTCTGTATCAATAAAAGCAATTGATTCACATTATATCAAACCATTTTATTTATTTATTTATTTATTTGTATTCGGGTTCTCGATTGATTGAAAGCCGGAGAAAAAATTGTATTTAAAAATTAAATTTTAACAAAAGGAATCTCAAAATGAATTGATATTTTTTTACTTATTTTTTTTTTATAAAACGAGTAGGTATACTCAGATCTCAGAATGCGGTGCTGCTCCTTAAAAGCAAAGTGCAAGACTGAAATCGACCAAACTTGACAAAAAATACCCCTGAACCATACCCAAGAAAACTCACTAAAAAATATACCATGCTTACAATAATTCACTTAATTTTTTTTATTCAAAATCGTTAGAGCCGTTGTTGTGATAGACAAGTTTTTTCTTAACGGCTCAATCGCAAGTACCTACCGTTAGTTTTTTAAACTAAATTTCCAAGGAATCACCAAAAAACCTTATGTTCATAGTTTGAAGAAAATCTTTTCAGTAGTGTGGGGCAGGGATGAAAAATTGTGTTTCAGCAATGTATTGGAAGTAAAAAAAAGTGTACATTGTACATTGTACTTTTTGTTTTGCTCCAAAAAACTGATATTTTGTCCACATTTGCTGATATAGCTAGACATATAAGTATTTTTGTGCAATTGATTAAATAACTTGTTCAATTCTTTATTATTTATTATTTTACTAAACATATCCCATACATATATGCAAATCTTAGAAACGAAGTGCGAGGTTTTAATTTGGGAAATTTCATGTTCTTCGCAGCGTAATCAATCCTTCCGTATTACTTATTTTCTTTGTTATATACTAAATTTAGCCACGGTTCCACACTATACTGGTACAAAGATTTCAAAGGCCATATGATCTTTTTTTAAATCCATTTACTTTATGCCTTTTTCGTCAAATGCAAAAGTATATTGAATTTTATAAGACGATAGCACCGAAAAAAGTACAATTGTATGCACTTTTGCAACCTTGGTTTGGGGTACGGGTCACGGTACAAACAGACTGACGGACAGAATTGTTCTACACAATTTTTTTGAGTTCTCTATAATCTTATTTATAACGTTGGATTATTGTCTCATTTTTTTTTCTGAACGAATCCAAAACTTAACTAACAATCATTGGTTAATACGATAGCATGAAAAATTGTGGGAAATATTTCAAAACCTTATTACTGCATTGGACAGTTATTATGTTTAATGCCACTGAGTGTGTGCGATGAACCAAGCCGATTTCATTTTGATATGTTTTTTTTTTTTTATAAATACAAAATTAAAATCAATTTAAAAGAAATTGAAGAAAAAATATTAATAATAAAAATAAAAATTACTAACTTCTTTTCTCCAAAAAATAATTACTTAAGCTTGTTCAGGTAATTTTCTAGAGATATGTTCGGAAAAGTCGTAAGATTTTTAAAAATGTGTAAAAAGAGCTAGTTTAAGAAAAGTCTTTTCATGGTCGCATGAGGCAATAAATGGGGTCAGCAACCGTGATTTCTAGTTTAGCTGATAACTAGTTGCTAAAGTTTCAATAATGGCAATAGTTGTACAAATCAAAAATATAAACTTCAAGTACTTTCATCCGATACCTACTTCGTATCGTAAGTAAAAGCATCGATTCCAAATGTACTTGGTATCGAAATAAAAGTATCGAGCATGTACTTGTATTTATAGTCGGGGAGCACGAGACAGATTTTGGCTGGTCACTAAAACTAATTTTTTGATATATGGTTAATTTTTTTAAATGAAGCCTATAGTGGAAGTCAGCTGGCCCACCAGCGGGGGTTCAGGTGCAGCAGCCCCCAAACATGAAAAAATAAAATGGTTGGCCATAGAACCGAAGCTGAAATTTGTGTGATGATATGATAGTTTACACCTTATATAATACAAAAAGACATCGCCAGCTGGCTGGTAAGCGGTGAAAAGGTTGTCCCCTGATGATGACGTAGTGAACAATACACGTATTAAACATGGTTTAACGCCACGGGCAGTATTAATAAAGTCAGCTGACGGTCTTTCCCTCTATATAGAGTAAACTGGTTACTGGTTTTGTATAGGCTATATCACCTTTTTTATACCTAAATTTTAGTTTTGTTGATACATACATATCTAATTTCTTCTTCGTATTCGTAGTCTAGACTTTCTCTTCGGCGAATTTTAATTATCTGACATGCAAAGCTTTATTTAAATGACTTGTAAAGGTTTCTTAAAGTAAATATTAAAATTCAATAAATTTTATAAAATAATAACGGAAACTACGCTTTTTTCATATCAACTAGAAAATTGCATAGGCAAGAAAAAACGACTGAGCTTAAAATTCAGTATATGATGACTGGGTGGATAGATTAATTTCATTTTACCTTTATAAAGGTTGATGTTTTAATTAAAAATTAATCTGTAAACAAATTCTCCCCGGCAGCTAGAACTAGAGAAAATATTACTTCTTGATCTATATTACTGTTAAAGCCATGTTTTTTTTATTATTCTATTTCTCAAGATACTTGGATGGACTTAAAACTGTTACCTTAAATTTTGTTCCTTAAGTTTTTTTAAATAAAGTCATGAAAAGCAAACAACCCACGTATTTGTTCGAAAAAATAAACATTGTAGCTTTTAGAAACAACTACCAAAAACGTAATAATTGAAATGTGTAGCTTAGTGTAACTATATTCAAAACTTAAGTTATAATTTCAAAAAACGAGAAATTATCTTGTTTTTTCAATCATTGTTGATTTTGTTTATCAAAGACTAGTTTCTAATAAAACATCACTCTACAATATTTAATTAATGAAATTTTAATCAATTTGAGTATACCTAGTGATTTTCAAGAGACAGCTTTTCAAAATGTATCAATAGTAAATTAACCACAATTAGTATAATAATAATAAACAGTTAGTGCGTTAAGGTTGGTTGGAAAAAATGATAATATAGGAAAAGAGGAAAGGAGGAAAAGGGGTACATTTCGTTCATGCGAGAGAGGAAATTATCTAAGAAAGTGACTTCACAGAGAAAAACAAATACAAATACGTGGTCACGATAGCCTTTAAAACGCGGTAGGTTTCACTTAAAAGGATCCCAAAAGGAATATGCAGATTTGTTGGAAATGATCTCAGGGTTCAAAATTTCGAAACACAGTAAACCGTACCTGTTTTTATTTCTAGGCATATAAATGTATATAGGTATGAAGGCATTAAGCCGTTTTAAGCTGGATAAAAATTGGCAACCAAATTTTTGTATTCAACTAAAAATTCATTAGGGCATTGAATTTTGAAAAAATATTTTCCCTTTATGCAAAATTTAAAAAAAGGAAGAAACAAATTATTTATTTCAGGGCTTGGACTTGGAAACGCACGCTCATGAGCGGCCCGTGAGAGTGCCTTTTCAAATGATTACTAACCAGGTATGCTCACCCATGAGCCATCAGCTGTGAGCATTTTTAGTTCGGCGTGCGCTCACGAGCATGGTTGCCATGTCTTGAACTAGTTCGATAGCCCAATTTGAAAAATTATACTGCCCAAAATCAGAGCCGAAAAAATTAGCCCAAATAGTAGCCCAATACCAACACATTTTTCTTATAAAAATGGGAGTTCCGGGAACAACAGATAAATTCTACGATATTATTAAAATGAAAATTGTTGCGGTTGATTGATTGAATTTGCTATTGAATTCAATATTTCTAAATAATTTTTGTAAACCAAATTCTTTAGTTAAGTTCCTATCGTAGGCTTTAGGTCTTTTTACTTTTAATTTCAAGTGAATTCGAATTTATTTAATCGAATAAGCAAAACATTTCTTGAATTGTGTTTTTAAAGATTTTCAAAAATTATTACAAATACAAACAAAAAAAAAAGAATAATTTGTGCTTATAACTTTTTATTAAATTGTCTGAAGAAGAGTGTAACCAAATCTGAAACGTAACAATTTCTAAAAAATAAAAGTAAAAAAGACATAAAGTCCACGAAAGGAACTTAATTTACATTTAAAAAGGTCACGAAAAAGGATATAACAAATTCTTTAATAACTTTAAATAAATATTTAAAATTAACACAGCTTTTTGTTTAAAATGTTACACATACCAAAAAGTATTGATCAGGTCCTCGGTATTAAAGTTAAGTTTGTATATATTGTGAAATCCTGTATTAAACTATACATCACTGTTATTGTTAGATGCATCACAATTTTCTTAAGTTCAAATGATTAAATCACATCAGTTTTCTCAGATTCTGTCATTTCAGGTTTCTCAACAATGAATGACCTGAGACTATAACGACAATAATACATTTATACGATACCTTCGGCAATTGCAACTACCTAGATCGACGAAGGTGCGCCATAAACTCACTAATCTTTCAGCGTTTTATCCTCTACTGCTGCTGTTAAAAAAACTCTGTTTACGGGTATAACTTTGAATCATCGCAGCAATGGCAAAATAGCCAAAAGCATCAAGAATACATGTGCAATATTTCACTGTCAATTAAAAGCATATAAATCAAAAACGGCCAACACTTGGATAGACAAGCTATGGCAAACGCCCATCTACATTCTACATCGATCACGAGGAGTTACTGGTGACGGCTTTTGTTCTTCTTCAAGGTGGAAATTGGTCTAATATCTTCATTTATGAGGACACAGCCGATGGAATAAAATTAAATTTTGCTACTATCGGAAAAAATGTGTGGACAAAATTTTATAACGCTGGTAAGCGGCTATGCCCAACATTTTACTATTCCAGTAGGTACATGTACTTGAAACACACAAAAAAAAAACACGATTGCTTATCAAATCCGATACATTTACGACGAGGTTTGATGGAAAAAAGAATCCAATTATTCTCCATAACCATTCTTTGATTTTTTTTTGTTGCGAAAACCGAAATGTGGAGAGGAAACCAACGATAGGATATTTGACAGGAGACAGGTTGGTCGGGCGTAAATGGGTGCTGCTTCATGGTGTTGCTGCCCTCATCAGAGCCACCCAAACTGCATCCTTAAATTCCATCAGTTCAATTCATCGAAACGCTTGGATAGTGCTATTATTCCTGGGATGCCGATGTACAAGCGATCCGGATTGGACAGTAAGAACGGTAAGGGTGATGTGGTTGGTAGTTTGGGGATTGTAGCTGAGGATGGTAACTTAAAATGTGGTGCATTGATTTTTGGGTGATGGGTGGTGGAGCTCCAGGAAATACAAAGGCTGATGTTGGTGAGCAGACTGGTGAAAAAGAATGAGTGTGAGTTGCTTGATTGGCTAACTCATACGTGAAGTAATAAATATCAATAGTGTACTGGGTAGGATAAGGAAGAGGATTAAGTCGTTCGTTTTTCGACATATTGAGCAGACGAAAGTTTTTTTTTTATGATAGATAGATACATACATAAGTATGTATATATATAAGAGAAACAGATAAAATTAAGTAAGTTAATATTGGCTTCGTATAAACAACATGTTATATTTTGATCATGAATATGATATTAAAAATTCAAAATAGCTATTGATGACCTTTAGTCTCAATTTTTTTTAAGTCTCTTTTTATCCAGAATTTTAATTTAATTTAACTAAATAATTATTATAGCGATAGCGTGTGTTAAATTTGAAAACAGTATCCTCAGAAAAAAGTGGTAACTTATCGAGTCCAAATCGAGGATGATGTTTGTATTAAAATACAAATACAAATACTGGTGTTTGGGTACAGGAAATGCAGTAAATACAAAAAATCGTACGAGTCCAGGAGTGAGTTGGTACTTATTCGCAAATGATGTGCAACATCTCTTTTGTCGGGTTGAGTAATTAAGCAAAAATATTATTTATAGGAAACTAAAAGCTTAAATTAAGATTTTGTTTTGGTGAAAGACTAGTTTTATTTCTTTCAAGTTTACTACTGATTTTCAAGGCAAATTTGGTCGAAAGAGTTATATTTTCTCTATTAACCCAGTTGCACTTCCCAGTTGCAGTTATAATAAAATCGTCATTATTGTAGGTAGGTAATACCAAATCTTTCGTGTGATATTCATAAACCATTTTCGAAGAGCTTATGAACTATTGTCCAGATCCCAAATTTTATCGAACGAAAGGCTACAATTTTGCAAAATTTCGCGTTGTGTAATATTCAAAAATCTATTGAAAATCATGTGGTTGAAGTAGAAATATTTTCGATATACCATATATAGGTAACTGGATATGTTTCAAAATGAATGTACATTTTAAGAATATCAAGGTCTCTCAGCTAATCAGATAGTTTGAAAATTAAATTTCAAACAATATTATTATGTACTAGCTGGTGTGCCCTTGTTCAAATGAACAAATTAACAAAACAAAATTTTAAATATTTGTCCTTGATAAATCTATTTCCGGATAATGAAAAATTATTTTGTGAGAAACCCCAATATTATTGGTTGATTTTGTTTCAAACTCTATTAATTTAATCAGACTCTCCAACTTGTTATTGCTTAGATAAAACTACATTTACAATAATCAGAAAATGATTTCTCATGTCATGATTGAACAGTTCTAAAAATTTTGTATTGAAAATATATATTGAAATAATTTTTTCTCTATTTTCCCAAATTCTGAAGTAACAATCTAGAACTTTAAAATTTTTAATCTCCTGAAATTCTATCAACACGATTAAAATTGACGGGTTTCTACAATATCCAAAGTCAAACTTCATTTCCATTGAGTACATTTTGATGCATTTTATAGCATACCACTTATGCGTTCTAAGAGCCATTAGGTTTTTTGAAGGGACCTCTATCATATTTGGTGAACGATAGCTATTCTTTCGTGGCAATGCAAACTCCTCAATTCTTCACATTTATTTTTTCTTGCATTTGAAAGTGCATTATTGTGGTCTGAAGGCCACAGCGTAAAGTCGTCGTAAACGTTGTAAAGTTGTAAGCTGCGTAAAACTGTCAAATTTTCTATACAAATTGAGACAGAATTATGAAGTTTAAACCTTTACAACGTTTACGATGGCTTTATGCTGTTGAATAAATGCCCTCATTGTTTTCCCAATATTTCAGATACCCTTACCATTTTTTCAATTGATGGGCTGCGGGAAAGAACGATAAAGGTTAATTTTGGTTGAAAATGAGATTATGGTGCCAGCTTAAAAACAAATCAAGGCATAGACGATTTGGAAGAGAATAATAACCGTGAAACAACGATCAGGAATCATGCGTTGATGGCTAAAAATATTAAAAGTCACAATACTTTACTCCTCCGATATTCAGTGTTTAAAATTTTAGACTTAAAAGTTTAAAATTTGAACACTGCAAGATCGGAAAAATTTGACTCTGATCGTTATTTCCCGCAGCCCAAACTGTCTAACTTACTCCTTGGATTGTTCCTACATGAACGTAAATTTTAAAATTTTAAAAATGATGCATTTATCCTGAATTACTGGCAATTACTTCTACATAAAGAGAGACACTCACATTGTATTTATGTTTATGTATATAGTAGGGTGGCGCTTATTTTTGAAATGTTTGAATTTCTTTCGTCCCCTCCCTAAAAGTGATCAAAATAATTTAATAAAATGTTGGGCAAATTTTTTTTGAAATCTGTCAACGTTAGCACGTGCCGGCAAGCACTTTAAATTTCCTATACAAAATACATGGGGATTTTTCAGTGTTTTACTCAAAATTTCGGAAAAATGTTAAAGTGGATAGAAAATTTTCAAACTTGGTACATATATTTTTTTTTATAATAAACACGCACTCAAGGGGCTATGAATACCCTTTAACTGTTATATTTAACATATTTTAGATTTATATTTATTTCGTAATAATTTTATCAAAATAGTGTGTGACCGCGCATTTTACAATTCGGAGATTTAATACATTATCTTACTACTCAAGCATTTTCTTGAATAAAAAGAAATACAGTTAATAAATAAATAGAACAAATCGAAGGAAAATACGAAAAAAAACTTCATTCAAAAGATAAAATAAAAGCAAAAAAAAAAACTTATTTAAATAATGATAAGACTTATAAGTAAAATAAATAATAATAATTAATTAATTAACAAATGAATAAATAATCAAAAAAATAGATTAACAAATAGTAAATAAATTAACAAATAATAAATTAACAAATAAATTAATTGACAAATAAATAAATTAACAAATAAATAAATTAACAATTAAATAAATTAACAGATCAATTAATTAATAAATAAATAAATTAAGAAATAAATAGATTAACAAATAAATAAATTAACAAATAAAGGAATAAATAAATTAACAAATAAATGAATTAACAAATAAATAAATTAACAAATAAATATATTAACAAATAAATAAATTGACATTTACTTTACATTTAATTAATACATTACATTACATTGATTTGTATTGGCTCCCCTAAGGGTTACAGGTCTCCCGCTTCCTTACTCTGCTCCCTCTCCACCCCTCTCTATCATCTTATCTTTTCTCACTGCCTCTAGTTCCTTTATCCACTCTTCTCCCTTCCCCGTTTCGTCCATTATTTCCCTCATCCTTTCCCCTACTGATTTTCTTTCATCTCCGACAGATCTGCATCTTTCTAATACATGCTCCCATGTCTCTTGTTCACCCTCACATATTCTGCACATTCTCTCCTCTTCGCGTTTCCAGTACCATCTTTCCCTCACCTCATTCCCTAGCCTGACTCTTGCAATTCTCCTTGTTCTTTCTGTCTTCCAACCCGCTGTTAAATATTGTGGAATCCCTTCTGTCATTATTTCTTTATACCACCTGTTGTAACTGGATTCTCTTATTCTTTCCCTTCTTTCCTTCTCTTGCTCTCCCCAGTCTTTTCTTTCGATTGCTTCGTATCCATTCATACTGTCTTCTCTTCCCTTTCTTTTTCTCTCCCTTGTTCCCATCGTGACCCTCTTCCCCGTTCATCTCTCTGTCTCTCTTTCATCTCCTCTAAACATTCCCTTGCTATGTCACTTCCTTTTCCATCTGTTAATTTCTGTTCATAATTCCATGCCCTTTTTCGTGCTCTAATCATTATCTTATCTCGTTTTGTTTCCTCTCTTACCATGTACCCTGGAGTTTGCCATTCTACCCCTAGCGTCCACTTGAGGTACCTCTCTTGCACCCTTTCCATTTCTTGTCTCTCCTCCCATCCCCATACTTCCGCCCCATATCCCAATACCGTCCACACCAGAGTGTCAAAAAGCCACATCTTCCTCTCCCAATCCTTCTCAAATTTCCTCCTTCCAATCCCCCATGCTTCCTTCATGGCCACTGCTGCCTTTTTTATTCTGTCCTTTATATGTGCTTCCTGCCCTCCATTCTTTTTGAACACATACCCCAGGTATTTAAATTCTTTTACTTCTTCGATCTTCTTTCCCCTCCATCTCCAGTCTACTGTTGTGTTCCTCCCTCCTCCCTTCCTGAACCTCATCACTTTCGTCTTTCCCACATTTACTTCCAGTCTTTTCCTCTCAAAGTACTTCGCCAGTCTTCTTATCATGCTTTGCATCTCCCCTTCATTTTTCGCCATTACCACCACATCGTCTGCGTATGCCAGCGAGCAAATTCTTTTTCCTCTCACTTTTACCCCTCCCCAGCTCCCTTTACCTCTATATCCGCTGTCAACAAGTTAAACAGTATTGGGCTCATCGGGCACCCCTGTCTTACCCCCATTCCCGTCCAAAATGTTTCCCCCATCACTCCTGCCGATTTCACTCTACTCGTTGTTTCTTCGTAGACCTCCCCTACTCTTTCCCTGAGCCCTTCTCTCACTCCTCTTTCCTCCAACGCCTCCATCATAATTTTCCTGTCTACTGAGTCAAACGCAGCTTTTAAATCTATAAACAGTGCCACTAGCTTGCCCCTCTCCTCTGCAACCTCTTTGTTCACCAAATAGTTCAGCACATATACGTTGTCTATCGTTCCTACTCCTCTTCTGAAACCCGTTTGATTTGGTGGTATCATCCCTTTCTCCTCCGCTTCTTCTTCTAACCTCTTCGCTTAAACCGTCGTATATATTCTATATAGCGATGGCATGAGCGTTACTCCTCTGTATTCTTCTACCTTTGTTCCTACACCTTTCTTTATTATCGGGGCAATTACTCCCTCTTTCCACCCCTCTGGCCATCCATCTTCTCTCCACACCTTCCTGCAGATGCCCCATGCTACCTCTATAGCTTGTTCTCCTCCATATCTCCACGCTTCATTAGGTATACCGTCTGTTCCCATTGCTTTTCCTTCTTTGAGTTTTCTAACCACCTTTCTGATCTCCTCCTTACTAATTTCGGTCTCATCTTCCGCTCTTCTTGTTACCTGTTCTCCCATTCTCACTCTTTCTTCCACCCCTCCAATTAGACTCATAAAATATTTTTTCCATTCCTCTTCTTCAATCCCTTTCCCCATCGTCTTTCTCTTCTTTCTATCTCTATTTATTATTTCCAACACCTCCTGTATACGTGAACTCTCCCACCTCATCCCCCTCTATATTCCCGTTAAAAATTTCCCACCCTAATTCTCCTATCGCCTGCGTTAGTTTCTTACCTTCGGTGTTCACTTTTTTATCTTTCGATCTCCTCCCTTTCTCTTCGTCTCCTATACCCTCACTCTCCCACCCTCCAATCCTGTTCTCGCGTTGAAGTCCCCCCCTATTATCACTCTTTCTTCATCTGACTGCCTCTCCATCCATCTTCTTAAGCTTTCCAACTTCTTGTCTATGTCACCATTTACATACGTTGCTACTATAACCCATTCATCCGTACCTGCTTTAACTTTCCTGCTCATTAATCCTTCTTCCTGTTCCTGAATCTCATCACCCTCTATCGCCATTTCTTCTCTAACTCCCATTATCATCCCCCCCATTGCTCTTCCCTTCTTGTTCTTCTTTTTTGATCCCTGTCTTGTCCATTTATACCCTTTTGGCAGTTGTGTTTTCCATTTTTCCTAATTCATTTCCTCTACCCACGTTTCTATCATCACTACAACTTCCCATTCTTTGATCCCTTCCCAGAACTCTTTTTCTTTATTCGCTAACCCCGCAACATTCCAGAAGCCTATCTTCCATCTATCCCCTGACTCTTTTCTACTTGATTTATCTCCTTCTTCTTGTTCCCTTATCCGTTTTTTGACTCTGAATTCTCTTCTATTCCTCCTTCCCCTTCTTGTTTTTCAATATTCCTACTTTCACTCTGCATTTGTTTCTCCTGTTCTCCCTCTTTAGCTATTGTTTCCCTTATGACCTCCCTTTTTTCATCCCAAACCCATGTCTCCCCATTTACTATCAGCTTCCCATATCTTATTATGACCTGCTTCCCTTTTCTCTTTTCTTCTTCTGCTCGATCCCTTATTAGCCACTGCATTCTTCGTTCTTTCCACGTTAAGTCCTCTTCAATTCTTTCCCTTCTTCCTCTTAGGTTGGCTTTCTTCCTCATCACCTCTGTTTTACCGTCTAGAGTTTCCATTTTTACTTCTATCATACCTTCTTTCCCGTCTGCACCTCTCCTTCCGACCTCCCTTGCTTCCCCTATCCTTGCTTGGACTCCTATCCTTTCGAATATTCTTTCTACCGTGTCTTTTATTGTGCCTCGTATCTGCACGTTTTTAATCATTATATTCCTCCTTCGTTTTTCTTTTTCTTGTCTTTCTATCCTTGCTTCCATCTTGTTCATCCTCTCCGCTAGGTTTTCTTTCCCATCTCCACCACTTATTGTGCTTGTTTTTTCTTCAATTTCCGCTCTACTATTTTTTATTCTCTCCTCTATCTCCCGTGTGCCTTGTGCTTTCATCTCTAATTCTTCTATCCTTCTTGCTAGCCCTCTTACTTCAACTTTCAGTTCTTCTCTCTCCTTTTCCCCTCTTCTTATTTCTTCTCTCATCTTTCCCAGTTCTTCCTTCATCTCCATTCTCAACTCTTTCACCTCTTGCTTCACCTCTTGCATCTCCCGTTTGAATTCATATCTCATCTCCTTCAATATCCTCTCTACTTTCGACTCCTCTTGTTCCTTTTTCTGCGGCGATCGTGGCATTTTCTTGCTGGCTTGGAATACCTCGATTCCTTCCTCATTCTCTTGCTCAACTCCGTTCACCTGCTCTATCTTCCTCTTCCATAAGTCACTAATATCTCCCATCGATCCCGTGTTCATATTCCTCGACAATCTTTCGACGGCCTTCCTCTCCTCTTCATTTCTTCCTCACTACACTCTCCTCTTTTATCCGCCATGCTCTCTTATCTTCCTGCTCTCTTCTATTATATTATATTTAATTAATAATTTAACAAATTAACAATAAATAAATTAACAAATAAATAAATTAACAAAAAATTAATTAATAAATAAATAACTTAACTTATATCGGGTTTTTCAATAAGAGCGCTACAAAAGTTTTTTTTAATAAAACAAAAACGATTTTGGATATCAATAAAATTCTTTATTTTTGTGAAAGTACGTTCGATGCCATTATCTATGGAACTCGATTTCTTTTGCATGGCCACCACGCTTGCAGAAGTCCAGACGCTGAACCCAATTTTCGACGGTTTTCAAGCATAAATCGGCCGATACTGCTGCAATTCATGTTCGATATTCGTACGAAGTTTATCAATCGTCGCTGGCTTGTTGTAAAAACATAATCAAAAGAAAACGATGTATGTAAGTGTATATGTATGTATATCTAACAAGATAATAAATTAAAAACATACGCAATAAATAAATATATAAGGAAAGAACTCAACCAACTTTCCCTTACTTAGTTAGGTAAATACGAAAAATTGTTCAAATGTGTTTTTCCTTATATTATTTATAAAATCATGCCACTGAAAATGGCCTAAAATTACCTTTTCGTATTCCTATACCTATAATAAAGGGTGATTTCTTAAGAGGTTTAGAACTTTAAAAAAAAAAAAAACACACAAAATTCGAAAAAATTAATGAAATATTTATTTGAATCGATAGTTTGAACCTTGCAATTTAATGTTTAAAGATAATTTCATGCAAATGTTGACCGCGGCTGCGTCTCAGGTAGCCCATCCGCTGAGTCCAATTTTGGCATACTCTTTCACACATATCGGCCGGTATCTCACGAATGAATGCATGGATGTTGGCTTCCAGTGCGTCAATCGAAGCGGGCTTGTCCCTATTGACATTAGCCTTGACATACCCTCACAAAAAATAATCTAATGGTGTCAAATCGCACGATCTAGGCGGCCAATTGACCGGCCCGAAACGTGAAATTAACTGTTCACCAAACTCGCCTCGCAATTGCGCCATTGTTTCGCGTGCTGTGTGGCATGTGGCACCGTCTTGTTGAAACCACATATCATGCAAGTCAAGAACTTCCATTTCGGGCAAAAAAAAAGTTTGTTATCATCGTTCGGTAGCGTTCACCATTGACAGTAACGCTGAGATTCGCATCATCTTTGAAGAAATATGGCCCAATAATGCCGCCGGCCCATAAACCGCACCAAACAGTGGCTTTTTCAGGGTGCATTGGTAGCTGTTGCAATGCTTCTGGCTGATCTTCACTCCAAATGCGGCAATTATGCTTATTTACGTACCCATTCAACCAAAAATGAGCCTCATCGCTGAACACAATTTTTCGATAAAAAAGCGGATCCTCGGCCAGCTTTCCAAGAGCCCATTCACCAAAAATTCGGCGTTGTGGTAGGTCGGCTGGCTTTAGTTCTTGCACCAGCTGTATCTTAAAAGGCTTTACGCCCAAATCCTTCCGCAAAATTTTCCACGTAGTGCTGTAACAAAGGCCTAACTGCTGGGAACGGCGCCGAATCGACATTTCGCGGTCTTCTGTCACACTAGCTGATACAGCCGCAATTTTTTCTTCACTACGCACAATACGTAAACGTGTTGGTGGTTTAATGTCCAACAAAGTAAATTTGGTGCGAAATTTGGTCACAATCTTCCGAATAGACTGCTCAGAAGGTCGAGAATGCCGACCATAAAATGGAAGCAGCGCGCGATGAACATTTCGAACCGAGCACGAATTTTGAAAGTAAAATTCAATAATTTGCAAGCGTTGTTCATTTGTAAGACGATCCATGGTTAAATTGCAAACCAAACTGAAGCTGTTTGACAGTGACACAAGGTACTAAACACACGTCAGCTGTCAAAACCAGTGTTGCCAAAACCAAACCAGCTAAAAAATCACCCGTTATATAAAGGTAGGTACAAAACTGGTCACGATACCAAAAAAGTCTCGGTATCGTTTGGTATCGGTATCAGAAACCGAAACGATACCGAGACGATACCAGTTCTGAAACGATACCAAACGATACCGTATTTTTGGACCAAAAATTACCGATACTCTCGGTAGTATTGTTAGGTATCGGCAGAAAACATAGATTTTTAAATATTCTTATTAATTTTTTGCAAACAAATAATTTTTATTATTGGTTTCTCGGAAAAGGCTGTAATTATTTAGATGACATTTTCATAGCTTTTCTTTTTAGCAGGGAGAATGTTTTGGCAATAGTTTTAACTATAACTGCCCACTGCCACGCCCAATTTCCTCATGCTGGCTTTCTCTGAAACCAACGATTTGGACTTGATTTCTTTTTAGTAAAAAAGTGACTGTAGTGAAATCCATATAATACCATAAAATATTTGTTTGCATTATTTTCATGTGAACTTATGAACCCGCATTCAAATTTGTGTGTCAAATTCCTAATCGGAACTTTGCTTAGCCATTGTGAAACAAGCCTTTAAGAAATTGTTAAGCCAAGAAAAAAAATTCAGGTAAAAAATGTTCTCTAAAATAATGATTTTTGTTTTAAATCTTAAAAATACCAAGCGAGTTCAACTACTACATCAAAAACATGTAACCAAGTTTTGCATTTTACTCTGGTTTGTGACTCAGACCAGACCGAAACCAGATGAAACCGATACCGATACCGATACTGAGACGAGACATTGTTATACGAGACCAAGACCGAGACCGATACCGAGACGATAATGAAATTTTTCGATTTTGATGATACCGAGACGATACTTACAAAAGATCGTTTGGTTTGGTATCGTGTCCACCCCTATGTAGGTATAACTTTTTTTATTTGTATTTGTTTAAGGGCAGAAAACGATGAGGTTATTATGGTTTATGGTTGATTTACAATACCGCCTTGGGCGTTTCGCTGAAAGATTTGTTTGTCAACGCAAAAGCTCAGACATAGGAATTTCTGTTTAGTGTTTACAATGACGCGTTGAACACTATGTTACGATTTTGCCATTGAATAATTACATAATTATTCAATGATTTTGCATCCATAAGTAAGTACACAAACCACAAACCAACGTAACGTAAGCGGCTGCAACGCAAAAGTAGAAATTATTCAAATTTTGCATGCGTTTTGACATTTCGATTTTCAATTTAGGCATGTGGGCATCTTGTGAAAAAAAGTTTGTATTTTGTTCTCGTTTTCTCTCAACGCGTCCCTACCGCTTCTTAAACGTGACATACGCATCGCGAATGCGTCATTGTAAATCAGCCAGTATACGGACAGAATTCTTGGATCAGACCAAGAAATATGAGCTCCAAATTACGAAAAATGAAACCTTGGCTCGAGATTTCGTAATTTACGACTATTTGTTGGCAATTTGCAAAACTGAGCAAAAATGAAGATATTGATACCCAAGAATCGTAAATCAACCCTCTTAAGTATCAAAAATTGCGAACAACAAATCGCAATTTGATTCAAATATTCCTCAATCGCACAATTTGTAAATTTGCAAAAAAGATTTGTGATCACCACTTTTATTTCATGATATTGCCTTTGAAAGATCAATCTTACTCTACCCTTCCATTGCAGGTATACACATTTAATTTAATTCATTTGAAATAAATACTTTACTCTTGACTCTACTTGGATTTGAACTCACAACCTTCGAGTTACGGAGCGAGCATGCAGCCTCTAGGCCAATGGATCGTTTGTGTCACACATTAATCATTAGATACATACCATGTTGTGGTGCTTTATCTCTTCCAGAAGTAAATTGCGATAAGAAAGTCGTGATTTAAGAATTTTTTGTTGGTGATTTGCAGTTATTCTCATGGAGTTGCAAATTGCGACAAAAAAAAAACCGTAAATCTATTATTGAGCAATGTAAATTACTAGATATTTATCGCAAATCAATATTTTTAAATGCTGTTTGTGAAGTTATTCTTTTGGAGAGTAAAGTACGCCATAAAAGTTTTATTTTGCTATGAAAAGTACAAGCTTGAATCATGAATTTAAATTGCAAATCACGAAAAAACAAATTTTGTAAATTGCTACGTTTTGAATGTTAAATTACCAGTTTTTGTATTAATTTGGGATCAAAATGCCTTGATTTACGGATAAAAACTGATTCGTAAATTGCGACTGCAAATTTCTCAATTTGTGATTTTTCAATTCTTTCCGTGTAGAACTAAATATTTGCTTTTTAAATAAAATGCACTTCATTGAAAAGGATTCAAAAAAATTAATTGTTAAAACTCCGTACTACGTTAAAAAAAAAACCAAAGAAACAAGATTGGTTAATAAATACTTACATTGTACATAATTGATAACCTTGAAAATGGTTATGGCAGGCCTAATGACCTTTCAAGAAAAAAATATTTTAAAAATGTATTTTCCAGTGGTTACATTGTTATGATGTTTTTTTCAAAAATTGTAATTACGTGAAGACTACGACCATGGGAGTTTTTTCTGTGAAATAACTGTGTAATTCCATGAAAAAGTTGACATGAAGATATAAAAACGGAAAATTTATCTGTCATTTTTCCGCTACTTTTAAAATTAGAACTGCAAAATATCCTACAAGTAATAAACATTTGTCTGAAAATAAAATGAAATAATAAAAGGCTTAACCCTTAATTTTTAAATTGAAAACCTGAAATAGCGGGAGTTACCGACTTTTTGTAACGTGAGTTACCATGTATTTTATTGAATATGTATAAAATATTTTCAGTAATTTATAGTTTATGTATAGTTATAAATAGGCTCATATATTTTCTAATCTTATTCGACAAACTAGCTAGTTAAGCTTTATTGATTTGTTAAATTTTAAGAAAATGTGCAAGGTACTGCCACAAAACCCGTGTCCGTAACGGGTTGCGTGATTTAACAACACGTTTCTGTATTTTTTATTTAGAAGGAATTTTATTTCCCCAAAAATTTAGTTTTTCCTTAGCAGTCGAATTCATTGCCAAGAGAATTTTGCTAACAATTTGTACAAATGATTTTTTCAAAAACTAATAGCTCGGAAAACTTTTAAGAACTCCTTTTGCAATATATATTCATGCACGTAGAATCGAGTTTTTTTACTTGCACTGAGCCCCCTTACACATCAAAAGAGAAAATTATTGTCACACACACTGAAAGGCAGGCGCGGATCCAGGATTTCGTTCAATGGGGGGCAATTTTTGTGTATTTTTGGTCACACTAATGCGAAATTGTTTCCAGAGTTTCCATTATCTTGATAAGATCTACAGACAATTGGAGAACTTTTCATACTACTCAAAATTTGAAGAGCCATTTTACCTTTTTTCTATCTGCACAGTGCCTCGAGCAGCGAGTACCTTGGAAATTCGTGAAATGAAGCTATGCAGTATATGATAGTAACAGGGTGTCTTAACAGCGTTTTTAAATTCATAGATCTTCGTAGCACCACCTAGAATTTCGGAAAGAATAATAGCTCATAGGTATGCTCCTATTCCCACACGTTACGTTCGAGTTCGAACAAAAGTTACAGCCATTGCTAGGAAAAGATTCTGTGGCCAAAAACAAGTTAAAGGCCATTATCTGAGTCAGAAATGCATTTGCAGAATATTCCCTGAAAAAGTCTTCTATTCAAAAGATCAAATAAAAGTTTTACTGCAATAGCTCTGTGTTCGATAATGCAGTTTGCTAAAGTCACATGTTTGAAAATATCATCTACAGTGCAATTTTACCACACCGTAAGAAAATCGAGTTGATGGAACAATTCAGTATTCAGAGGCCAGAGAATGTGCGCATTAACGTCAAATGTACTTGCAAGCAAAATTGACTAACACCCCGTGTCGTTAACAATCAAACAGAGGCAACAAAAAAATGATCATGAAAGCAAGTAAATGGGCGAAAATCTGTAGTTTCTAAAATATTCGATGAAGGAAATTTTGTTTGATTTGTGGAAGTTCCTAAAACTCATCCATGAAAGTGAAAAAATCTTCACGAATACAGTAGACTCTTGATTTAGTGAATCTCAAAATAGTTAACTGTCCACAATAGTAAACACACGAAATTTTCTATAAAATTGGATTTTTTGGTAAGAATAACTCGCAAGCATTTAACATTACTTGAGAACACGGGGGGAATTTTTTCGATTTTTCTTAACTCATAACTCAATATAAAAACCATTCACATCGAACAAAATTTGCATTTTGGATCAAATTCATTTTTAGAACGCCTTTACAAACTTCCGCTTGAAAAAGTGAACAATCTCGAAGGAATGAACACTAAAGAGGCCTGGTTTTTATTACTTTACAATTTCGAACGTCTACTGTTTTACCATCAGAAACGTATGTTACGGCTAGAAAAGATGTGCAACATAGTTGCATACTGAACCACACTCGAAATACATAAGGGAGTTAAAACATGGGGACAGCCTCTAGAGTGTTAAGCTCGCAAGTGCACATTCATGAAATTAGCTCACCAGATGGGAAGACATCCGAAAGTTATCCTCGAGATTTTTCTAGTGAATGAACTGTCAAATGGACGCATCTTTTTAGAATGAAATTTTGTGGTACCTATTACTCAATAATTTTTATACAAAAAAGTAATTTGTCATTTTAAAGTTATTTAAATATCTTAATCCTGTTCATCTGAGCATTTGAAGTAAAGCTAGAATTTTAGAACAAATTAAACTGTCCTTTTTCTTTGAAAATGTAGATAAGTGCCACTGCTGTCTTCCGCGTTACATTTAACTATAAAAAAATACTTACATATTTGTAGAGAAGGGTTGGGGCATTAACTTTTTGGAGCACTGTTTTTAGAAACTGTATCATTTTTCATTCACATTTGCATTTTGAAAAGTGAAATCAGATCGATGTGGGATTCAATCTGCTCTCTAGTATGAAATAATTTGAGTATTCTCAAAAATAGTACATAGTAATGTAGCCGGACATTTATTTGTTAATTAAAGACCTTAAATTTTAAGATTGAACGTTATAAAACTGACGTTATAAGCTTTACGTTACGTTATAAGCTCGATTTGAAGGTTATCTTTGCATATCGGAATTTTTCTCTACTTTGCATCTGGGAGAAGCGAGATAAATCGTTAGTTTTAATATCTTTAAATTATTTCTTGAAATGAAAAATCAGGAAAATAAAAACGTATAGTCTTCTTTTCACTGCCAAGAAAAATATGTATAAACTTAGAACGAAAAAGCGTTTTTTGATGACATTTTAATAAATTAATGCTTGGTTCATTCCTGCTCAAGGGGGGGGAGGGGTAAATTGCATCCACTGCCCTCCCCCTGTATCCGCGCATGCTTAAAGGTTATTGTATCATTTTAATAGACTATTTGTGAAAATGTCAAGCGCCACTTTTTTATTTCTTTTAAACACAAGCATGTACTATATCACTTTTGAAAGTATATTAAATAGACAACTCTTAAAAGTAATTGGCTATTCATGTGTCCATACAATTTTAATTTTTGAGAGCTGGTCTAAGATTTAGAGGTGGTGATAATAAATATTTGTAATAAAAAAAAAGAAATCACTACCATTAAATTTAACTACCTATCTATCAAAACAGGTATACTAGAAAAAATACAAAAAATAAAATCACAATAAGAATTTTTCGTTAATGTTCGTAGTATTCACGTTCTTGATGAAATTAGTACATATTAACAATTTTTGAAAAAAAAAAACATCATATTATATAGTAACCATTGGAAAAATATTTTTTTAATATTTGTTTCTGTAATGGCCATAAAGCCTGCACAGGCCTTATATATTTGGCCAACATATTTGGCTAGAACACAAATTATATCTCTTAATAAGTCTATAATAATGATTTTAAAACAAGGGGACATAGTATTTTATTATAGCGGTTTTTTAACTCAGTAAAATGACACTTATATCAGGGAAACGACAAACATTCATATTTATTCCGGTGATTAGATGAATATTTAATTTTGCAGATGGTTTCAGGAATGTTAAGAAAAAACAAAACAAGTGCTAACATGAAAAATATAGCATGAAGTACGGCTATGTCACACGAAATTTCTCTTCAAAGATTTTGCGTGACTTAACATTTTATAGTAATAATTATATAATTGTATGATATTTTGAATGATAAAATGTGCAATAATTCAAAACTATTAAAAACACTGTAAATATATTTAAATGCCATTTCACTGATCCTTCTAGAAGTAGGTACAAATCAATCATTATAATGAAAACTTGATACTTGGTTAACACCATATATTATACAAAAAACATCGTCAGCTGGCGGTGTAGTGGTTAAATACATCAGCTGACGGTCTTTCCCTCTATAAAGAGTAGGCTGGTTACTGTTTTTGTATGGGCTTCTTTTATATACAAATCTTAAGTTATTCTCCAAAACGTCATTGTACGCTTGCCACTTTAAAACGTAGCCTAGACTTTCTCTTCGCCAAACTGTATCTAACTGACATGCAAAGCTACAGTTTATTTGTTTTCTTAAAGGTTGTAATAGTTAATATTATAATTCAAACAATTTTCGAAAATATTGAAAAAAAAATATATTTTTTAACTACACCATTGTATATAGTAATAGACTGAGTGGATTGATTCAATTTGTCTTATTACTTAAATAAAGGTGGATATTTTAACTAAAAAAAAACTATAAATAAATTCTCTTTGGGACATATATCCGAAGAAAATATTACCTCTTGATTCATATTGTTTTTATTTTTGAAAAATTCAAAAATGATTTTTAAAATAAACAGTTTGACTTTTTGATCAAAAACATGGTCAGAAGCCACGTCTTTCGGAATCATCTCCATCACCATACTTATTATCTCTCTCCTACAAAGTGTCCATGAGAGTTGCCATCAGGATATAAAGGGTGATTTTTTAAGAGGTTTAGAACTTAAAAAAAACAAACACAAAAAATTCGAAAAAATGAATGAAATATTTATTTGAATCGATAGTTTGAACCTTGCAATTTAATGTTTAAAGATAATTTCATGCAAATGTTGACCGCGGCTGCGTCTCAGGTAGCCCATCCGCTGAGTCCAATTTTGGCATACTCTTTCACACATATCGGCCGGTATCTCACGAATGAATGCATGGATGTTGGCTTCCAGTGCGTCAATCGAAGCGGGCTTGTCCCTATTGACATTAGCCTTGACATACCCCCACAAAAAATAATCTAATGGTGTCAAATCGCACGATCTAGGCGGCCAATTGACCGGCCCGAAACGTGAAATTAACTGTTCACCAAACTCGCCTCGCAATTGCGCCATTGTTTCGCGTGCTGTGTGGCATGTGGCACCGTCTTGTTGAAACCACATATCATGCAAGTCAAGAACTTCCATTTCGGGCAAAAAAAAGTTTGTTATCATCGCTCGGTAGCGTTCACCATTGACAGTACCGCTGCGATTCGCATCATCTTTGAAGAAATATGGCCCAATAATGCCGCCGGCCCATAAACCGCACCAAACAGTGGCTTTTTCGGGATGCATTGGTAGCTGTTGCAATGCTTCTGGCTGATCTTCACTCCAAATGTGGCAATTATGCTTATTTACGTACCCATTCAACCAAAAATGAGCCTCATCGCTGAACACAATTTTTCGATAAAAAAGCGGATCCTCGGCCAGCTTTCGAAGAGCCCATTCACCAAAAATTCGGCGTTGTGGTAGGTCGGCTGGCTTTAGTTCTTGCACCAGCTGTATCTTAAAAGGCTTTACGCCCAAATCCTTCCGCAAAATTTTCCACGTAGTGCTGTAACAAAGGCCTAACTGCTGGGAACGGCGCCGAATCGACATTTCGCGGTCTTCTGTCACACTACCTGATACGGCCGCAATATTTTCTTCACTACGCACAGTACGTAAACGTGTTGGTGGTTTAATGTCCAACAAAGTAAATTTGGTGCGAAATTTGGTCACAATCTTCCGAATAGACTGCTCAGAAGGTCGAGAATGCCGACCATAAAATGGAAACAGCGCGCGATGAACATTTCGAACCGAGCACGAATTTTGATAGTAAAATTCAATAATTTGCAAGCGTTGTTCATTTGTAAAACTGAAGCTGTTTGACAGTGACACAAGGTACTAAACACACGTCAGCTGTCAAAACCAGTGTTGCCAAAACCAAACCAGCTAAAAAATCACCCGTTACAAGGCCGGATTGCCAGATGTCGATCTCTTTGTTGTGGAATATTTAGTTGGGGTCGCTTCTATGGTACTGTCGGTCAATTGTATGTAAAATATACCCTTTTTTGTCGTAAGATTCTGATTTAAATAAGTATGAGAATAAAAAGTTAATTTATTTTCTGGCAAAATAAAAATAAAAACCTTTTCGATTCGGAAAAAAAAAACACAAAAAAAGATCCAAACGAAAATTAACATCAGTCGGTAGCACTAATATCGCACGAAAAATAATTGATTGCTTCTAATCTTTAAATAAAGCTCGCAATACAAAAAACACGTAGAAAGTTGCAACTAATAAACGGTGTAAGAAAGTTAAAACGACGCGACGTGGAAAAAAATCCTATTGTAAAAATATACCTACTGGCCATCTAAAAAGATAACAAAAGTACAAGTGTAAACTATCTACCTAAAACGTGAAAAGGACATCCTAGATGTCGCTTTATATACCCAGTGTCCGTAAAATTCCTGGAAACAAATATACAGTATATTGTATCAAAAACAACCACTCATTTATGAATTTTCACAATCGAATCGCCAAATGCAATCAAGGTCAACGATTATCCAAACTCTGTAATACGATCAACTGCTTCCTGCGACCATCACGGAGAATTCACCACTTCATCATCTTCACCGGTAAGGCAACCTCCGGCATCATCAGCATCCGAATCAAATTAACCTATAACATTATCATCGCCAAAACAGAAAATAATGATTTTTTTGTATTCTTATAAGTAATTATAAGTAATTATAAGTAATTTATGTATACTCCTCTCCTTTACCTTATCACCACACAGCGAGTTCATATTAAAAAAAATGATAAACAATAATAATTCACAAAAAAAAAAATCAAAAATCATTCCCTAATAGTTTTTTTTTGTGAAGGTGTGGTGAATTGATAAAAAAATTGAAATTTCATCAAACAGGGAACGAATGGTAGATTTTATTTTGGCGAATTCGCCTCTAGAGCGGTGCACCACCTCAGGGGTTACACGTCATGTAAAGTTGGGTAAGTATCCTTGTTCTCTATGTTAATCTTAAACATTGGAACAAATTTAAAAAATTGATTCAGTTGACCTTAAATAACAACAACGAAATTAAAATCCTTTCTTATTTCGTCAATATTTTAAGTAAATGAAAAAGGGTAATAAAAATAAAAAGATGATTTATTAAATAAATCATGTTTTTGAACTTGCTTGCAGAAATATCGCAAGCCTTTCTTTCGAAATATGGTTTCTCATTTTAACCAGGTGATTTCTAGAGAAATTCTTAAACTCTGCACTGAAGAATGGAACAAAAAACTTAAAGAACTCAATAAAAATGGAAAACCTTTTTGAATATTGAAAAAAAGTCAGGAACAAAAACAGAAATATTCCGTTTTTGAAAGAGTCTGGAGAAACAGTTTTCCCGGATGCAGATAAAGTCAACTTTTTTGCTAGGCACTTCTCAACAAAACAGTTGGTTTCTCAAAATGTGGAAGGTAGGGAAACAAATACTTTAGTGGATAGTTTCGATGCTTCCAATGAATTGACACCCTCATATGCATTCGTTGTAAATGATAATATTAAAAACATAATTAAAAATCGTAAAACAAAGAAATCAGGAGGATTTGTTTTAATCAAAAATATCTCACTTTTATTGTGCTTGTTTAAAACAACAATACTTTCCAACTACAAGGAAAATTTCAAATTTCAAAAGTTGTGCTTGATGCAAGAGCAGGAAAGGCTACTGATATTGCTGGTGGTTCTAGGCCAGAAAGTTTACTTAGCAGTATAAGTTAAGTTTACGAGAAAGTCTTGAAAAAACAAATACATAAACTTGTGCATGACAAAAACATATTACCAATTTGGATTAAAAAGGTCTTATTGCACTTCGCATCAAGTAAAACGAATTTGGCGACACGTTAAAGATATACGTACGCTAGGAAGATCAACGGGAATGATCTTATTGGATGTGGAAAAGTCCTTCGATTTCTAAATGGATTAAAGGAATAATTTATAAAATGATTAAACTTGTGTTGGATGTTGAAATATTGGAAATATCAAATGGAAATAAAATTGAATGCTGGAAAAATTCAAGCTATCTTTTTCTCAAGAAAATTCAGTTTTCTCAGTGTATAAATAAAATTTGTAGATGATTTTTGTAAGCCCACTTGCACGAAACTGTAGGATGAATAACTACAACTGTGGAAAGCTATTCTTATTAATACAAAAAAAATATTCAATTTTCATTCTTATGTTGCACGAGAGGACTTATGGTCACAAAAACTTAAAATTGTAACATGTATACAGGATTTTCTGGTTAGTTGCACCTCGCCTGATTTTGATTTTTTTTTAATAGGTCTTTAAAAACTACAGCTGAAAAACTACGAACATTTAAATATTTCGGTTACTTCAAATCAGATAATATGGCCTGTGCAACCGAGCAAGTAGCACTTTTATCAAGGATATATGTTCATTTGAATTTTCATTTGCCCCTAATTCTTTATTGTTAAGGATTTGAAAATACCGTTGTTAGTATATTTGCTTTTATTTATAATTTAAAAGAGAATAGTTCGCTTACTTAAGACCTTGTTTACATTGGAAAAATTGCGTCCGGACTCGTGAGGTGCCTATAACACATTGAATTGGCGAAATGCATTTGGACTAAAAGTCCCAAAAAAACTTTAAATTGAATATACTCGTATATTCAACAGTTCACAAAAACAGAAACAAAAATAATAAACTTTCAACTATTATGTTTTTATTCTTCATACTTATGACATATTGAAACAACAACAAATGACACTTATGAGCCCGGTGTTCATGTTTTCGTAACTCCTTCAACTCTGACCCCCACTTTTCTTGCCAATAAACTGCTCTTCCCTGATACCGGACGCAATTTTCCCCCATCTTAATAGGATCTAAGTTAAGGTTATGTTGAATACATGACATGTACTGATGCTATTATTTTTGCAGTCTTTTCACTTGGTGATGCCCAGAGAAACAGTTTTCACATTGATGACCTTTATCTTAACCAGACAGTTCTCATAACATGACATAAATTAGGAGACGATGAGTATATAGTTATGAAGCCAACGCATCCAACACACTAGTTATGGTTAGCATGCTTTTTCGCAAATCATATCAGCAAAAGGCAGCACTAAATACCTAGGTATCTATTTCAGCGAGCTGCTGAGATTCAACCCACATTAACAGACTGTCCTCAAAAAAGCCAATTTTGCTTTCCATCGGCTCTACCCGCTGACGAAGAAGAAAACTGGACTAAACCAACAGGCAAAAGTTCTTATCAATAAGCAATAATGTCAGTTCCTTGCAAGAGGCATCAGTACCTCGGGAAAAATATTTCTGTTTTTTTAGGTGGCAGCGGCTGGAAAACGAACTCAGACCTTCTGCATGACAGTCGAACACACTAACTATCATTGCCACGAGGTACTACGTAAGCATCAGTATATTATCGTGGTCAAACGCCAACTCCACTCCCCCCTAAATAGATATAGATACTGCCACGGGACACCCGGGACTGAACAACCCGGAGAACAAAGTAAAGCCGTCTATTATAATAAGAATTTCAAATCGAAAATCTTATTTTTAGTTTATATTGAGTTAATACAGGGCCGTGCCCATGGGTGGGGCAGTGGGGCAAATGCCCTAGGCACCTAGCTATGAAAGGCGCCGTACCTCAAATGGTTCAACATGTCAAAAAATTGAAATATTGCTATTATATTGACCAAACTGAAATGGATTGAGCACGATATATTCGAAAGCATCATTTCCTGTGTTACTGAGAACGACAATGATCTAGTTGACGAACAAAATACTAAAAAACCACACAGCGTGACTGTACTAGTTTTTTTCAAACAGGATGATTGCATACTTGACGATAGCAATATCTGCGTAAAAATGCGTTAGTTTGACGATCCAATTGACTTTCATTTAACGCTTTCGAAAACGGGCAATATTTTGATCAGTTTAAAGTTTATGGAATGATGTTTAAAAGTGCGCTTAACTTGCTTCGGATTGTCATCAATCAAATTGCGATAGGAAGAAAGGAAGACAGCGACAGCACTGGTTTTGTTGTACTTAGTTGTGCTTTCTTATCGCTCCTGTGTAATCTATAGTTTTTTTAATGTATTTCGTGAATTTTATTTAAATTAACTATCCAGTTTCACTGAACAAGTGAATATATGTGTTAACCTTATTTTTCTAAACAAGTTTATGTTTTATAAGTGTTATTTTAGCTAAATAAAATAGTGCATGGTAAGATTAGTTTTCTCCTTGAAAGTTAAACTGTTCCCCCACTCGAAATGCTTTTTATTTTTTTTTTTTTTGTATTTAATTATTTCCAAGTGTTTGTGTCCACCTGTGTCTTATAACGGGTGATTTTTCAGCTGGTTTGGTTTTGGCAATACTGGTTTTGACAGCTGACGTGTGTTTAGTACCTTGTGTCACCGTCAAACAGCTTTAGTTTGGTTTGCAATTTAACCATGGATCGTCTTACAAATGAACAACGCTTGCAAATTATTGAATTTTACTATCAAAATTCGTGCTCGGTTCGAAATGTTCATCGCGCGCTGCTTCCATTTTATGGTCGGCATTCTCGACCTTCTGAGCAGTCTATTCGGAAGATTGTGACCAAATTTCACACCAAATTTACTTTGTTGGACATTAAACCACCAACACGTTTACGTACTGTGCGTAGTGAAGTAAATATTGCGGCCGTATCAGCTAGTGTGACAGAAGACCGCGAAATGTCGATTCGGCGCCGTTCCCAGCAGTTAGGCCTTTGTTACAGCACTACGTGGAAAATTTTGCGGAAGGATTTGGGCGTAAAGCCTTTTAAGATACAGCTGGTGCAAGAACTAAAGCCAGCCGACCTACCACAACGCCGAATTTTTGGTGAATGGGCTCTTGGAAAGCTGGCCGAGGCTTTTTTATCGAAAAATTGTGTTCAGCGATGAGGCTCATTTTTGGTTGAATGGGTACGTAAATAAGCATAATTGCCGCATTTGGAGTGAAGATCAGCCAGAAGCATTGCAACAGCTACCAATGCATCCCGAAAAAGCCACTGTTTGGTGCGGTTTATGGGCCGGCGGCATTATTGGGCCATATTTCTTCAAAGATGATGCGAATCGCAGCGGTACTGTCAATGGTGAACGCTACCGAGCGATGATAACAAACTTTTTTTTGCCCGAAATGGAAGTTCTTGACTTGCATGATATGTGGTTTCAACAAGACGGTGCCACATGCCACACAGCACGCGAAACAATGGCGCAATTGCGAGGCGAGTTTGGTGAACAGTTAATTTCACGTTTCGGGCCGGTCAATTGGCCGCCTAGATCGTGCGATTTGACACCATTAGATTATTTTTTGGGGGGGTATGTCAAGGCTAATGTCAATAGGGACAAGCCCGCTTCGATTGACGCACTGGAAGCCAACATCCATGCATTCATTCGTGAGATACCGGCCGATATGTGTGAAAGAGTATGCCAAAATTGGACTCAGCGGATGGGCTACCTGAGACGCAGCCGCGGTCAACATTTGCATGAAATTATCTTTAAACATTAAATTGCAAGGTTCAAACTATCGATTCAAATAAATATTTCATTCATTTTTTCGAATTTTTTGTGTTTGTTTTTTTTTAAGTTCTAAACCTCTTAAAAAATCACCCGTTATAACTCTTCTCCTACTATATTGTTTCTCCTACTTATATTTAAACTTAAGCTTTAAGCTTTATGAGTCTGTCTTGCTTACACCTTTTTCTTAGAAATTTTAATTCAATTTTTTTAATGTTAAAATCCAATTTTTTGTAATGTTTAAAATCATTCTTTCCAATTGGTTATTCATATTCCTGGTGGCGCAGGTGATAAACGCGCGGTGGTTTAAATCTTCGTAGTCGTGGACGCGGGTTCGATCCCCACCGAAGACCTGCTTCCTTTTATTTTTTTATATATTTTTTTTTTTTATTTTTATTTTCTAAACCTCTTATTTTTTATTTTTTATTTTTTTTTCTCGTTTTTAATTTCTTTTTGATAATTTCTTTTTTATATATTGTCTTCTTTTAAAGCAGACATTATAAAACTCTCGAAGGGATTTGAAGAACTGCTTATTAATTTTAATAATGCTGTCTCCAATGTTAGCTCATTCTCTTTCAAAAATGATATGGTTGATAGTGCTACTTCTACCGACGACTTAGTTATTGAACCTCATCCAGTTATCATTCCGATAGATAATGAAAAAGAGAATCTTGTTGCCCAATCTGGATCATCGGGTGCCAAAAGTAATAATAAAAGAGGTCACGAAAACTCACTAGTTGCTATAAGCTCCCCACCCCCAAAACGTTCAAATCTTAAAAGCAATCCCAACCACCTTAACAATAATAATTTAGAATTACCCTTTCCCGTTCAAGCTTTGAATCAAATTTCAGAGACGGTTGATCCTAACATGGATTGTGGAAGGTTACCTAATATAAGTAATCCTAAACCGATAAAAGCAGTCTCCAAGCCTAGATCTATTTTTATTTCACGCTTGGAACCTGATATCGTTCCGGATGATATTATTCCCCATTTAGTATCTACTAATAGTATACCCTCTAATACTTCCATTAAGTGTACTAAAATTAGTTAACCAAATAGTTTCATTTCCTCTTTCAAAGTAGTTACACATCATTCGTTTTTCGATTCAATTTGCGATATTAATAATTGGCCTTCTGAAGCTCTTGTTATAGAGTTCACTACTTCAAGGAAAAAAGAACAAACGCGAAATGCACCCAAAATTTCATCTCCAAAAAACTCAATAGGATTACCCTCTTCTACCAAAATGTAAGAGGGCTTCGCAGCAAAACCGCTAATATCTATATGAACTCCCAAGCATTCTCACATGACATCTTTGTTTTAACCAGAGAATATCAATTACCAAGAAGCCAATCTTTCGTACGCTTCACCCTCCAAAACCTATTTGTTTACATTGTTGTATTTGTAATTTCACTTCGTGACGATGAATAGATGTGAATTGCAACAACAATGTAAAGCGGTGAGATTTATTTGTTTTGACAGCTCAGTTTTTTTTTCTTTTGAAAATTGGAAAAGAGTTTTGAAAATTCTTCGGCTAAAAACAAAAATATCGTTGTTAAATTGTTTAATGTATACAAACAATTGTAATCAATAGTTAATATTCATCCACAATTATAATAAAATACAAAAAATTAATCTATAAATTGTTTTCAATCACTCAGATTTCCGTTCATCTTCAATGCATCTGGCATATAATACAGGGTGGCCCTTTCTTCATCCAGTTTAATTTTAAAATTATTGTTGGATATATTCTAAGGAAAAAAATAGTTAAGAAAGTACGAAATAAAAAAATAGTTTTTCTGCAATTTGACGCCCGGAACTTCAATTTGTTGTTTAAATTCCACTAAACTCTCAATTTCCACTTTAGAAGTATTAAAGTAGACATTAAGTGGGTTTTATTATCTTCTTGGATTAACTTTAAGTACAAAAAAGATAACTGAGGCATTTTCAAAATCGTTTTTGTTCCACGTGTTAAAAGGTAATCCAGATGTGCATCTCTATCGAATATAATAAAACAACAATAGCTATTTTTGATTTTTTTAAACTTCCCGACATCTAAGCATTTTGTTTTGAGTGTTGAATATAGGAGTATTGAATACTTTTTACTGAAATTATAATTCATAATGCAAAAAAATTAAATAGTTTCAACAAAAACATTAACTTTCTTTTACTTTAAAGTTTGAAAATTATTTTTTAAAAAAATCATTACGAAACAACTTAATTTGAAAAATTGATTTGAGAATGGATTTTAAGAAATTATAGCATGATCTCGTAGCTGTTGTCGTATTTTTAAGTTATTTTCATTCATTAAAAAAAAAATTAATTTAATTTTGATCAATTATTATTTATTTTTATTTCTTATCTAAAAGGGGAGAAATAATCGGCTCTTCTTAAACAATTTGTTTTTCTAAAAATATTTCATAAATTATCCTGCATGAAATAGGGGACACCCCGTATTTGGTTTTGTTTTGACATCTAATTGACAGACCGAGGTGAATAATTCTGACCACCGAGCGTGTTCAACAAATAGAAACCAAACTAGGGCCCGGTTCACATTGGAACGTATTTGGCGTTAACTAGTGTGTAGCAGCGTAAAGGCTCTCCCAAACCAACGCGAATGCCGAGCGACGACGAATTTTTGTTGTTGTTTAGCATTATGTAACTGTCATATTTTGTACTATTGTGAATGATTCGCTGCGAATCGCTCCACATTCGCGTTGGTTTGGGTGAGGCTTAAAACAAAGTGACGAAAATTTAAATCTATTTTCAAATTTCGTAGCTTCATTTTTGCGTAGTAGGCTTTTCAATTATTACTTCAATAGTGCACAAGAATAGGTAGTAGGTATATTAATCGAATATGAAATAAATTTTAATTTCCAAAATGGAAGAGAGTTGACGAAAGTTTTTTATTTTTGCATAGCATTGTTTATCTGTTATATTTTGTATCATTGCGAATAATTTGCTATGATTTGGTGTTGGTTTGAAGGAGCTTTTAATTCAATTGCACTCATAAAGCATACATTAAAAAAAAGAACAACGGATTTAGGTGTGGATTTAACTAATAAATAAGGGCAACCCCAAACCAACATGAAATCATAGCGAATCATTCGTAAGGATACAAAACATAGCAAGCACACAACCTTTAAAGGCTTTCCCAAACCAATGACAATTTGAATCATTCACAATAGTTCAAAATATGACACATACACAATACTAAAAAACAACAAAAAATCGTCGTCGCCCCGCATTCGCTTTGGTTTAGGAGTGGAACCGGACATTTTGGTCCGAATCTTCACATTTCCCCAAACAGTTTTGAAATTTCGAAATGTGCGATTTCGGTGAATTTAAATAAATACGAACGAGACAAATATCTAATCTCACAGTTTGCACTAATTTAGTTTCAAAAAAAGGAATGACTGAAAAGTTATCGTGTAATAGCAGAAATAATCCCGTGTAAACACCAAACACCAATGAAAATAAAGACAAAAACAATTTGTCAATATATGTTCCCACCAAAATGAAATTCAAGCTTGTAGTTAAAAACTATTGATATTTCAAGTATATGGAACAAGATTTCATGAATATTTCGATGAAATCTCAATAAAAACTCTAGATCTGTTTCGTGGGAACGTGGTACTAGATTGCGTATTAAGTCTTAACTACAAGTCTGTTCATGTACTTCCCATAGCTACGAATTTTATTTATTTTATATGAGCTTTAACAGAACTTTGGGCTAAATTCGTGAAAATTTGTATTTTTGGGAGTACGTGAACAGACATTACAGTGGCACATTTTTGCAAAATTACCAAAGTAAAAATATTTCCCCTTTGAGCAGTTGTTTTATGAAAAAGAATATACAAATTTTTTCCTTAACCAAATTTTATTTTTGCAATATTACAAAAGTAAAAAAAAATCCTGCTAGAGCAGTTGTTTTGTGAAAAGGAATACACAAATTTTTTCTTAAATCAAAATTCAAGCTTTCTGCATCATTTTCATAAGTTTCCCAGTGAGAAGCACTTTCCCGAAAAAATCAATGCTCGTGTAAACAAGAAAAACTCAAGTTTTGAAACTATGCTTTTACCATTTTGCTCTCGTAGTTTATAACATGAACATGACACACTATAATATCCGTACCACTTATTTGTCACGGGTATTAAATCAGTAACCTACACCTTTTTTTATTTAAAGTTGCTCCAAATCTTCCACATAATTTTAATTTGGATGATATATAAGGTTAAGTAAGCACTTTAAATTTCGTTCTTCAGGTTTTAATACTTTTTGAACATGTCCACGATTTTCAAAAATAACCGACAAATTAATTCACCATTCCTATACAGACTGTGGTCAGTGACTAGTTGCTTCTATGTGTGCGGCTGTCACTAGTGGTGAGTGACTAGTTGATTCTATGTGTTCGGCTTGTACTGCTTTTCACTAATACTTTGCAAATATAATCATTACAGCTGTTCGCTTCAGCTTGTAGGCAAATCAAACTGACAGCTGAGGATTGCCATCTTTATTAGTTTATCTATGGTTTTAACAGAAACTTGGTTAAATTCTAGTTTCTTGGACACGGAACTTTTTAATCAGGAGTTCTTAGTTTAGAGAAAAGATCGTCATGTTGATAAACCGAAAGAAGTGGGAGGTGGTGTTTTAATTGCAGTTCGAAGTAAATTTACATCTTCTTATGTTTCGTTCCCTTTCAACCTCTCTATTGAATTAATCTGTTTAAAATTGACTATACAGTCCAAACAACTGTATATTTTAAATGCATATATTCCCCCGAAAAGTTCATGCGCAGTTTACGTTGAACTCTCTAAGGCATTGGATTTTGTTATTGACTTGTCTTGCTCCAACAGCAACATTATACTTCTTGGTGATTTTAATTTACCTCACATAGAGTGGGTTCCCTCTGTTTAAATTAGTGTTAAATAGCCACATAATGAAATCATGTACACACAATAACATTTTCATCGATATATGACACATTCGGGTTGAGAAATGGAACAGCTCCCACAAATTTTTGCCTATTCTCCCTAACATTGTATTTATATCATAAATGAAAGGCTTTCAATCAACTGAGGATCACTCAGAGATGAAAGAAAAAGTCGGGAGGATTTAAACAGATTTTAAAAGAAAAAAATTAGTTCTTTTAGAAATCATTACAAATTTTATTGAAACAATTTACCTTGCGTTACAATACCAACTTTGAAAACAACTAAAAACCATGTTTTTTGATTTTATAAACGGAATATCTAAAAAACATAGTCCGATAAAATTTTTCTGACTTCAGATTAGAGTTCAGCACACCAAAAACCTACAGAAAAGTATTATTTGGTTTCTGTTACAGAAACGTTGTTGACCAGTGTTATCAGAGTCAAGTAGTTAGTCCGTGGAGTTCACCCGTTAATCATCATCCACTATGTTAGTAGCGTTCCACCAGTGAACAGTTAGTCCACCGTTAGTCATCTTGGTAAAGTGAGAAACCAGTTACAGAAAATCTGTGTTGTAAGAAACGATATTAAATTTGCTGTTGCCAAGTTGTAGTCTGGAGGAACTCCTAACTAACAACTCAATAAATGATGAATAAACCAAGTTGTCGTCTGGATAGACTCCTGAATAAAAACTGTCTGTTGAGTTGAAATTACTAGCACGTTGTACCCTTCGATTGTCTGGAGGAACTCCTGACGTACCAAATTAAGTGTCAATTTTTAAAAAAGTAACAACACTGACACAAAAAGAATTTTAAACAATAGGATTTAAATATTTATTCAAAGATATATTTTCTCTCTACTATTCACTGTTTTACATTATTACGTTATTACTTTTTTACTACTTACTCATCGAAATACATGAATTTCAAACTAATACTAATAACTATTTGAGCATAAACTGAATGTGAACTTTAATATTGAATGAAATGAAAGAATATAAAATGATCGTTACAATTTGAAATTAGCATTTGGAAGTGAACGTTACTATTTAAATTTGATAATTAATTTTAAAATGAGTGTGAACTTTAAAGAGAATGAAAGAAAATGAAATGATCGTTACTAATTTAAATTTGAATGTTACGATGATAATGTTGTTCGGTTACAGTTGATTGTTTCTTATTTGAATTTGGCTGTAATGATGACATTATGATTATGTTGTTCTGTTACAGTGTGTAGTTATTCCTATGCTCACTTAGGCTACGTAATTATATAAAGCCTGATAGGTTCCGAGGTTAAAATCTTGAATCACAGGAACTATTACGAATTAAATTTGTTTATTAAGTGTATGTGATGTCGCCTTGATTGTGAGAGCCTCTTCACTTCACTTAAAGTCCAGTTAATTTGTACTCAAAAGGGGCTCATTTTACTCCTATACTTTATCTCTCCCAAGGTGCTGAATCACAATCTGAGGTTTGTGACTCAAATTTTGTGAAGCAACACGGAAACAAATATAAAAATGCATTGTTTTGGGAGTTTTTCACTTATTTTTTTATACTTAGAAATGGTCACAAGCATTTATTTGAAAAAAAAATATTCCTCGAGAAATAATATCACCCCAAATCTCAAAAATGTGACGTGCTATAGTACTTGACTAGCATTTGAGGCCAAATGGGTTGTCACGGAAAAAAACTTTAAACACAGTTATTGTTCTTTGATGAAATTTACGAATGTTTTATAGTTTTCGAGCCATAAATGATAAAATCCCAAATTATTCATTGTCGCATCATTTTCTTGCATTTTTTCCTATATTGCGTTACGAAATTTTAATCGCAAACCTCAGTTTCGGATTCATCACCCACGAAAACATAAAGCAGGGAAAAAATCAAAACTACCCCAACACACAATTTGAATGGACTGTTACAATTTAAAAGAACAAAATTAAATCTAAGGCTCTGTATTAGATTTAAGGCATTAATAATTTTAAATTATTTACTGAAAAGAAAGTGTGCTGTTCAGGATGTGATTTGAGAAAAGTAGAAATAAAACAAATATAAGGGTGCCAGTGTTCAAACTTTGATCAGACAAAACTCTGTTTCCCTTTGCATAATTACAAAAAAAAAATAATACTGCAACAAACGGTGCGACGCACGAAACAAAACACGTTGTTAATGCACACAGAAAGTTTAAGATGGATGTACATTGTACATTCTACACTTGAGAACGCCCTATCGTTATCATCTTGGTTGTCGTATGTCTGCTTCTAGTCGAGACGAAGAAATATATTTACAAAACATGAATCCCAAAACTTTGTTCAGGAGTATAGTACATTTTTGGGTAAAAAGTGAAGTCAGCAACAACAGCAAAAGCATTTGTTAAGCTACACAAGTTTTGTTCCCCTTGGACGAAAGTTGCTACCATCATTCTAAGTTAGTATCACCCACCATCAACCGTAACTTTAGCGTCAGCATATAAATGTTATTTGCATGTATTCTCATAAAGTGAGCAGAGTGAAAGGGGGTTGGGGCGGAAACCGGAAGGGGAAAAAAGGAAGCAAGGATAATACTTTAATGGACGTTTCATGGAATTCGCAGAGCATTTAATCTGTGGTATTTTGCAAAGGAAAATAGTCTGCTATCAGTTTTTGTTGACATCTCCTTCGTTTGGTTGTGGAATTTCCATCTACATGGCTGTATATTAGGGAGGTCCTTATTTTAAAAGTATTGAACAAGAAAAGGTGTGTTCATTTTTATTAACATCAAAATTACTCAATTTTTTTTTTTTAATCACGTTAACACGTGCTGCACTGAGCTTAAAGTTGACTCTTCTGTTAGGGTAAGAGTCCATTGAAATCCTTTTTAGCTCCAAAAAATATCGGGACTTGCTTCACAACAGTTAAAAAAAAAGCTTGTTCATCTCAAAGACGGCTCAAATGATTTCGATTAAAAATTCTTAAAATGTGTGTCTAAATTTGAATATTTTCAATAGTTCTTAATTTTGATGCAATTTGATCTTTTTGAACAAGCGTAGGTAACAGATTTCAAAATGCACTTCACTCATTCTTAAAATCAAACTTTTTATAACCCCCGGTGAAACTGCAATTCAAATTTTCAAACTGATTGCATTCAGTTAATTCAGTGCGATTATCCTGAAGTTTTGTACAAACAACATTTGTAATGTAGAAGAACAAAAAAAAGGTGCTCAGTAAAAACAATTTATTTTTTTAAATTTAATTTAATTTAATTCATTTCATCGAATGCTATTGCTGAGCACTAAGCTTGATTAGAATAAGCAGAATTTAACTTAACTTTACAACTTTACAGAATGAAATCAATGACAATTTCTTAATCAATATGATAATATATTTCTTATATGCGATTATATTAAATAGATTAACTTTTTTTCAATTTAAAGAAACAAAACATAAAATAACTTGATAAGTGTTTTTTTAATTTCCTTTTAAAACTAACTGTGTTATTTATTATCCGAAGTTGACGTGGAAGATTGTTCCAATTTCTACAGACGGGAAAAGTTTACGAAAAATTGACGCTCAGAAACCAATGATGAGTGATTAGGGTAAATTAAAAGTCCAAATCTTCGTCATGAAACAGGTTGAATTCTTTTATACAAATAATTCAGCTTTAAGGCTAGCAGAACATCTCCAAAAAGACTAAGGGTATGAAACTGTAGCAAATTATCAAATGGCATCATATGATACAAACGAGATGAAAAATTAGAAACTCTGTCATATTTTCTTAAACCGTAAGTGTATCGTATTATACTTGCATAGCTATATTTCGAAAATATTTCACAGCCATAAGCTAACACGGGCATTATTAAGGTCTTGGCAAGTAAAAACTTGGGTGCTTCACAAAGCACTAAGGATACCGTAAGGCTTTCCAACGGCAATATTCATCGTGGCATCAGGGTACTCATTTTGGGTGCTATTAAAGTTGATATATGGAGAAAACTACAAGACGTTTGTTTTTTCTGAAATGACTTAACATTTACAGTTGTATTTATAATCTTTGTCTAACTTTAGATAGCCGTCTAACTCCAAAAAGTTATTAATAAACTTTGTTTTCTGTTGCCCTAAAGGTGTCTAACTTGGACAATGGCATTGGCTGTCTAAGGTTTGTCTAAATTGACGTTTTATTTAATTAAATATGGCATATTTTCAACTATTAAGGACTTTTAAAAAACTGTCTAACAAGTCAACCGTCTAAAAACTCTAATAAATAAGATGGTTAGCTTTAAGAAGGTTTACAAGCAGACCATTTTTTGTTCAAACAACTAACAGTGTGTTCAATTAAGCCCAATGGGTAGCTTTTACAGAGTTGAACGTCATTGGCGTACAAATTAATAGAGTAATGTCTAATAATCGAAGGCAGTTTTGTAATGTACAGGGAAAACAATAATGGTCCTAATATTGACTCCTGAGGAGCTCCACTCCAAGTAGGTAAAAAGACAGATAAATGATTGTTTGATTCAACAGCTTAGAGCCTATCGCTTTAATACGATGATATCAACCCAACTGAGCAAGGAGAAAAGTTATACAGATTTAAAAGCTTAGTGTGAAATTCGTCAATCTTAAGCAACAGACTCTGCGTGTTAAGGCGGCAAATGTGTTAGAATTGTGTCTGCCTGTTCAACATATTTATCATAATATGCGCGTTGTTATCAGTTTGCATGTTTGATTAAATGACAATAACACCGATCGAAAAATAAATAGGTACCAATTTTAAACAGGAAAAAAGAGAATTTTAATAATCAAGAGAATTTTTATGATAAGTGTACCTACCTACCTAAATATTTTTTAAAACAAAATAAGGTAGAAATAAAAAATAAAAGACAAACAGAAAAAAAAGTATTGAAGAATAATAAAATATATATATATATGATAAATTAAGTTGATTGCTAAAAAATACTGCATCAAAAGAATAAAGAAAAACCATTCAAATTATTAATTATTGAAATAAATTGCAAAAGAAAACACAATTAAATAAAATGAATTCCAATAATAAAAGAAGAACAGTTTCATTTTTCCTCCATACAAATAAGGACCACCTACTGTATATTCATGACTAGGGGACCTGGATCTGCGCTGCTTTGCTTGATTATCATGTAAATTCGTGAAAAGGATAACTCACTCATAAGATCTTACTATGTAGTATGTAAAGCTGTATAAAGTAAATATTTTTGTATGGTTGTTATTGGACAAGGAAAAATGTGTCTTGTAACTAAAATTTACTAATGGCCTACGTAAGTAATGCAAATAAATCAAAATTACTCAAAATGCTTGCATGTTTTTAGCTTAACACTGAAGTACGCGCGTGGACTACTATAATAGACCACGGTCAGATTATAATTTTTGTTTTTAATAACTTAATAATTTTTAAAATTTATATTTCTTATTCAATATGATTGAATGAGTTTAAATAAATACTACTTAATTTTGTTGAGAACTTCTCTCATCGAAAAAACTTCGAACACAAAATCCCAACATTTTTCGACCTGGAAAAATAAACTATGTCTTTCCATTGGAATATGTAATGGTTCGGTTGAGTGATAGTCTTGCTAACGAATACAAAATCGGGCAGGATTTATTGACGCCCGTGTTGGGGACGGGGTGTTAAAAATAGCTGTTACAACCACATGAATGCATTTACAAGAAACACGAAGTGATTCTCTGTCATTTTCCGTCAGTCCATAAACTTAAATTTTGACTATTCAATTAATAGAACTTGCAATAGTGGTAACCATTTTTGATACACCAACACCATTTCAATAAATATTTGGAGATTAAAAATCCAAAATCTACAAAAGGTTTCCAAAATAAGGCCAATAAGCTTCTCTTCAGAGATTCATACCTTGAGTTCTGATTAGATAGTATAATCTTTTAAAATGAACGAATTGAAGTGGTTGCTTACACCTGACACAAACATGCATACAAATTCTGGGCACGGAGCACACGCAAACGCGGGCACATATTACATATACATACATAAATAGCTGGCCCGACCCTAACTTTTTTTAAGAAAGTGTCTTAAGATCTCAAAGCACCTCTTTAGTTCGGCATGAATGGAGTTTTATTTAAATCGAACAATTTTTGCTGAACGGACTTGCGATGAACAAAGTTTGCGAGGAATTTTATACGGAAAAAGAAATAAACTCAAATGGAAACACTTGTAAAGAAATAGTACAGTAATTAATAGTATACTTCATTAATTTGTTTTCCAATTTTATTGATTTTTTTTCCAACATACATAAAATGAAGTTGTTTTGGTAACAAATATTTTTTTCTGTTTTTCTTTGTATGGTTAAAAAAAAGTATCCTATTACCGTTTCCTGAGTACCATCTATTTCTATTTCAAAATTCAGCTTAAGTCATTCAGCGGCTTAGACGGGAAAGAGTAACAAACAAACAAACACACTTTCACATTTATAATATTAGTTTGGATTAAACGGTTCGATGTATATGTTATCAACCAAAAAATTATTAACATTTAAAAATATACTACCCTAGTAGTCCAAGGGATGCGTGTACAAGGAAATTCACCTGATTTTCTCTTAATTATTCGTAAGCTATGTAAATTTGCCTTGAGCCCAAAGTTGCTCTGACTTATGTTTAAAGTTATTTCACCAGCAATCAATCTGTTATTTTACCTTAGGTCAAAGGAAGATTCACCATAAGCGTTACTTAATTTTCGTCCTGTGTAACTTTATCTTACATCAAAGATAACTATCGTTCTAATTGACTTAATTTGCAAGACTCTACCTTTTGTACATAAGAATTTTTTTATTTTTATTAGAAGTCCGATAATTCAGCTAGTGAAATTGAACAACAACGACCAAATTAAAGCTTCAACAAGTTGTTTTCCAAGCATATATTTTTAGATGCAACCTTGCTCGGCACTAGGAAAAAGGATAGGAGGATTGGAAATATTTGGCACAATTGATTGAGACCAAGGTGCTTATAATCTCTGTAAATCCCACGGGTGACTTCCACTTTAATTGAAGGGATATAAAAAGAATGTTGCGTAGAGTGGCTCTCGAATCACCACTTCTAGGTCAGTAGTCAAGCACCTCATTCACTACTGCACCATTACCACACGCAAACAAAAAAATCTATGGAAAAAAATACTATTAACATGGTGTACGTTTTGATATTTTTAAAACAAAAATTGCCATTTACATTTACTTTTCACTTTCCCTGCTGTAATGATTTTAATATAAGACTTCAAGCGCTTTCTTGTTCTATTGTAAGTTTTTTCAATGCAAAAAATATTATATTTTTAAAAGTTCTTGTAATCACCTAATCTTTTTGAGAGATGAAGCAATTCATTTCTACACGGATGGCTCAAAAACCGAAGAGGGGGTAGGTGGCAGCGTGTACTCAGAACGACTCAACATTAGTCTCTCTTTCCGTCTCCCTGATCATTGTAGCGTGTTCCAACCGGAAATCCTTGCGATATAAGAAGTTTTATCTTGGCATCTTGGCTCAATGTAATATCTACATTGGATATCCGTATCTTCTCAGATAACCAATCTGCCCTTAAAACATTAGGCTCTGTTTCTACAAACTCCATAACTGCCCGAAACTATCAATCGTCTCTAATTGAGACGGCAGAACAGTTCAACATTCACCTTTTCTGGGTGCTGAGACACAGAGATATTCTAGACTGTAAAGCCGATGAACTCGACAGGATAGGAACTAATACACCGATATCACCTAACAAGATGAATATTGGAATACTGATCGATACATGTAAGCTTATGCTTAAGATTCCATGATGATGACAAACAGCAGATGGACAGGTATCACTACTTGTCTGGCGACAAAACAAATGTGGCAAAACACACTTAGGAAATTTTTTCTTTGATGATCCCAGTGACTTAAATAAAATCGACATTCACAGTCTCCATCGCTTTATTAAAAGCTCCAATTGGTTTAATTAGCGAGGATTACCTCAGATTTCTTATGTGGTATCACAATGGACCTATTCTGGCCTGAATGTGTCAGCAGTTTTCCTGACAGCCACCTTAACCTAACCTAACCTAACCTTATCTTATAGTTTTTTCTTAACCTATTGCTTGAAAAGAATTCCCACACCATCAAAATTAAGTATTCCGTAGAGAAATCTAAAATTAAAATTTTCAATCAGCAACCGTTAACAGGGTTGCCGTTATCTTGAATTCTAAAAGAAATTCGTTTTTTACAAATAAAACCTGCATTATAAAGTTTATTGAAAAAATACAAATTACAAAATCGTATTTATTGTGTTTTATTATTTTTTTTCTAATAGAGCTATAAGCAATTATACATATAGTTATAAGAAAAAATGGAGCTCACATATTTTTTATCAATTTTTGTATTTGCGACCATATAACTTTAAATACAGACACTACATTTATAAGGCAATTTTGAAAACTCAAAAGTACTAAGCAACTTGCCACACATTCACGTATTTTAGTTTGTAGGTCTGTTTATTTTTCTAAAATTTTTCAAACTTTGTTCCCTTTACATTTTATATGATGAACCCAGTTAAAATTTAATTTGAAAAATAATATTAATTAATATTATAAGCATATGGTTTTTCTATATGAGCTTGATAATAGTCTGAGTTTACTTTATAATGCAAAAATGAATTCAGTGTTTTCTTATTGTGACTTATTTGATGATGTGACCGGACAGTAATGAAACTCACCTGCATTTTAACTGTGGACAGTTTGAGATATGACAAAAATAATAAGTCTTTGAGTAAGTCACCATCATGTTTTGAAGGATAACTAAAACATAATAGTGCTTACTTGCAAACGTACAGTGCAGATAGCAAATTGTGAGAAAAAGAGATAGAACTATATACAAAGTACGTATACGCCCGAGTGTGCTATTATTTCACAGAAACACACGGTACCTTTTTTAGTAAGAAGTTGTTTACTATTGGTGATATTTTTGACTCTTTCAGCATATTGTATATTTAAATACACTATTTCAGACCTACTTACTTTCAGAATTGATTTGAAGGGATAACTTAGAATAGATTTTAATGGATACGTTTTTAATTTGTATTCTATAAAAGTTATAGTTCTAAGCATACATTGTTGATTTATAAAGCTTAGGGACGCCTACTATGATCAGTTTTTTTAACATTTGCTTATTGCATCGTTACAACAGCTATCCGAAAAACACTTATTTGCTAGCGTCAGCAAAGATTTATTATTTTTTCATACCCAGACAATTTTTGGAAAGAATTTTTTAATCTATGTAAGTCGTAAGCCGATTTTGGTCAGTTAATCAGCTAATAAGCCTCCCAGGCCATTAGATTTTTAAAATATAAGTTAAAAATAAATAATTTTCTCAACCGTAACACTGGACTATTTTTGAAATTCAATTTGTTTTGACAAGACACAAGACTTCGACCGGAAGTATTATTCAGAATATTGGATAATTGTTTTTTAATTGCTTGGCTGACATATATGTTGCTAGGTCTAAGCACAAGTTTTTCTTTTTTAAATATCATTTTGATCAGTTTTTGGCGCAAAAAATAAGGAAAAAAAGTTTTTTGATGAGAATCTTCTATATGTGTTTAATGCTGATTTATTTCTTTTTCTGCTTTGGTTATTGATAAAATTAACTTACTTTAGTAACACCTTTAAAAGAATAAGGTTTTGTTTAACTCATACTGATTGCAATGTATTAATAACTCGTGCATTTTTTCTAGACATTTGACGCTCCCTAAAGAAAGAAATGTGAATTTTATTGCACGGTAATTACATGTAATTAAGGTCATCGTACAAATATTTATTCCTCCAGCTCCAAGCTACAAAATTCCATTGTAATGTTTCTGTGGGAGGACAAGAAACCGCCCTCCGAAAATGCGTCCCTGTTGAATTTTTTGTTTGTTCTTATTTCCCATTACACACGTATAATTGCACATATTCGCCCATTGCACATTGGCAAAAGGGCAAATCGTCCCATCTGTGAAAGTACACTTGCATTCAATTGCTATGAAAGGATACCTACGTCTAAGGAGGGAAACAAGAATATCACGAACTGCTCCAAGCTCCAATGAGAACTGTAAAAAATTTAATGGTCTCATAATATGTTACAAACCATATCAATTGATGAAGAGTGGTTCTTAGCGGGTGATAAAAATTTTCAGAGAATAATGTGGAACTAATCAGGTTATGTCATTTTGTATATGTAGGAACATATAGCTGTATTTGGTCCTTCAACAGCGCTTCTCCTGTCTTATACCAAATTTATTTTTCTAAAAATAATGTCTAATGATCATATATTTTAATCTTTCCAAGGAAACAATGTAGTCCAATAAAGATAGGTTCTGGGGCTTAAGAAATGTATCTATTCATAAAATACTAAGATTGTGGTTTTGACGCTAAATTTAATACTTTACAGCATAGATATCCAAAGTCCCATGTAATCAACTCATTTTATCCTTATATATACTCTTTTAAAAAAAGAGGAGAGACGAAGAAGGTTTTTTTCAACCCTGAATCGAAGACCAAAACTGAAACGATACAACTTCCTTAGAAAAAATTACTGCCGAAGAGAGCTTAGTATAAGCAACATCTTGCGACCAAAGAATTGCCAACACAAATTAAGTGCTCATCAGGCTCATCAAATAGTGTAGTTTAAGTAGTAAGTAAGCGACAAACTACTTAAGACATAAACTTTACAAAATAAAATTAAAAACAATGATTATAAGATAACAAATATGTACATATAACGAAAATGAAATGATTAACAATTACAAACATTTAAGAGCGTGGTAGACTGGTCTTCAATGTAGCTTTGAGACGATTTTTGCTTATGTTAAAATCGAAAAGGTTTGAGTTCAAATTCAGAAGTTTGCACATGCGGGTAAAGGGCTCGTGCATTCCATAGTTTGTACGGTGTTGAGATGTTTGTATTAGTTCTTGACTATGCGTGTTGTGACCTCCACCACGGTAGTTCAGGCTAGTACGAGATACTGATACTGAAAACTGTTTAAATCATCTTGTAAAAGTAAACGATCACTCACAGATTTGACGGTTTTGAAAATTTTCTTATGATCCGCAAAAATAAGAATTTCACTATAACGTATACAGAGGGATACGTCATTGATAGCTAAGATAAAAAGAAGCGGGCCTAAATGACTACCCTGGGGAACTTCAGTTTTTGCAAAGAAAGGGTTGGAGACAAAACTTCTAAATCTAACCTGATAGGATCTGTTTTGGAGGTAAGAGGAAACCCAAGTAAAGTATTGAAGAGGAAACCCAAACACTTTAATTTAAATGTGATGATGTTATGAGAAAGTTGATCAAAAGCCTTAGAATAATCTGTATAGATACAGTTGAGTTCTTTACCATGTTCCAACGCATTTATGCAAAAATGCAAGTTAATTGGTTACCGTCGATCGCTTCTGCATGAATCCATGTTGTTGGTTACAGATTATACTTTTACAGTTGAATGTCAAACTATCACACATTACCTGCTCAAAAAGCTTGGGAATGGAGTTTGGAGATTGGTCTGTAATTGCATATATCATATCTGTTGCCCCTTTTTTAAAAACTGGTGTGTATAAATACTTGGAAATTTACCTGAGCTAAGTGATAGGTTAAACAAATTAAGAAGAGGGGGTGCTAATATAGTTTTGCATTTTTTCAAGATTATTGGAGGGATACCATCGGGTCCAGATGAATAATCAACATGAAGTAGGGACATATAATGTTAAATTTTTTCGATTATAATTAGAATATTATTGAAGGTTGTTTGTGGACAGTTTTTTAAGTAGAGAAAGTAGTTCTCATCAACATCGACCGGGATATCAACGAAAGATTGGCGAAAGTTGTTATCAAACGCATCACAAATATCTGGAGGACTATTTAAAATAATATTGTTATAAGTTAAACTGACTGGATAGCCATCAGAAATTCCAAAAACTTTTTGGGTCAAGCTTAAGGGGACTTTCCATATTATTAAGATAATCAGCGTATAAATGATTGGAGAGGTTTTTAAACTCATCAAACAAGGAAATGTACAAATAACGGTCCTCAAGGGATGCACCTTTATAAAATTCTTCCAAGCTCTGTTTCTTTTATTACGGAGAACTTTGAGTTCTTTCGTATACCATGGATGGCAAGAGCTAGAGTATTTGGGTATTTTTTGGGGAACTATGTCATTTATACAGTTATTCAATACTTGATAAAAGTATGAAACTGCAACGACAATGCCACTTGAAACTGGTATATTTTCGATAACAGATGCACTTACGACTTTCCGAAAGTCAAAAGAATATGAACAGTCTTGTGAATTGCTATTATTAAGTAAATGCCCGTTCAAGTCAAGAAAAATGCAAGAGAAGATGGTATTTATCTATGTTTGATATTGCAGTAGTAGACTCTACCACTACAGTACTAACGGCTTCAGATGAAAAAACTAAATCGAGTTACTTGCTTACTTACTTACTTGCTGTAAGTCCGTAACTATAATATGGTCTAACAATTGAAGCTCCTGTTGAGATGAAGTCAACGAAGTTTCAAAGTAAGACTCGTCTTCTGAAGGAATCCAGTCAATGTTTGGAAGGTTAAAGTAGCCTAATAAAATAATAATTTTGCTGGATATTGAATCCAGCAACGTCAATAATATAGTCGAGACCCAGAGAAAGCTCAACATATACTGAAACTGCACTTTTTGGGGGAATATACACGTTAACATTAAATAAATCTTTTGAATGCATAGTTATTTTTGTGCAAACAAGTTTCAATAAAAGAATAAAAGGGAAAACAATAGGAGTTGTATTAAAATGATTTCTAGCAGCGAAAAAGACACCACCTCCTAATAAATTATAAATTTGTACTATCCACATGACGGTCTTTCCTGAAAACTATGAATTCTTGATCAAATAGTTCCGTATCTAAGATCGTGTCATTTAGCCATGTTTCAGTGAAAACCAATAAATCATGTGGAAAAGCTTGGGAGTTATGAAAAATATTGGCAGTTTTACTGCGAAGTCCTCTTACATTTTGGTAGTAGAGGGAGAATCTACCAAGTTTCTTGCAGTTATATTACTATTGTTGTTTGCGATTTTTCTTTGCCTAGGAGGGACATTGTTAAAGATATACAAAAATATCGAAAACAAATTGGTTATTGAAATGATGATTTTAGCTGTTAAATCTACTATTTCTCAATCAAAATCACTATTCCATCACAGCCGCCACTTAACAGTCAACATCCGTTTTTGTGTGTATGATTTTTGAGGAAATCAAATTGCTGACTTTCCCAACCTTCCAGAAAACCATATGTGTGTCGAATTCAATAATGACATGTCAGGGCTAAGACTTACTGTATTATACTAAGAGCCGACAGCAGGTTTAGGGTGTGAATAATAGAAACAAATGAAAAGTCAAATGCCTTATTAAAGGCTACTCAAAAAATCAAAGTCTTGCAGTCAACAGCTGAGGCCTTTATGATTGAACAGTGCATCGAAAAAGAAGGACTGTTTAAAAAAACCGTATTTCACTTTTAATTTTGAATTTCTTAAACGATCTGGCGTGGTTAACTTTACACTCAAATCATAACGTGATGTTTTATCTTTGGAGTTTATCTAGGGAGGGGTGAAAACCAATTTTGGCTCACATGACTATCTTTGAAGTTGTGTTAATATTTTTGTACGATGCACTGTTTAATCACTAAGGCCCTGGTTGTGGACTGCAAGACTTCGACTTTTTGAATAGCCTTTTCTAAAGCTTTCGACGACTATACTTTTTTTTTGCTATCACTTACATCCAAAATTAGCAGTGGGTTCTGGGTCTATTTGTTATGTACTTATGCCCTGATAGATCCTATTAGCAAGGAAATTATAATTATTGAACTTTTTGACAGTAAGATGAACAACAGGTCCTTGGACACACATTGTATTTATTTATTGAAACATTTGGTACGGCAGGCATCTTCCGTTTAATGGTCTTGGCATTGAATTAAAAAAAAATTATCGAACAGTGATTAAAAAAAACAGGTAGTAATGCTTTTTATTAGTGTTGGTGCACAATTTGTTAATATTTAAAGTACTAACCGTGATGTTTTTGTTTGAATAAATTTTAGCCTAAGTGCTAAGGCCCACTTAGGCTAAGTCGACATACAGCCCGCTAAGGAATAACAAAATTTATTAAATAACTTTTATCATACAGTGCTTGTGATATGTTTTATAGTTATCTTCAAAAGTATACATCTAATAATCTTCTGGTATTCAATGTTTGACTCAAGTTGATGAAACTTTTGAAAACTAACTATTAACGCCAAGTTTTGAAGAAAAAATCAGTTTAAAAAAATTCTTCTTTTTCCAAATTTTAAATTTGATAATCAATTTCTCTAAGACGTTAAATTAAAATATCTTGATTAAAAAGAAAGCTAAAGAATGGAGTCTTACCTTTACAAAAAGTTATAGCATACAAATGTAGACATTGTTGTTATTTTTTTAATAATTTATTTAATTTTAAGTCATTTCTGTAAAAATTACGAAACATCCTTTATTCAAACTTAAATTACTCCGACCACAGAGCGAATTTGGATATGCACTCTTGTGAAAATGAATGTATGAATATGCACCTTTATTGGGTATAGAGGTCATTCTTATTGGTGCTGGACCAGCGTTCCATACATTTTTGCCCATTGTCTTTTGACATTGGCTCTTTTAATGTGCTTTTCTTGAACATATTAGTTGCAGAAAAACATTAAGATAGCATTGGTACGAAACAACGTATTTGTGAAAATATGTATGCGAAATTAGTTGTTCAATTGAAGTCAGAAATTTCATAACTTAAATATATACTTACCATGATAAATGCTTTAGGTCTCTTTTGGGAACCTAAGTGACCGCAATGGGTTAAAAGGCTTTAGCTTTTAGACAAATTATCACAATAAATGCAAAACAAACTTTTATTTTAAACATCATGTGTGTATATTGTTATTCATTCGTCTGATAACGATGCAATTACATTTTTTCAACCCATTTTTGTTAAATTCACTTTTGGATCTCTGCAATATTGAGCAGTTAACATCATCGAATCGTGTTAAGGAAATGTGTTGCATTGCGAGTCTGGGTAAGTCTCTGGATAACAAATACATTCACATTTCACAGACGCGATGGTTCATTTAGTTTTGTGTTTCCTGCGCTGCATTACGGTTCATTAGGCGCCTAATTGTGGGTAATTATAATTACTGGTTCCACCAGATGGCCGTTGCAATACAACGCGTTTTTGCCTTTTTTCAACATTTATTTTGACACTTATTTTGTTACAATGGAGCGAGCATATTTAAGTTGGTATTTTTTGCAATTTTACGCATAGTAATATTTAATTTAAAACTGCTTTTGCGAGGAAGAATTAAGAAATACAATATGAATAGTGAAATTTTGAATATATACAGGAAGATGATACATATAAGAATGTATGTAAGAATGTACTAAGTGTCATTTTAAACATTTTAGAGACACTAAAAAAAGCTCTTGTTCAGTTATTTTTGTATGATTTTAAAAGAATAAAAAGTTTTGGAACGAAATTTTCAACTTAAATTCCTCTTAAACACATTTTTATTACTATACAAAAAACACAAATAAATAATTGGTTAACAGGTTTTTTAAACATTAATCCTAGTTTATACTTCAAAGCGAAGTGAAATCAAATTTGAAATGAAACATCAATAATTCATGCACCAAAGGGTTTTCAAAAAAATTGTTTTAGTCAAAAAATTTGGTTTTGAAAAACCCATTCAGTTGCATTTATTTCGAAACAAATTTGTTCCTCCTTGTCGCCAAAATAATTGCATTTAGTTTTGTCACTTTTTTCACGCCTGGAAAAAATTGTTTTTCTTCTATGAAAATTACCCTTCGCATGGATGTTTGAACCTGGCTTTAATTTAAAATTTTGAAAATGTCACTTAGTACATTCTTATGCCTTAAGTAAGTATTTAGCTTAGACTAATACTAATATGTTAATAAATATCGTTATTTAACCAAACCCATTTTGGGTTAAAGTTTTAATATGAGTAAACAATAGGGTGGAGTGAAATTCTATTTTTTAGATATCAATTATGCAATACCTGCCAAAAGGTGTTACTAGACGTCAAAAACAAAGACACAAAATATTATTTGTCTAATTGAATGTTTGGAGGTGCCCCCGAAACGACCAAGTTTTGAACATAACTCAAAATACATGCCCATGAAGAAATTCTTTAAAAACAATTAAATCACATCCAAGTTTCAATTTAAGGGTTTTGGAAAGGAGATAGGCATTTTTGGGCGTAAGCGGCCATTAATATCAAATGAAAGATATACTACTCAGAAGTTACTTTCAATATGAGAGTTTCACTGCATTGTAATATGAAAAGAAGATATTGCAAAGTTAATATTTATAATGCAATTGCATTGAACAATATCACAAGGTAATTTAATAATTAGTGTGTGTAAAGCCTTATCCTATCTTCAAAAAGTCCCTCGATACCGTAGTAGTGTGTTTTGACAGATTTCAGAACCCTCCCAAGGTCTCGGTGCGGTTTAAAACAGACCCAGTACGATCTTCGAATTTCAACAGCTTTTTATTTGTTATACCACCTAATGTGTGTTCCCTCCATAGCAAAAGTTTACAAGTAGCGATGGGTATACTAATATTTGTCTTTTCAGATAAAATGGGTAGTCATGTTCCACTTCTAGCGAGTTCATCAGCTTTACTATTTCCTGAAATGTCACTATGGCCCGGCACCGAACAAAGGTGAATATTAAACTGTTACGTCATCTCCACCAGAGATGCTCGACAATTAAGGGCAGTTCTCGAGTTAATAGAGACAGAGTCCAAAGAGTTAATAGTGGCTTGACTATCAGAGAAGATGCGGGTACCTGAGGTTGAAATCACGTTTTCTTTGAGCCAAGATAATACTTCTTTTATCGCTAAAAGTTCTGCCTGGAATACGCTACAGTGAATAGGAAGACGGAATGAGAGACTTAACTTTAGTCTATCAGAGTACACACCTCCACCAACCCCATCTTTGGTCTTCGAACCGTTGTAGTAGAAGTGAATCGATTCATCTTTAAATAATACCACATCCTCCCAGGTGGATCTGGAAGGTATGGTAATTTCAAAGTTTTTGTTGAAGTTTAATACTAGAATTGTGTAGTCAGTGTTACTTGGAAGTGATCCGAATGTATTCAGAATAGTGGAGTGGCCATTTTTAATATCCCGAAAAAATGATTTGATATGCAGACAAAGCCAAGTCATGACAATGGCAACTTGCACTGAACTCTATCCAGTGAGCATTTTTAAGCATATTTTGATAATTTACCCATTTTAAGAACTGAAGATCAAAGAATTTATCACTCTTCAACTTAACCGTAGTCTCGGAACTACCGGTTTCTTAAGAGAGTTCATTGTGAATTGAACAACTAGCGGATGAAAATACAGTTGGATTCACTGCGTTTCATACCATTCTATCTGTAATATACCTGTTTTGGTAAAGCGTAGATTGTTTCAGTAATTAATTGAAATTAAACTGAGTATGTGCTTAGATGAAGATCTTAAAGATTCTTCAAACATTTTGTACCATACCACACCTATACATTAAATCCCATTTTAGAGTTATGGTATCATAACCGTGCCCTTTCTACGTAACTAAGCTACGTAATACAAATATTTTGGTTCAAAATTTAAGTTGTCAGTTTTCAATAGCAGCAATCAAATTTTCACAATAAAATTATGCCGTACTCTTCAACACCACCATATTTACAAGGTAAACTTGAAATCTGAATTTATAGTCACTTCCTTGCGTTATTTATTTTTGAATTTTTGTGTTTTATTGTGTCCTATATCTAATACGTATTCTAATAGAATTGGGAGATAGAAAAAGGATCTTATGGCCTTTTTGATTGGCAATTCGGAAGAACTCTCCAAACCGGAACACCAGTAAAACAAATAGGCACATGCAGTTTGATTCTGAAGTTTTCGTATCCTTGTAAATATTTGTGCAACTTCACATGCAATTGCCGAAATAGTTCTTCACATTTGTAAACTTTTTCGGACACAAATATGGACGAGTTTAGTAATTTGCAATGAAGAAAATGCGAAAATAATATTCTAAACTAAAAAAAATTGTTCTTAAAAGCAGTAAAATGTGTGTTTTTTAGTTAAAAATTTATTTTTTGCAATATTCGACAACACTTTGACAACTATGTGTTTGAATGCGTGTTCTGGTTTCGATTCTGAAATGAAATCCAGAACCATTTTCTGTTCTTTTCAGGAGAAGAACCGTCATTCTGAATGCCAATAGAACACTTTCAGAAGGTCTTACACGCATTCCGAACACTTCTGGATTGCCAATCGAAAAGGCCATTAAATTCACTTTTTAAGTTTTTCAAACGTATAGAAAGGTATTCAAAATCCATTTTGCTTCTTTTTTTTCCAACACAATTTAAACAATATGTTCAAGCAACTTATAATAAATACTCTTTTTTAAGTTTAAAAAGGAGTCAGGAGCTGGGTCTGTAGGATAAATAAGAATTCACGTGACGATATTTAGAAGCCGATAGGTGGAATTATGATGCATTTAACTTCTTGCTCGCTTGCTTAAAACCCAAAATTTTTATAACTAAATCGTATATCTTCATTTAGATATTTTCAGTTAACTTTCATTCCATGACTCACTTTTCATATTCCATTAACTTTCAAATTGCTTAATTAATAACATACATAATTGATAAAATAACGTAAGTAAATTTAGTTTCTTGATAAGACTTTCGTGTGTAATGCATCATGAAACATTTATGTTATATCTATTTTGTAAATCGCTATCTACATCTCGTGCAATATTGTCAACACCATAACTTAATGGTTTCTGTGGAAACACCATTCTATTTCCTTGGCTTACACTCTAGTGTGATACCTTATGCAAATAGGAATAATCGCATTGCACGTATTCAAATAGCTGCTGTAAAGTGAGTAAGTTCAATAGCATCGCTCGTATAATAGTCCACATTGGCGTCTATTACATTGTTATTATCCTAAACCGAATACTAATCCTGAATAATTTATACGGGCAAGAATTTGATGAACATTTCAAAATAATTTCCAACCTCGCACTAAAACCACATGGGAAAGAGCCTCAGCGAGGGGTGTAGAAATAGTCGTCCTTCTCGCTCCTGGAATTTATAAGGCCCTTATGCTAAGCGAAATGGAATGAAAAAAGGGTTAGGTATTCAAATACAAACGCAGATTTGGTGTAAAATTTACAATGCGTTAAGTCAATGCGTGTTTCAGCGGTGCGACGTCTCTGTGGTTTTGTTGATGCTGCTGGAAGCTGGCAGGGAGATGGGAGAAAACTAAACTGTGCAGATTTCAACAAACAGCAGAATATGCTGCCTGGTAGGTTTGAATGCGTTGATTGTAAATTTACGTTAACAGCACATTTAAGCTATTATATTTCACGTGAAAATATTTGGCTTGCTATTTTCCTCTTTATATCGGCTCCTTTGTGCCTCTACATACCTACACAGAGAATCTTTTTTGGGATTTTCGAAAGGAGGCTCACTTAGTTTTACTCATTAGCGTGGCATTTTATCAATGGTTTTAATATTGGATGTGCAGTCGTATTTTGTGGAACAAACTATGTCAAACCCAGTTTTATTGGGCACTAGAAAAGATTAAGTCTTCATTAATACGTGCATGAGTTGTTGAAAATTAAATTATTTTTGTATGGTTTGTTATAAAAAAATGGATACTTCTGCGTTCTGCCTCATTTTAAAGTTGAGTACAATTAAATGCACTTATTTGCTCCCTTTAAATCAGATAAGGTCGCACATTGTACAGCTCAATGCACTCAATTCATTGCATATATCTGGTTTTCAATAAGAGCGCTACAAAAGTTTTTTTTAAATAAAACAAAAATGGTTTTGGACATCAATGAAATTCGTTATTCCTGTGAAAGTATGTTCGATGCCATTATGTATGAAACTCGATTTCTTTTGCATGGGCACCACGGGCACGCTTGCAGGAGTCCAGACGCTGAACCCAATTTTCGATGGTTTTCAAGCATAAATCGGCCGATACTGCTGCAATTTCACGTTCGATATTCGTACGAAGTTCATCAATCGTCGCTGGCTTGTCGGCATAGACCATAGACTTGACGTAGCCCCACAGGAAATAGCCTAACTAAGTCAAATCGCACGATTGAGGCGGCCAAGCGACTCGACCCTTTCGTGAGATAACACGTTCTCCAAACTTGGTTTCCAATAAATTGATTATGACATTCGCTGTGTGGCTTGTGGCGCCGACCGTCCTGTTGGAACCACATGTCCTTCAAGTCCATATCATCCAATTGGGGCCAAAAGTATTCGGTTATCATTGAACGGTAGCGATCCCCATTCAAAGTAACGTGCCGGTCTTGATCATCACGGAAGAAGTACGGCCCAATGACGCCACAGGCCCATAAACCACACCAAACCGTAATTTTTTCGGGATACAATGATGCCTCATGGAGTACGAAGCCATTCAGCCAGAAATGAGCCTCATCGCTGAAAATGATTTTTCGATGAAAATCCGAATCATTTTCAAGTTGTTGCTCAGCCCAATTCACGAACATATGACGCTTCTGGTGGTCAAGCGGCTTCAGCTCTTGCGTCAATTTAATCTTGTAAGGAATTAGGCCAAGATTTTTTCGCAAAATTCGCCACAACGACGTCACAGAGATGCCCAACGCTTGAGAACGCTGCCTCAGCGGCAGCAATATTTTCGACACTACGGGCACTTTTTTGTCTCACTGGCACGGGAACATTTTGTACAGTGCCTGTGGATTCAAATTTTTTCACTAGACGCTCAATTGTTGATCTGCTAGAACGATTATGATGACCATAAATTGGACGTAGCGCTCTTAACGTTGAGGCCACTGACTCAGAATTTCGGTAGTAAATTTTAATAATATCGACTCGTTGTTGGCTCGTATATCTTTCCATCATGAAATGGCAAATCTTACTGAAGAGAAATGTCAAAAGAGCGGCAAGAAATATGGTGTCGTTTGCTGTCCCTGTCGCTCTACTTTTGTAGCATCCCTGTTGAAGAACCCTTTAGAATAACAAATTACGCTCACAATCCAATTCTATACATATCTACTAATATTTTGATTAAAGATCAATAGTGTAAGAGCTTGGTCACGCACTGAGCGACAGAGCGGTAAGTGTTGAAATAAAAGACTGATTTGAAAATTATTTGTGGATTTTATTTATACAACTTGAGTTTCTAAAAGATAGGTAAGTTACATTTGAAGAAGAAAGAAAGAGTGACAGACAGTTGACGAATATGAGAGTTGTCAGGAAGTACTAAAAGTGATATAAACAGTGTTACCATTTAGTTATATAGGTTCTGAATTCCAACACACCCACTCAACTTCATAATCGTCAATTCTCCTCACTTATAATATAAATTAAGTTCAATTGTTACAAACAAACAAATAAAAAAAAACACTTTGTTTCATTTTACTTAATACAATAATTCAAAGAAAAAACAAATTGATTAAATTGAATGAGAGCAAATAATACTGTTTGACAGTTTAATTCCAAAAAAAAATGAATAGTGTATTTATAAAAACAAAATTAAATTAAAAAAAAAATTGTTTAAGTTATCATTAAAAAAATAAAGCAGCATTCAAAGTACCATGCCCATATTTGCGAAATGTTTGTAGTGCGTTTGCTTTGGCAACGCTTTCGTCAGGACGTCTGCTATCATGTCTTCGGATCTGAGGAAACTGATGCTGATAATGTTGTTAGTTATCGCTTCTCTTACGAAGTGATATGTCACATCTATGTGCTTAGTTCTTCCTTGATTCGCCTGGTCATTGGCGATATATTTGGCGCTTTGGTTGTCGCAGTAGATGTTGAGAGATCCGTCGTGTAACTTAAGCTCGATCATTATGTTTCGGAGATATGCCGCTTCTTTTGCCACGGAGGAAAGCGTAATGTATTCGGCTTCTGTACTGGACGTGGCAACAATCCGTTGCTTTCTGGACCCCCAATGTACTGCTCCACCAGCATAGATAAAGACAAAACCAGATTGAGACTTCCTGTCGTCAATGTCCCCAGCCCAGCTAGAGTCCGAGTAAGCTTGAAGCTGCTGATTTGTTTTGCTGTAAATAATCTTTGAAGATTTAGTGCCAAGTAAGTACCTTATCACTTTAAGTCCGGCAGTCCAATGCTGACGTCTAGGATCCTTGACGTACTGAGAAAGAGCGTTCACAATAAATGAAATATCCGGTCTGCTGAACGTTGAAATATACAAAAATCTTCCGATTAGTTGTCTATAGGATGTTTTATCAACACTTTCACCTTCGCCCTTTATTGTGGGGTTCTTTTCCAATTTCAGCTTTACTTGAGCAGGGAGGCGTGGTGGTTTTGCTTCTTCTAGCTGGTATAATTTTTGAAGATTATTAATGTATCCTGTTTGATTGATGCTGATGTCTCCGTTGTTTTTCGAGATTTCCAATCCAATGCAAAGCTTCGGCTCTCCCAGGTCACGTATTTCGAATTCCTTCGACAGTGTGTGACACACATGTGAATACTCTTCAGGGTCGTTGGAAGCTAAGAGGAGATCATCGACGTAGATGGTCATTATGGTGATACGTTTTCCATTAACTTTAAAATATATGCATCTGTCGTATGATGATTGGGAAAAACAAAGATCCTTTAAGGTTCTGTCCAACCTTAAATTCCACTGTCGGCCTGACTGTCTAAGCCCGTAAATGGCTTTTCTTAAGGTACACACTTTATTTGCGCCGTTTTTCTGAAAACCATCCGGCTGTTCCATGAATATCTCAGTGTCAAGTTCTCCTTTGAGATAAGCCGAAGATACATCCAAGTGGTGCAGCTCAAGGCTATGCTCTGCTGCGATTGCTAGCGTTAGTCGGATCGCATGGATGCTGGCAACTGGAGCGTAAGTATCCGTGTAATCAAGTCCGGGGATTTGTTCATAGCCTTTCGCCACTAACCTTGCGCCTTCCGTCGCTCAACTGAACCATCTGGCTTAAATTTGGTTTTGAAAACCCATTTACATTTAATTACGATTCTTTCGGCTGGTCTATCTACCAACTCCCAAGTTTCATTTCGAATTAGCAAGTCATATTCTTCCTGCATTGCTTTATACCACTCGTCTCGATTTTCCATTTTTTCCAGCTGCTTTAGATTTACAGGATCTGTTTTCACGTTGCAGGCTTCTTCGTCGTTAATCGCTGCTTGTGATGAGTAGCTGCATACATGTGTTCAGATGAGTATGGTGACAGTTCATTTATTATATCTTCATTTTTGGTTTCTTCTTCATCGCTTCGGTGGACGCTTTCCACCAGAAGTGGTTCAATACTGAAAGTGTATAAGTTTGGCTGTGGTTCATCAGCCTTTCTCGTGTCACTCGGTACATTTTCAACGAACTTCACATCCCTGCTCTTAGTGACAAGTCGTGTTCCGGGTCTCCATAGTCTGTAAGTTCCATATTCATTCTCGTATCCGACGATTTTATGCTCTGTACTTTTCGGGTCAAATTTTCCAATTTTGCTTCCCTTATCCAAAACATAAGCCCTCGTTCCGATGCACCTTAATTTCGACACATCCGGCTTTTTGCCGGTCCATAATTCTTCTGGTGTAATATCCCCATTCATTTTTGTTGGACATCTGTTGCGGATAAAAGCAGCTGTGCATATCAACTCTGCCCATAACATGTCTGGTAAATCCGCCTCAAGTTTCAAACATCTTGCCATATCTAATAATGTTCTATTTGCTCTTTCGGCTATCCCGTTCTGTTGTGGGGTGTGTGGTGCACTGAATTCATGGGCTATTCCGTTCTGTTCAACGAACTTTTCGAAGTTACCGTTGGTGTACTCAGTTCCGTTGTCACTTCGTAATGACTTAATAGACTCACCAGTCTGTTTTTAAAAGATTGTATAGTTGTATAGCCACGTACTGACCATGCAGCAATCCTGAGCGTTTTTAAATGAGAGCTAGGTAGAGTTTATGTTATACCTAATTATAAAAGATCACCTAACTGGTTATTTAGACACAGTCACAGAAACAACTATCAGTTTAAAGTAGTTAAGGACTCTTATTTCTTTATACCTAGACTCAAATAACGAGATTAAGGGCCAGTTTCAAATGTTCCGGTTAAAGTTTCGGATAGATAACCGACACATTACGATATCCGGCAAATAAAAGTGGCTGTTATTTTATTTCTGTTTTATCATCAAAGTCTCGGATAAACTAACTGGTGGATAAATTTACAGTTTGAGAACAACATAAAACATCAAAGACATATTGAAAATCAAATTTTCGTTGTCAAAACAAAAAATCCTTATCGCTTTAATTTAGGCATCTTCTGGATAAAATAATTAACAGCTACTTCAACCGGTGGATATACTATCCGAAACTTTATCAGTCCTATATTACTATCCGAGATATTTGAAACCAAAAGTTTAACTTAATCTGTCAAAAAAGTTCCGAATAGGCTATCCAAGACCTTATCCGTAAGTCTTGAAACTGGCCCTAAATGAAGAATACTCTCCACTTATAATAATCGGATATGAATGATATATGTAGCAAAAGCTGCATGCATACCTGGTTTTAGCATGAGAAAGCTTCAAGTTGTTGTAAGAGGAACTTTGTTAGGTAAAACCAACCTGGTTAGCTGGGCCGTGCCTATGGGTGGGGCAATGGGGCAACTGCTTCAGGTGCCTGGCTGTGAAGGGCGCAGCGCCTTACCGCTAATAAAAGGCGTCACCATGTCGTGAAGGCTGACACGAGCCAAGCTTATTTAGAAAAATTGCAAAAACTATTACTACCTTCTATTATATCGACCAAAAACTGAAATTGGTTTGGGTACGATATATCGATAAGATCGATCGATCGGTGGCAAAAATTTCTAGTTTTTTAAAGACCGACTGAACAAAAAATAGACAGAATTTCACCAAAATTTCGACTGTGATCGACATTTTATGAGTCGAGATTGAAAAAGGCGATATTTTGAAAGTCATTAAGTCATGGGCGGTTTCTAAAACGTCATCTGCCTCAAAAATGTGTTTCGGAATATTCTGTTCCAAAACCAAAATTTTACTGCGTTATCGCATGGTAGTATCATTAAAATTGATACTTTTGTGTAGTAAATATTTGTTGTTGTACTGTGCGTTAGCATTGTGTTCAATAATCAAGTTTGCCAAAAAAAATCTACGGTGCAACTGGGCAGTTAAAAGTTAAAAGTTGACGAATATTAAAAAGTTAGAGAGCGTGTTTGTAAAAGTCAAATGCGTCAGCAAGTAAATTGAATGGCATTGATCAAACAAATTTTCTGCAAACAGGAGGCTTACATACTACTTGTTATGACGCAATATCTGCTTCAAAAAACGACGATCGTCTGACGATCAAATTGACTGTGACTTGCCGTTTTCGAAAAGAGTCGATATTGTGATCAGGTCAGAGTTTAGGGAATGATGTTTTAAAGCGCTCTTAATTTGATTTGGATTGTCATCAATCAAATAAGGCGATCGCAAAAAAATGTATATCAAACATAATCTTTAACTTTCGATAGCATCAAATAACTGTTAAATTCATGTTAAAAAGTTAGACAAGAATGTACGATTTGATTTTTTGCTGATTCCATGCAAACTTTCAAGCAGAGTATTGAATTTTAAGTAACGTTGGAATAAACGTCCGAAAAAATGTTGAATTGTTAAAATGTCGATTTATATCGACTTATTTGTATGTACTAAGTATTGGGAAAAAATATCGGCAAGTCTATAAAAGTCGACGCTTTTTTCGACTTTCTTTCAAGGCAGGCTACTTTTCATCTAAGCTCAAAGGTAAACATTTTATGTAGCAGCAACCAAAAAAGTGGATACATACCGACATATCACCTGATTGAATTGCCTTGTTTTGCCGGTCATTCATAGGTAACCTTTACTAAAATATGTTGGTATTAGTTTTGATTCGGAAGAAGTAATACGATTTAATATTCGATTTTTTATTCATTCTGTATTATTTGTAGCTAAAAAGGCGGCTTCTTTAAGCTTTTTCCAGGTGTTCTAAGCGCTAGGAACGACCCTGCTGGTCAGAATAGTAAAAGCTGAATATCAGAGATGAATGTGTCATGAAGAGCGAATGGAAACCAATATTCTGGCAGGTATGAAATATTTGTGTCGACCCTCCCACATATTCTAAATGGGACGAAGAAAAGACTTGCACAAACAAGATTTTTCAAGACATGTTAAACAGTTCTCATTTTAATGTGGAAGATTTTGTGATTGTGTACTCAACTTATCCAGCAGGTAACATGTTTCTTTACACTTTCTTGTAGATACAGATATATTTTACTAAATAAACTAATTAAAATACTGGGTTTTTGTTTACTTCGAGACAATATCCTATCCAGGCCCGGCAGAGATCATGTTCAGCCAGAGTGGGTAATAAAATTTTTAATTTTCGGGCGTACATATGTACTTCTAAGAGCTTCAATATTTTTTTGTCAAATTTCATCAAAATTTTTGTTTAATAATTCCAGTTCTTCTTTTTTGAAATCCGAATTTCTTAAAGTTTACGAAGAATCGAATTTTGGTGCTTCATTTTTGTCAAGGTCAAACTACGAACAAATTTCGACAACGCTCAATTTTGGTGGAGAGCTTCATTTTGACGTCCAAGGCATTTACTAAAAAGTTCCGTAAATTTGGGCCATAGCTGAAATGTTTGGGGGGCATCAAATAGTTTTCTTAATTCTTGAAAACAATCAATAATTCTTGAAGAAATGAGAAGGTGCAGCTTTTAGCTTATGTTTCTAGTAAAAAGATGTATGAATTCCTCAAAAATGATTAACACACTTTTTTCAGACAATCTATAGATTCAGAGAAAACTATACAAGACTTCATGGTGGAGCAAATTTCATTAATCGACGGGCAACATTTTTGATACGATTTGTGTTTGGCTACATCTCTTTATTATAAAACCAGATTTTTGAGGTGCCCAGGGAAAGGGGAGGGTTACCATCTTAAGAAAGAAAGGGGTTTGGTTTTTATTTAACAACTTGATTAAAAATCTTTTCACAACAAAATTATGAGATAACAACATTTAGAAAAAAAAAATTATCTAAGAAATGAGCTATAAATGAAATCGTTTTATTAATGTTTAAGTTATAGAGGGAGACAATTGATTTTATAATCTATAAGGTAGAAATTTCAGTATTTTGTTAATATCTCAGCAAATTTAAATGTCATGAAAAAATATCGTTTGAGTAAAAAGCTTTTATTGTAATATTTTTGCAGAATTAAATTCATTTGAATCCCCCCTAAAAATTTAGTTCTAGCCCAAATTGAAGGAACTTTTTAGGAAATGCTTAAGACGTCAAAACAAAACTCTACACCAAAATTCGGCTTTCTCCGACGTTTTTGAAGTGAAAGTCTTAAGGCTAATTTTCCTGGGCAATGATTATGATTTCTGACGAAATTGGAGATTTTATATAGAATATTCTGAAATATTATTTATTTTTAATCTTCTGACCTGACCTGGCCTGACAAACTTTTATTAAAAAATACCGTAATATTTTGAGTGAGTATTTTACCCACTCGAAAAATCTACAATGGGTAATGCTACCCATACTAGCCATATTATTTGCCAGGCCTGATCCTATCTTATCATATATTCAACAAAAGTTTTACATATTTAAGAGTTTATCCCCACAGTTCTGTCTTAGCTGAAAGATTCTTTAATAATTAAATAGTAATATGTTCTTAAATCACTAATATTCTGATAGTGTGTTCGTAGAAATAAAACTCTATGATATTTATATATTTTAATAAAAGCTCTAGGAGATACCCGACACAAATTTTATTTATGGGTTCATAACAAATATGAACTGTTGCTATTAAAAATTTTAGTTTTCAAACTGCCTTACTTTGGGTGGTCTTCGGGATTTGGTTAACAAAAGTCAAATATTTGCACTCCCCTGCAAAAATTATCAACGCACATAAACAAAAAGTAACAAAAAAAAAAAAAAACAAATACACTCTACTGACCTCCGCATTCGAAATTCGAACCAACTCAAACATTCTAAATCCATCTTAAAAGAATTTAAAAAGCTGAATATATTATTATCCCTTCGTTTTCGTACAGTGGGCCTCGGGTGAAAATACCCACCCTGTGGAGTGAGGATAATATTATATAGCAATTTAGCCCAGGTAGCGTTTTACTTTTTTATTGTTGAAATGAATAAACTGAATTTAGCATCGATGGATAAATTATTTTGTAGTCGTTGTTCGTATAGTCTTCCGTGGTGCTTCAAACCAAAGACATGAGAATCATTGATATTATTATTGAAAATATCAGTCCTTTGAGATTGTGTGTGGGGTATAGAAAACCATGTCCTTTATTTTAATATATATGTATTATTTAGATTTATGAGGAACCTGAGTGAAGCAGGGTATGTCCCAAGTGATTCAAAAATTATTAAGAAACGAACTGTTATGTGAAGAGAATTTTAAATGTAGCTATAGGCGTTCTATGGGTTTTCAGTTTATATGGCTGTGGCAGATTAAACGTAAGATTTTATTATCACTGAATTGTTGAGTGTATGTATCTCATTATAAATAATTCAAAAATAATTTGTTGGTAGCTATATAGAAGCGGAAGTTTAAATTGTCACCAGAATAGTTAAAATTTTTGAATTTTGACTACTGAAAAGTAAATTGTTCACTGAAAAACTGTTTCGTATTTAAATCCAGTTTAATTTGTGGGCAGGACTACCAACCTTGATATGAAAACTGAGCAAGAAAGTAGCATCAAACACATATTCGAAAGTTAAAGTGCAGGACTTCGGAGGTCGAAAAAATCAACAGAAATATAATTAATTCAAAAAAATCAATAAAATCTTAAAAACGACGCATTATTTCAACATAAATTCTATATTAAATTAAACTTATGAATTAATAAATATAAATATGAATACAACAGTTACTTACTTATTATTTCAAAAGATTTCTGTTTTGAATTCTGTAAAAATTCAAAAACCACTTACGAAGTACAAGTACTGCACTTTAACCGTCGAATGTAGAACTTGGCTGGAAGGCAGTCGAACTTTATTTACTCCTAATATTTGTTATTATATTGATATATATATTGATATATTGATGAGTTTTTATTAATTTGCTTATTTATTTAATGTATTATATACTTATTAATGAAAGTACTTATTATGTGCTACTTAGCCTTTATTTCATAAAACTAGCTAATTTTGTCTTTTAATTTTTCAACAATTTTATCAAGACTGTTTGACAACATACATTCATAATATGTACATACATTATATTAGTATATTTTTAGTAAATTTAAAACGAAATCTACTTATTAATTGATTGATTTCAAGTTATTAATAATAATATTACGCATACGCCACAGTGAACAGTTTCACAATTTTTACTATTTATAAAAAAGTATGGTCGGTGCTGATCCTGGAGTTTTTCCACCCTAGACAAATTGTTATTATTCCACCCAAAAGTTAAAAAAAAGAAACCCATACAAGTTATATTGAATAACTTTAAATGAACAAGAATTTTATTGTTCTTGTTCATTTAAAATTATAATAATATATATAATATAATAATAATTTTGGTATATAAAATAATAAAAACATAATTTTTCAACAAATACTAGTTAGCAAAATTTAGAACTTAAAAAGAAGATTTTATTTTATTTTGTAAGAATTTCTCCTTCTTCGATAGAAATAGTTTTAAGAACAGCTCAAGCTTCAGAACTTATAAGAAATAACTTTCGGAATTTATCCAAACAGTTTGAAATAAGGTCCATTGATTTTGATTGAAGTGTCTTTAACAAAAAATATTATTTTACCGAAAAACTCATTCCAAATATTCATAAAAAAAAAAACGCTTGGCTTGTTTATGCATAAGTGTTGCGCTTTGTGCGACACCCTTTGCCACCCTAGACGATCTGCTATATCTGACGCCCCTCGATGTTTCTGGCAAACAGGTGGCTGCAAATACAGGCTTCCTCACAATGGACCAAAAATTATATTGGCCATTCCATCATTTTGATTTCATTTGGATATACGTACATAGTCAAGTCACATTGACTGACAATCCAAAAACCACAGTTCGGTATAATCTTTCAAGTCACCATTCCTTGAAAAACTCTCTGGGAGTGTATACATGGCTTTCTTGAATGATGAATCCAAAACTGATGAAGGGGTTGGTGGCTGTGTTTTTACTAACAAAGATTTATATTAAATCTCTCATTCCGTCTTCCTGATCGGTGCAGGAAACTTAGTCCACCGAGGGACTTAGTGCTCAATAAATGGGAACTAAATCCACTTTGGCGAAGTGGACTTAGTTCTTATAGAAGGTGGGAAATTTCTCAAAAGCAGTAGGAGAGTAGAGCAGTTTTACTTCCCTTTAAATATGGATTAAATTCTCACTTCCAAGTAAGAAATCAATTTAATAAGTAAAAGAGGAATACTTTTTACAATTATTGTTGGATATATAGAATATAGGATAAAGTCAAAGAATCTTTAAATCCAGATTCTTTAAATACAAAAGAAACTTTGCATACACCTAGCTTCGCACCTACCCCAATTCCTATAGTGAGCCCAAGGGGGGTTGCAGGGGGGCAGCATACCCGCCAATATATACCTCACTGTTTATTCGCCGTAATGCTGGGTGCTAGCACTGTATTTATGTTAGGCAAGGCAATTGTAATTTCACAGTGAGGTATTTATCTACCTAGCAAGGCAGCTACTCGCAAACTTTTTTTTAACCAAGATGCATAAGAGGGACAAACCTTAAGTGAAACATTTTCAATATCCACTTGTTTGGTAACAAAACGAAACTGACCAGAATTTGATTTAAAGCGATCTAGGTGTTTGATATCTCTAAGTAGATTGCACATTAGCTCCATGATTGGCGTTTGAACCGAATTCTTAAACGATTTTTGCATGGATGAGGAAGATATAGAATCGATACCTTCTGTGCACGTGCCCTGCTCTATCTCGTAGACGGAGACTTCACCTTGGTGATTTCTACTTCAATTATCTTAGTGATCTTATAAACTACGAGATTTATTGGGATTTATCTTCAAGAAAAGACCAATTTAATAAAATGTTATATTTATCTGGAAGTTAAACGAAGAGTAATATAAAAACAATTTATATTAATGATCACAAGTAAAAAGTATTCTTTGATATATAATCATAAAGTAGGAGAGTTATTTAGCAGCAAGTAATAAAACTTATAATATATTTGTTGATTATTTTGACCAAATTGAATATAGTAATAGTTGATGGATTAGGTCTTAATTTATCCTTCGGCTTTTTTGGTCACTGGTAGTTGCAATGAAACAAAGTTACATTGATTTATTCCCAACGTTTTGACAGGGACTGCTGTCCTCTTCAGGGGATCTTTATTTTAACATTTTAAAACAACAATTTGTTAGAAAACATACATATGCACAAAAATAATTAGATATATAAAATAAATGTAAATTTTAATGACTTACATTAAATAAACCAAAAACATTATTTATATAAAATAGTTATATTAAAAATATTTTTGAAAATTTAAAAAAAGCACTTCTTTCGTCGAAGCTGAGTCGATTAGTTTTGTTATCTTAAGTTTATGTCTTGTTTTCTATTCATAGCGTTTTTATTGTTTAAAATGTGAAGGGTTTCCAGAGTGTAGCGTTTTGAAGCGTGTCTTTCCGTTTGAAGAATTTTTACACCATTGAAGTAGGGTTTATGATTTTGTTCAATGCTGTGTGTGGCTAGTGCTGTTTTAGCAGAGTTATCACAGTTTAAATCAGATTTATGATTAGTCATTCTCTGTTTTAAAAAACTGTTTTGTAGTTCCTACATAACAAAGGTTGCACTTCTCATCTTTATTGCCCAGACAATGTATTTTGTAAACTACATCCGTACATCTGTCTTTTTCTGGCTTAACCTTCAGGTGACTAAAGAGAGGTGCCAGGGTGTTGTGCGACTTGTATGCTACTTGGATGTTGTTTGTTTTTGTCGAAATTATTTCCTTAAAGTTTTCAGCGAGCTTAGGAACATAAACCATACTTTTGTAAACACCTTTGTATCGTTATACTGTTTATGTCCTTGTCGCTGTATTAGACTCCTTATAAGATGCCCCGGGTAACCATCGTCTGTGAGAATTTGTGTGACGATCTTCTCATTCGCGGAGTGAAATTTCTTATCACTCAACGCAAAGACTTTGTGTATTATGATTTCAGCAGTGCTCACAATAATGTGTTTTGGTTGATTAAACCGAAAATTCACAAGTCTTCCAGATGCTGTGGATTTTTGGTGCCAGTTGAATAGATGTCGGTTGTTGTGGCGATGGATCTTGACATCTAAAAATGCTATTGCATTGTTCTTTTCCATTTCAATAGTAAACTGGATTTTGTTATGAAATCCGTTAAGACTATTTAATATTGTATTAATTTTGCGAGAGTACACAACTGCAAAAATGTCGTCCACGTACTTAGATGGAAAGCGAGGTTGTTCTACTTCTAAAAATGTTTCATCAAGTAAATAATCCAAAACCAAAAACCAACCGAAACGTTGGGAATAAATCAATGTAACTTTGTTTCATTACAACTATCAGTGACCAAAAAAGCCGAAGGATAAATTAAGACCTAATCCCTCAATTATTAAAACTTATAATATTTCAACAAGATTGGGGCAGTCTATTACGCTTCATAATTAGCTCCAAATGGTTCTTAGATTCAATTGGTATCACAATGGACCAACTCATGGTGTAAATGTGTCAGTCTTCACGACTGGCAGCCACTTCAACCTAACCAAACCTTATCCTTATTTTTTGTCTTTTATTTTTTCAATAATTTAACCATTACCTTTGCGGCAACATGCACAAATGTGCATATAATATGTATATTTTTCATTTATTTAAAACCTAATTAAATTATACATTTAGAAAAAAGTAGGATACAAGAATATTATACAGATACGCTATCACACTGAACAATTTCAAAATTCTTATTATTATAAATAAGTATAGTCGTATTTGTCTAACCTTAGACAGCCGTCCAACTACAAAGCTAAACTTTGGACAACGGCATTGGTTGTCTAAGATTTGTCTGAATTGACATTTTATTTAAATAAATAAGGCATATTTCCAAATATTGAGGGATTTTAAGAAACTGTATTAGTTATACAGTATTATGTATTGTCAACCGCCTAAAAAATCTAATAAATAAGGCTGGTAGTGTATAAGTTTGATAAGCTTTTTAGTAATAAATTTAATTAAATAATTTTTGTGGTCAGCGCAATCTATTTTCATAGCAAATATATATTTTTAAATTTAACCTTAATTTAATTGTTAGTTAAGTTTCAGCCAATTTTGAAATTTTGATGTTTATCGTGATCCATCGGAAAGCTGAACTTCTGATTAGTATAATTTTTAGCTTTATCAAATTATTAGTTTTTATTTTTGATTTTGAGCGCCATTTATTAGAAAATTTAAGTGTAAGCTTTAAATCAATTGAACTATTAATTGAATCATAATCAATCCACTTAACCAGAAAAATATTCATTTCAAATTTTTTTTTCTATACTATTTTTCTCTAAGCTTTAGTTCTATTTGATGGTTAGTTTTTGATATCGTCTAGAATCTTGAATATAAACGAATAGCTTATTTTTAAATATGTGTATATTGCATAAGGTTTGACAAAAGGCTAGAGCGTGAAGGATGGGCTCAGACAAGAAAAAAATTCGAATAGTTTTAGAGAAAATCGAAAATTACAAACAAAAATCTTATTCTAAAGTGGATTTAGGGTGACATATTGGCCCGGGTGTCAAATTATAGATAAAAAAAACTACCAGACATTTTTAGCAAACAGCTTTGATTGTATTTGATTAAGAATTGATACGGAAATTGAATTCCACTAACAAAAATTGTTCTGTAACGTAAAATTAAAAAATAGTTTGGAAACAAACAAATTCATATTGATTGAAAAATTTTGTTTTCAAAAGGAATATTTGGTTTTTAAAATAAGAGGTATTCTAAGTAATACCGCATATTTAAATATTTTTTGTTTCTGTTTTAAATAATAATTTTTAAAGAAAATTGGTTTTGGAATTCTTTCTTTGGGTTAGGTTAGGTTAGGTTAGGTTAGAAGGGGTGAAAATACGGCGAGCCGCATCATCTCACTCGGATCTCAGTGGATCCATTGCGCTCCCCAGGGTGAAAGGTGGGTGGTGAGGAGAGATAGTGAGGGGTTAAAGGGGAAGATTTAGCTGTGGGGGGCCTCCCTGAACCATCCTGAGTTGTGAATGAATCTTAGGATGTTCTTTAGCGGCAGGACAGAGATGTCACCCAGTTGGTCGAAGAAATATTCTCCTAGGGCTGCTTTTCTGGTTTTAGCTTGGCTGGGGCATTTACACAAGAAGTGAAGGAAGCCCTCTTCTGCCTCTTCATCATGACACCCTCTACATAAGTCCGATGTGCTGATGCCCATTCTTTTCATGTGGGTTCCCATAGAGTTCTGGCCTGTTAGGACGCCAACTATGAGTGAAAATAGAGGCCTGCTTAACTTGAGTAGGTATTCAGTTTTTTTCTTCGAAATATTCGGCCAAAGGTTCTTTGAAACCCGACAAGTGTCGATAGATGACCATCCTACATTTGCAGCTTCCAAGAAACCCTGGTGTATTATACTTTTTTCTTGCTCCAGTGGCATGAGCACCGAGGCTACGATTTAGCTCGGATCAAGACATGATCCGGTTTTGGCCAGTTCATCTGCCATTTCATTCCCTTGAATATCCCTTTGCCCTGGGACTTATTTTAGGGTAACTGTGTTCGTTGCGTTGAGTACTCTTAACTCATTTCGGCAACGATCGTTCAGTTTGGATTTTGTGGTGATTGAGGAAATGGTTTTAATTGCCGCCTGGATATCTATGAAAATCAATATTATTGTTGACTAACTCACGTGAGGCAAGACGCTTCCCAGCTTCACAAACTGCCAGCACTTCCGCTTGGAATACACTGCAAAAGTTTGGAAGCTTTATAGATGTATTTACGGGTGGGTTTTCTGAATAGATGCCTGATCCAACACCCTCCAATCCAAGGTTTTGGAGCCTTCGGTGAAGACCGAAACATGATTTGCATTAATGACCTGGTGGGGATATCCGTCATGGTTACTGGGTAGAAATCAATGTGCGGTGATACCTAGTCTGTTCAAATGCCAATGTCTGTAAAATTCATTAAAGTTCTCTGACTGAAGAGGCCCCTTTTCCAATTATTACTCTTTCGTAAACAGATCGAGTGGGGCAAGTGAAAGGAAAGTTTCTAGGGCGGACGTTGAGTTGGTTCTTATAGCACTGGTTGTGCCAATACACGCTAATCTTTGAATTTTAGTCATGGGATTTAGATTGGTTTCCTTATCTAAGGCTGGCCACCAGACCATACCTACGTACGTTAGAATTGGCCTTATAATGGCTGTGTACATCCAATGAATGGTTCTTGATCTGGGACCCCATCTTCTACCAAAAATTCGACTGCACGTATATAATGCTACTGAGGCATGCGGTAGGAGGTCACATAAATAAATTAAATAAATTTGGTGGCACAACAGCTCATGAAGAACCAAGGCCTAGTGACTTACAACTCTCAACCATTCCTGTGTGCGTATTTTTGGCAGGAATGGAGGGGACCTACAATTTTTTGAGTCCGAACGGCTAGATGAGAAGCACTTATTCATGACAAGTATTCTCTTGGAGGATTTGTCAGTTCCTCGCAAGAGGCAGTACCTCGCGAAAAAAACATTTCTGTTTTTAGGTGGCAGTGGCTGGGAATCGAACCCTGACCTGAGGAGGTCGCATAAGTTTGGGGAAATTTTGCCGAGGTCATTAACACAATGCAATCGGCGTATGCAACGACCTTGATGCCACTCAGATTAAGTTTAACCAATATCTGGTTGACTACAAGGAGCCACAGCAGAGGAGATAGAACTCCACCTTGCGGAGTCCCCTTGCATGTCCTAACTTTTTACTTCGTATCACCCATTTCTACATTTATGAGTCTTGTTTGGAGCATGGAGTCAATCCAGTTTATCAGCAACGGATCGATGCTGATCGAGTTCAGGGCTTGTCGAATTGCACTATTATCAACATTGTTAAAGGCCCCTTGTATGTCAAGGAATGCTACCAGGGTGAATTCCTTGAACTCGATCGATTTTTCGATTGTGCCAACCACTTCATGAAGCGCTGTTTTAACAGATTTGCCCTTCATATATGCATGTTGGGTCTGTGAGAGCACGCCATCATTAAGTTTAAGGCGAATATGAGTACTCACTAGTCTTTCTAAAGTTTTTGGGTTGGTCGGGTAAAACAATATGTATAGAAACAAATTATTAAACAAAATTAAAACTATTTTCAAAATAAGTCAGAAAAAACTTCGTTCAAAAATTCAGATGGCATTTACATGGATTATATGTCAGCCATGCAGGTGCATGAAATAATAACTGTATTTTATAATTCAAGTTAAAAGTTCAATTGAGCTCAACTCCATTGCGTTTCGCCCAGGTATAATAGTTGGGCTCATCAGTTAGATGGCTATCATACCCTTATAAGACGCAAATTTTGTATCGATGTTTACCGACTGTTATAAAAATCACAGCATTGGAGATATTCTAAAGATGAATTTTATTATTCTAAGGGGATTTGGTTAAATTCAGACACTTAGAATTTCAAATGCCCGTGCTCTGGCCTATTATAATAATTAAATACGAAGACAATTTAAAAAGAAAATTCGTCTGTTTAACTTGAATTATAAATTCGGTCACTCCACTTAAACATATTGAATTTTTATTTTATACCTTATGAAATTTATGGAGCTGAATATTCATGCTTTCTTAATAATGAGAACGTATTTCAAAGAACATTCGATGTATGTATATAGGGACAAATAATTGAGGATCTTCCTCTCAAGTGAATCATGTAGTAACTACCAGCCGTCGGCCACCTTAACGTTAGTAAAGATAATTTAAAACTGATACGACAATTAAATGATCCCAGACATCAAGATCCATATGAAAGCCACATTATCCAAAAAGTCGAGAGATCGATGAATGTTGACAATGGAAATATCAATTCTTGCTTGTTCCAATTAATTTGAAATAGCTTTTATCTTCTGACATGTATACACCTCCCACATTGATGCATAGGACAACCTTTTCGTTTTCTTTTTTTTCTACTATACATATGCACATTCGCACTCCGTCAATTCTTGCGGAGTATTACCAAAACGATGAACTGCATGAAGGGTAACCATAATTGTTTTCATGTGATGTCAAAGCTAGTGATCCACAGCACTAACTTTAAACAATAAATTATTTATTGTTTATTTTAAATTTCCACAACAAATAACTTCAGAACATTAATAATTCACACCGGTATTCATAAACGCAAAACGCAAACGGTTATAAACTAACTCATTAAAATACGCAGATACATTAAACGAGTAATTAAGTTAAAAATACTTCTGTCATTGTGCCAAAAACTAGAGATAAAAGGAAACAGACGCGAGTGACACACATGTTTCTTAAAACTTCACATGAGAGAGTGTATGTGCAAAAGTTCACATTTTGAGAGAAAGTATATGTGCACTATGCAGTTTACAAAATAGTCTTTAGTAACAGCAGAGTTCTTATTGATTGTAGTAGATTTTCGTTAAGATTTTGAACTTAACGTGGATTAGCAGTTTATATTTTTATTGATATGACATTTGAATTCGTAAACTAACTCCTGATGGATGTTTAAGTTAATTTGTGATAATTTATTGTTTACTTTTTGTTCCATCTTGCAAACAATTCAGGTCAATCACTCGCAATAACGTCACAATCAGTTTCTCTGAACTGTCAAGCATACCTTCGTATTCTTTTACCATGCCTTGAACCAATGATGCTGCAAGATGAAGATGACACTTCTTATCATCAGTCGTTTGCGTTCCCCAGCTAAATTTCTTTCCTATTATGTCAAAAATAAATTATAAGCCAAAAGTCGTTCTGGTTTTAGTTTTCAGAAACCAAAACCACAGCGGTTTTTGGAGTAGACATAGAATGGTTATAATTTTTTTTTGACATAATAAGAAAGAAATTTGGCTTGGGAGTCTTTTTTGTAACTTTGTCGCTTGTTCAGTTCTGCGCATCTATCATAATCGGTGGAGTCCTTTTTCTTGTTAAATATATTCAATATTTGTTGTTTTGAGTTTACGCTTTATTTAAAGCTGCGTCCACACTATGCCGTTTAACATTGTGCATTAACATTTCGAACAATACGCTAGTGTGTACGTATCAGTGTTGACGTTTTGACTGTCATGTATTTGACTGTTTTATATTTTAATTTTAATATAATATGTACGTTATTTTGCATCAAGAGTCAAATTAAATGCAATGGCCAATAAAATAAAAGGGACAGCTGGCAATTGTGTCTATAAACACAGCCATACTTAAAGATTATTGTTCTGTTGAACAACTTTGTGGATAGCAATCCATTTGAATCGGGTTGCGTTCGGGTCAACAAGTGTTGATTGGCATTGTCGATCAACATGTCTACACTTACTCAACACTGTTGATCAACGATGTTGATCTACACAAGTCGACATATTCAAAAATAATATACATATGAGGACGTGCTGCTTAAGGCCTCTCTTGAATAACCATTTTTCATTTTCAGACACTTTTAATTTGAAAACCTGGTCACTATAATAACCTTCCAACCTTAGATCTGTGTATTGTGCTTTATCCTAGCAATATAAATTTTCGAAGTTGCTATACATTTTATTCCCAAAAGCTAAAACTTAAGCAAAGTATTAATGACGTACAGGGTGTCCGCCGGGAAGGTATACTACTTTGTTTTGCCGCCATTTTGGTAAACATTAGACTAGGCAGTCGTGAAGAAGACTCGTGGCAAATTTATTATGGAAAAATATTCGATAGACCATCGTTAAAACATTTTATCAAAATCAATAATCGATTACTGTGACGATGAAAAAGTTACGTGAAATTTTTGGGAGAAACAACGTTCCAACAAAACGCTCTATTTATCGTGTAGTGAATGATTACGAACAAAGACGGTCTGTAGGTGATAGGCCCAAGCATGGACCACAGCGTACTGCAAGATCGGCTGCTGCTCAAGGAAGTGTTCAAAACAATCCTTCAACCTCAATTCGACGCCGTGCTCAGGAGCTTGGTCTTCAAAGAACAACTTTGAAAACTTTGCAACAACTGCATGCTTTGGGCTTGTTTAACATGTGGTATCAACAAGACGGTGCCACATCACATACATCCAGGATTACAATGGAATTACTGCGAGACTTCTTTCCACAACAAGTTATTTCAAGAAATGGTGACGTTGACTGGTCTCCACGGTCGCCTGATTTGACTGCTCCGGAGTTCTTTTAGTGGGGATATCTGAAAAGCAAGGTTTATGCAAACAAACCAGAAACGTTTGAGCAACTCAAACAAAATATTCGTGATGAAATTAATAAAATACTGCGTGAAATGTGTGAGGATGTAATGAAAAAGAGCTCGCATTTGTAGACTAACAGAGGCGGACATTTACCTGATATTGTATTCCATACATAATTGCCGACATTAAATGAAACATTTACTAATAAAATATCCATTCTCTTTCATTTAATTAAAAATAAACTGCTAAAGTTAATATTAACACCAGATTGGGCATTCAAAGTGCGTCAGTCGTATCTATACTCCTATTAACCAGGAGACTTTAACGTTAGACTAACGTGGTTTTTCTTCAACTTCTGACGTCCTTGTATGATTCTAAAAACACTTTGGAGTACTTGCAACTTCTTTTTGGAAAGCAATATTTAAGAGCCCATAATTTCTTGATTTTTCTTATTAAGAATCCTTAAAACCGTTACAGGTTCTTATTCACATAAAACTGTAAGACCATCATTAAGCATACCTACAACTAAATGCCCTTTAAATTGCAGACAATTCTCTCGAAAAACATAGTCATAAATTAATCAGGAACAAACAAAAAGAAAATAAAAAATCTAAGCCAGAGGGAAAATTACGAAGGAAAAGTATCTTCGCTATCCTGGTTTTCGGTTTAATTGTTCTTTCAGTTGAAAATTGAAAAATATGCTCTTGGGTTAATGGAATTCCTTTTTGGTGGTTAATAAATTTTAATAATTCTCTCTCTATTTCCTCCACCTTCGGGTCCACATCAGGCACGGAATGAAGCACTATTCAAGATTCAGCAACAGTGTTAAAATGTAAGTCTTTCCAAACGTAAACCCGTTCGACCAGCGGGAATACATTTTTTTTAGCCCGCCTTATTGCATTATTTTTCTTTCCATTCTGTGAAGAAGTTTTCACTTTCTATTGAATTCTCATTCGCAAAGTAAGTCGTTAATTTTGATTAGACTAATTCGGGGAGAAGTTACATCGCAAAAGCAGGCAAGGAGGATAATTTCTACGTGTGATGTTTACAATTATTCCGCGGAGCTAATTTATTTTATAGGTTTGTATGAACGTTTAATTTGCACGCTTCTATATTTTTCCAGAATGTAAAGGGTTTTCCAATACTAACAGGGAATAAACAAAAATATCCAAACCTATTTTTTTTATCAAAATTTTACGAATTTAAGTATGCTTTTTTTAAATCTAATGCTCTTAGGCACATTTGCTGTCACTAAACTTATAATATTATGTAGAACATAAGCGCTTATGTGACAGTTAACGCTGATGAATTAATATAAGCTTTTAAGTAGAACATAAATACTAAAGTTTCGTGTGAGCAGATGGATGCTATTAATTTTTAGCAAATAACAGAAGCCGTCTGCTTAAATGAAATAAGCCCTGAATTTTTGTTTGAGAAAACTTAAAATAAAGAAACCCACTTTTTTAAGAAATATCCTAGTTCTTACGTTAATGGACTTTTTGGTCAATTAATTTTTATTATGAATGATTAAACCTTTCATAATTTTAAGAATCTTATCAGCATAAGGTGACAAAGTGTTGGATTAAACCCGTTATACACGTTTTTAATTGATAGGTAACACCTGAAATTTGACCTGGGTAAGACGTTGACGCGTCTTACCTGTTGAGGTCAAGATAATAAAACCGCAATTATTTGTTTATCTCAAATACAAAATATATGCTACCTACCATAATATGAATAAATTGTAAGAAAAGAAAGACAAATGTAATAGACAATTCAAATGGTAAACATGAAAAAATAATCTTTCACAATCCTGAAACCAATAGTATAACTTATCGTCGGCCTTCTGTCAAAACCTCGTAAGTCTTAAAATGGCATTTTAGTGTTTTTCTGATCAAAACAAATGATTGAATTCAAATATCAATGTCTCCTAACTGTGTCATTGTCATGGTTTCTTTTTTTTTTTCTATCGACCAGTTTCAAAACCTTCTACGATCGAAGAATTCCATTGTATTACCTTTTAAGCCGGTTTTTTGTGTCTTCTAAGCAATTTTTCAAAACAGATGTAAGAAGCTTTAACAGAAAGCCGATGATATGATCTTTCTCGCCTTCGATACGAAGACGCGCATTGCCGGATTCTTGGAATAATTGTACTACTGGGACACCTTCTATTGGAATATTTTTAGCGTAAGGTCTTTGAATATAATACAGAAGTGCTTAATCGTTAATTCATCTCGAAAAAAGTTTGACACCGTGATGTCTTGACGAGTTGATATTCTGATCGGAAATAGTTATTGAATAAAATTGTCTTGACTTTTATTTGTCTTTACGTGGCACGGTTTTGTTACAGAACTATCGACGCGTTGTGCCATAATAAATAAAAATAATAAAATTGGCAGGTCAATTTACAGATAATATCAATGGAAAAAGGTTAGAATTGGATTAATCCAATATTTTGTCACCATATTGTCCCTTCATATGCTATGTAATAAAATTTGAAAAAGAATAGATGAAAGATTAATCCTTTCATTCATTAATTGCTCCATCAGTAACGAAAGAACTTAAAAATAGGATTTTTGTTAAAAAAAAGCGGTTTTCGCTATTTTTAATTTTCTCAAACAGTAGGTACAAAACATTTTATTGAAACAAGTTTCAATTTTTTTTTTTAATTTTCAGTTTGAAAATTAATTTTTCAAAAACTAAATTAACTTTATTTTAAAATAAAATAAAAGAATAGAATTCTGGTTTTGAAAAAAGGTAAGTATTGGGTTGGGCTTAGAAATCTCATAATTTAAAACTTCGCATTCGAAATCTCTTTTTTTCATAATCTCTCAATTACAAAATCCCGCCGATTTTATTTATTTTTTTTTAGTCTCGTGAGAAATTTTGATTACAAAATCTATTCGTTGCATGAAATAAAATTTTGCCAGATTTCTTAACTCTTGTAAAATAAATTGACATTAAATTTATTGTCATTCATAACATAATTGTTCCTCTTTCAGATGTAAATTAGAGATTGTTATAAGATCAAAATTTTGTATTTGCGAGATTTCGTTTTCAGGAATAAAAAATAAATCAGAATCTAAATCAAAGCAACGTTGCTCGGCCGCTCAGAAATGCCGCTTGCCGCTCAGTATGTGGGCGCACGCCGCAACCATACAATCAAATAGACCCCTTTAACACGTGGTTCTATGCGTCTGACTATTTTAAAAATTTAATGGGTGCAAAGGTGAAGTCAGACAACGGCGTATACAAGGGGGGGTCATGGAGTCATGCCCCCCGTAAGAACTCAAAGAGCTACGTTAGGAATTATAAAAAAAAGCAAGAAATATTTCTAATCTTAATATATAATTAAAAAAAAAAATTGTTTATAATTTGGTACAGACTACTCGTATATATTATTTTTAAAGAGCATTTACCTACTCCAACCAACATTATTACCCACTAACCATAGATCGAATAATATTATTTATTTGATACTAATTCGTGACGTATTTTAACGATTGACAAACTGTCGTTATCTATTTCATGGCATTTTCTATGTACATAGTTCAGCTAACGACGCATGATTGGGGTTTTATTGGTAAAATGATTACATTTTTTTGATTAAGTTCTATCAAAAAGACGATTTTGACAGTTTCTACATTCCATTGAGAAACAGAATTGATTTTTTTTATTTAAAGCCAATGTGGTAGGTCTACACTTTTGGCTCTCTCTAGTGCCAAACAAAATTTTCAATTTTATTTTTGATCGGTTTAACCTATTTTGGTTGTGAGAATTATTGTTCAAAATGTGAAAGAAATAAAAAAGAAAAGTTTAAAATGAATCGGTATACTCCACGCACTCTTATTTGCCGACTAGAAGTGGATAAAAAATGACAAAGACGAAATAAACGAATATAATGACAAAATAAAATTCAAGTTTAAATCATATTCAATTCATTCACAAGAAAAAAGAAAAATTAGATTGAATTCGAATTTAGCAGAAGATTTTGGACTTGTGTTGGAATAAATTTTTACTGGTCCCAAAAACTTTAATAATCTATTTTTTGTAGATTTTAAAAATTGTTAATCAATGTGCATCAATTTTACTAAAAAAAAAATAAATTCACTGGTAAAACTTGTTTTATTTTCATAATAAATCAAAACAAAAATACTATTTTTTGAGTTTTTTCTACAATGGATCCCAAAAAATAATATTTCAAGAAATAAAAACATCGATAGTATTGATTTCTTAAATGAATTTCAACTCATTTATTTTTTGATCAATTAAATTTGTTGTATTTAACACATTTTTAATCGTTCAAAAACCTTTTTTGGTCTGCTTTCATTTTGTGTATTACTTGTGATCAATACTGTTTACGTTCCTTGGTTTAATACAACAAATTTGAAAGCTATGACTTTCTGTCTAACATTAGAGCTAAGCTAATTAAGAAAAAAATTATCTCCTCTGATTTTGTATTGATTATTTTGGAGAGGAAAAAAAGTAATGCAAACTGTAGCTAAAAACTAACTTCGAAAAATGAGAGAGAAATATACAATTTGAAGATTATGTGCCATCTCCACGTCCTAAATATTTTTATAAGTGTGCTCAGAAAAAATCCAAACAAATATTTCAAGGAATATAAAGTCTTTACAAATTCAGCTTTTTTCTGTTAAAATTTAGCTTTTAAATATTTTATCTTTCAAAATTCTCTTATTTAAAATTATAAACAATAAAATCCTGCTTATTTAATTTTTTTTCTAATAAGTAATAATAAATAATAATTAATAAACGAAGATAACTAACAAAAACAATTTTTCAAGTGGGTTAACAAATACAAATATTTCATATTTTAATATTAAAAGGAGGTACAGGTAATTGAAAAAGAAGAAAAAAAGAACGCTCTTTTCACATTTTCCGACCTTCTTTTTAAAACTATTTTCAAAATTTGCTATGTAAACAGAATTTGGAAATTCAAAATTGGGGGAAGCTAAATTTCGAAAGTAAAATTTTGCAAAACGAATTCTGACCTTGACAAAATTTTGACACCAGCTCCTTAAAAAAAATGGTATGACCCCCCAAGAAGTAAAGCTGTATACCCTAATGAAATCAGATGTTTTTCCCCCTTTGCACTCATGCAATTTTGAAATGAGTCAGACGCAAGAAATAATCATGTAATAAGGGCCATAAACTTTATATCAGAGGCGTGTTAATAATGATTTGGTATCTTTTCGTCAACTTTTCGATTGTGAAATTGATGCGCCTGACTTGCTAGCTCATGTAGCCATTAACTATCGCGGATGATCCCCTTACCTTCGATTATTTGAACTTTTTCACGTTCCTTTTCATAGAACAAACTATATGGCACACACGAGCTTCTCAATCGAATGTGCAAACTTTTGAACTAAAACGCCTCATCTAATGATTTTAACATGAGTAAAATAGGATTAAAAATAGTATTTCGAACCAGTGCTTACGTTCTGTAACTCTCGCATCGCCAAAACCAGTCGAGAAACGATTAAAGTTGAAACAAATTTGTATGAGTTTTGTTCCATTTTTCAACGTTTCTCGACCAATTTTATCGATGCGAGAGTTACAGAACGTAGGCACAGATCTCCACTTTCGTTAATGTTGTAGTGTTTTAACTTTGTATTAATGTTAGTTTTTTTTGTTACATCTAATTTTGTATATTGTTGTATGATGAATCTCTGATTGTAGAATGCAGCTTGCTCTATGCTCACTACAACAATTAAAACAAAAACTTTTTTAAAAATTCAAAAATTGATTTTTTGTAAATTTTGATAAGCAGTAGGCATGTTTTGTTAACCTCCTAAATGAGAACATCAAGAAATAAGTACTTCACATTAAGCCAAATTTTCAAATGCAAATTCCAACAACAAGTTAATTTCATATTTGAACTTCGCACTCGCAGTAACTCTAGGATGAATCTGGAACGTGTCTGTAATCTGGTTCCGTCTGGGACTGTTGATGGTTTTGCAGCCTCCAGGTGAGCGATCGCGTCTGCCCCGTATCTTCTGAAGCAGACAATATTCTGATCTGGATAACCCATTTGGTGTAAAATTGGAATAGTTTGCGGATACGTGCCTCGACTTCTCGGACAATTTGAAAATTATTTTCTCATGTAAAAGCTTCTTTTGATTTAATAAATTTATTGATATTTTTGTCTTGAGAAAAGCAGTAGAGCATTTTTTGAAAATGGAATTTCAAACTGAGTTTCTCAGTCAGGCTTAAAAAGTTTTGTCTACTATTTCACCATTTAACATAACAATTCTCTATGTACCTACTTTTATAAAAAAAATTATAAAATATACAAAATACTGTCTGTTTTCACATTTAAGCAAATTTCATAAGATAAATGTCTTTGAATTTATTTTTTTTTAACGTTTCCCAAAAGCCTTGGAAGAGCCGATAGAGAATAAAGTAAACTATTCTGAAAAAAAAGTCAGAATAACAAATTTCGATTTTTATTAGCTGTCTAATACGAATGGAAACGTGGTAACAACGCGTAAGTGAGGTAGGAAAGGAGTTCAATAATTTTTCATAATCATACACGTCACAGCCACGCGTCTTTTATGTTTACGGTGCTTTTTTTATTATTAATGACATCAGAGATTATATTTTCACGTGGCTCAAACAAGTAATTTTTTGTTGTTAAATGGACTATTGAACTAAAATGAACGAGCTAGTCCATCAATAGCGTGAACTGAACTAAATTGAACGCTTACTCAAATGAATACAACTGCCAAACTCTACTAAATAGCATAATTGAGTACAAATTTAGAAAAAAATTAGTCACCCGGTTGTAAGAAATTTAACAAAATATTGCGTTTCAACCAATGGAAAGGTGTTGAAATCAAGTGTTTGTCCTGTTTTGGAAAAAAAAGTAAGGTTGGGGCAGGGGGAATGACTAATAAACGCTATGTACGCTATGTTTGAAGAAAATCTATCAAGCCTTTTAGGCTGTAGCTCAACGGACAGACAGACAGACACCTATACACAAAAAGAGAAGCAGAATTTTGAGACTAACTTTTTTCGTCTTGCCTTCCATCGTAATGAATATCAAGTTCGAATTTTTTTACAAATGCATAAGCTGCCAAATAGTACCTATATTTATCACTGGTAAGACACAAAAATTAATATTAACGATTCATGCATGACTTTTTGAGTGACTGATTTATCAATGAAGTTATGTTGAACGGTTTTTTAACCTTCCTATACACGCGCCATGGGTCTGTTAGACCAGGAATTCAATTTTTCACGGTTTTTTAAATAACGGTTCATCTTGCATTCATTGTAGTTTCCTCATTTGTTTCAATCTTCAATTTAGTGTGATATAAGGCTTTGTGCGGGTAGAGCTTGTGTGGGTACTAGGCATCAATCGGTCTGTCAGATCCACGCGGGTATACGTGTAACAATTTTGGACAGGTACATGTGTGTATGGAGCACCATCTGGAGGCATCTTTTTTTGTTTTTTCATTTCAATACCTTCTACGCTGGAAAGTTATTTTTTTGTTTTTATAAGAGCCATATAGATTTTTTCCAAGTTTTTTAAAACATGTCAAAAAACGTCTTTTTTAGAGGCTCCATAAAAATGCCATTTTTCGATATTAAAATAGACATTCTATACAAATTGATTTTTTTTTTCCTTAAACACATTTCATTTAACTAGTTTAAATTATTTAAACCAGTATTTATGGAATGAGAAATTTTTATTCACCATTCAACTATACTGAAATTAAATCACCAACTTTACTTTTCACTTTTAGTACAACCAACTTTACTCATTCGCGATTAAAATTAAACTACGTCTTTTATCGGCCAGATATATGCTCTTATACTTTTCACAAGGTTCCCGAAAAAGCTAGAAGGTTCTAGAATTTGCTTCTAGAGCATTCCATTTCCCATAAATTTCCCTTTCCAAAGCTTTCATTCTGACATCTAGTATTGGAAGCGCTAAAGCTCTCCATAGGTTGGTTTGTGTCATGTCTAATCCAGAATTCGGTGCGTGTTTTTCGGAATTAAAGAGTGGTAATAGTTCATTAGAAAGTCGTTACGATATTATTTTGAAAATTTTCTGTTAATAGGTTTGGAATTGAATATTCATTAAAATCTTCATAAAAAAATTGTAAAAAAATGTGTTAGGTTCAATAAATGGAAGCAGCTTAAAATAGATCGGTGTATCAAGTATAGTGCATTTATTAAGCTAATACATGCCATTTTGAAGTGGATTAAAAAAAAAAAATACAGGTACAAAATTATAAGAATACAATGACAATACAAAAATTTGAAATTATTGCATTCATTCTCCGTTTAAAAAAAATTGGATTGAAATATAAATTTTTCAATGAAATAATCCAAAGTATTTCGATTTTTGATCCATTTTGGAATAAATTTTCACTGGTCCCTACAATATAACCAAATTTTATTTGCCCAATTCTAAAATAATTATTAAATGGATCAATTTTACTCAAAAAATTTAAATACATTAGTATCTTAGTACATTAGGTTTCCAGAATTATTTTTTTTGCCGATGCCGATGTTGATTTTGAATAAAACACAAATTATTAAGGAAATTATTGTCATTCCTTTTTATTATGACAATATTGGTATGGTTCATTATGTATGGAAGAAAATATCGGCCAAATGGCCACCGCGACCTCGGCGGCATACCGGCGGATTAGATCAATTTTCAAACTCAATTATTTTGTTAACCAATCTTAAAATTTGGACGGTTTCAAAAATAAAAATGTAAGTGCATTTTAAATTTATTTATTTTGTTCACACTTTGGATTTTGGTAAAAGTTATCTTAAATTTAAAAATATTCTTCACATTTTTGACCGTTCGGAAACCGATTTTGTCCGGCATTCTGTTGTAATGGTACTTTGTTGTTTCCAGCTTAGGAAAAGCTCAAGTAGTACCCAGGATCCAATGTTAAAGAAAAGTACCTGAAACTTTTGCTTCTTTGATTATTCTTATTTTATTCTCATCATTGACTTATGTATGTTTTTTTAATACAAAAGCTAAATTGAAAAGGGTTCAGCTTCACCTTAGCAACATAAAAGCTTCCGTCGAACATGCGGCGAACAAAACAACAGTCCTAACGTCTCTTTTTGTCGATCACTCTATTATACTTGTCAATCAAAGTCAAAATTTATTAGTATTTTCATTGAAAAAGTCGTTGTCATTTCATTTAATTAAAAAAAAAATAACTTAGAAACAGTCATGGAGCAGTTTGAACATACAGGATAGTGTATTTAACCTTCCTACTAATATCAATCACCAATCAATACAAGGAATTGCAAAATGGTAAGTCAAAAAACAAACTCAAAAACCAAGTGATAGATAAATAAAAAGCCCTTGAAACTATCTTGTTCCTCTTCAGAATTCAGAGGGGTGGTGACTGGCTGGAAAATCCAATTAAAAAGAAACAAATTTCCGCGGAAAAAGAAGGCTCTTCTTAAGTTTTTTTTTGCCGAAGAAAAAGCAAATTTAAAAAAAAAATATACAAGTGTCAAGTCGCCAAAGCTGGAATATATTATGATTCAGAGAAGAAAAAAGAGACATCAAATATGTACATACATATTTACATAAGTCGATTAATCTTTTATTAAATGGTTTTCAACACTTTTTTTAAAAACTTTATTCATTTGTTTGTTGTTATTGTTTTTCAAAATAAAATTGAAATCAAAAGAAACACTCAATTCATTTGTCAAAAGTTACACCAATTTTGCAGCCTACTCGACGGCAGCACTAGTGGCGTATAGTAATAGACTGAACTGAAGTAGAGTTAGCTCGTGGCAGTCCATATATAGTAGCTCAATGATTCTCATAACCTTATTTACAAAATATGTTTCTATTTCTATTTAAACAATCAAATCTCGATATAAAGTATTTTCGCGTTTTGTTATGGTGCTGATTCTGGTTCTAGTTCTTGTGCCAGGTTCTGTTTCTGGTTCTGGTCCTAGTTCTGGTTCTGCTGTCAGCACTTGATTTTAAGCCTAATTTTGCCCACTAGTTTATCGCAGGCTTTGCCTGGTAGATCGCAGTATAATAAACTAATTATGCTGGTAGATCGCGGAATTGCACGTTCCGCATCACAGTATGTAGTATGTAGTAATATACTGGTAGATTACAGACTACGAGATCTGGTACATCACAGGTTTTACCTTGGTAGATCACAGTATATTGGAATACTGGTAGATCACAGACTTTATAAGGCTGGTTTTTCATTTACCTTTTGTCAACTTCCTTCCTCGGGCTATGGATGGTTTTACCACTGTAGGCCTTTAGCTGGCTACTGCATCGAGCGTTTGAAATTCATGTTTGTGCTGTCTGGTGAAAGCCTCTTTATTCTATAAAGCAGCGAGAAGATGGTGTCAATTATAATCAGGTCGAGAGAAAAATCTTTTTCATCATCAACAGCATCGGTAAAACAAAACATCCAACGACCCAGCAGTGCGATATTCACCACACCAACTTGGTTGGATTTATTTTTATTACACTGTTAACGTTCCGTGTTTCAATAAAAAATAAATTGTGGAAGCTTCATATGAATTTTTGTCTAACATTGAAACTAATTCATTTTATGGAACTACAGCAATTTTTGATCGTTTAGCGTGAAAAGAATATCCTTTAGTTGCATTATTTTAAAACAACAGCAGACAAAAAATGTGACGCAATTTAATGAAAAATTTGAGAGATGTGTATGTGCTACTGAACAATTATCAGATTGCCTTCTCCTACCTACCTACCTACATTATTTTTTAAGCGTAGACATAAACCATACAAAATATTTTTGGTGCAAGCGATATGCACGAGCTCTAAATGCCAATGCCAAAATTCAGCTTTTGAAAATACGGGTTTTTAACGGAAACTTTTTTTTTATGACCTAGTCAAAATTTTAACCCGAAGCCTTTAAAATAAAAAAACTATTAATATTGTTGGGGCAAGTGGAACTTAATTCCAAAAAAAGCAAAAATAAAAAAAAAAGGAAATCATAAACGAGTCTTATAACTGATAAATGTATTAGTACTGATACTGGTAAATTTTTGTCAGTATGACCACTTCCAAAGGAGAGAAGCTGGGGCCTAATCGCCTTATGCAAATCATGTTAAACGAAAACGATCGGACGATATCGTGTTCAAGAAAGGTGTCTTTATTTTTCCCAACGGTTATGATAGAGATAGCAATGGTGGAATCGATATCGTGCTCTCGTTTTCATTTTCCAGTGTTTGAAGTTTATAGTTCGAAATCAAATACAATAATTAAATTAGGATGTATAATACTCAGGTAATTCATAAAATGATGATGGGTTATGAACATAAGGTAATGAATGATGATATACCAATGATTGGTAGTTTGTGTGGTTTGTTTGCTGTTATACCCAATTTCTTTCGCTCGTTCCTAAATATTTTGGTACACATGGGATCGAAGTCTTAAACTTATAGGTAGGTATATCACTTAAGTATAAGCAATTTGCAAAGTGAAAGTGACATGAATTCAAAATATACCTACCCCTTGCGTCTCATAAATTAGATTGAAGAAGTTTTAAATAAGAAATATAATGTGTTGATAACAAAAATGTAATCAAAATCTCTGCATGAGAAAAAAGAAAATACACCCTTGGCTATTAACAGATAAAAATTTCTTATGAGAGACGTGTGTTCCGAGTTGAAATTGAACAAGTAAGGTAAAATCAAGAAAACAAACAACAAACAACTAAACCGACTCCTTGAAGTCTGAAGCACGAAAATATTTTAAGAATGGAACGTCAGGGATGAAATTACATACATATGTACATTGTACATGGTGTATCCGCATGGTATGACTTTTTGTGATTGTGAACCATGCATTGTGTTTCTTTGTGCTCTACGGTACTTCACGGTGTGCTAACGAGTCAGCAATCTTATTTTATATTATTTTATTTTATTTCATTTTACCGAAAATAATGCTGTTCTTTATTTTGTGTTGTATACATCTTGGGGAAATATTCTTGTCACCTTTAGGAGTTATATAAAACAAGTCGAATGTATTTTGATTGTCATCACCTTGCAAGGTAAGCAACGAATAAAAAGAAATACCTCCTTACCTATATATTATATAGAAATGTATCAATGGATTTTCTTTGGGCACATCCCTTGCGAATACTTATAATATCACGGCTGGTACTCCTTGTACACTTTAAGAACAAAGTTCCAAAATTAAGTTCAAGTCTATACAGCATAAGTATTGTGTGAGCTATTATACACAATGTATGTATGTATGTATGAAGGTACACGAATACGAGCAGTTCGGGTTATTAAATGTATCTCTAATCGGATATGGTTCACATATATTTACTAAGGTATACATTATAAATATTGAAGCAGTTACATATTTACATTTATTTGTTTTGTTAAAATTTCGTTCTATTTACCATATTATTGTAGAAATACATATGTTCATGAAATTTTGTTTTAATATAAGCCATGATTTGATCAAACTTCTTTATTCAGTTAATAAGATCAAAAACACCCAAAGAACACAAACTTTAGCTGAGAATAACTTTAAAAACCAACATCACCCTTTTATGTACATACCTATATTAGGATATTCGTTAAAAAAGGTCCTTGGTCCTTGGCTCTGAACCTTTGGCACCTGGGAAATTTGATATTTTAGAATGTCATCTAATTGGTCAGTAATTGGTCAGGAAAGGTCAACTAGTCCTAGAAATTGGTCAATCCATGATAAATAGTTCTAAAGGCTTAAAGTTTCTCAAGGCCACGTGCGATTTTTGACACCTCATTTATGGGAAATTTACAATAAAAAAAAGCCATCTGAAAGATTTTTAGATAGTGATAAAAGGTCAACTATTTTCAGTAATTGGTCAGCTATAGTTTTTTTCTATGAAATTTCAAAACGCTTTTCAAGGTCACAAAAAAACTTTTGGCACCTCATTTGGGTCACTTCAAAAAAAGAAGTATGCCATTTCACGGTCATAAAAGGCCAGCTATTTTCAGAAATTGGTCAGGCATAGATTTTTTTTTATGAATTTTTAATTTATTTAAAAAAAATTTCAAGGTCATAACGATTTTTGGCAGCTCATTTATGGGAAATTTGCAAAAAATATATACCATCTGAAAGATTTCTAGATGTATATAAAAGGTCAGCTATTTGCAGTAATTGGTCAGCGATAGATTTTTTTAAATATTTTTTTTTTTAATTTCAAGGTCATAGCGATTTTTGGCACCAAATTTATGGGAAATTTGGGAAAATTGCATACCATCTGAAGGATCTCTAGATCTGTATAAAAGGTCAGCTAGTTTTAGTAATTGTTTAGCTACTGATTTTTTTTAATGAATTTTTGAATTTTTGTTCAAGGTCATAGCGATTTTTGGCACATCATTTTTGGGAAATTTGGGAAAATTGCATACCATCTGAAGGATCTCTAGATCTGTATAAAAGGTCAGCTAGTTTCAATGATATATTCTTTTTTAAGATTAAAAAAAAAAGAAAAGAAAATTCAAAAATTATATCATATGATAGGTTATTCGGTCATCATAAAAGGTCAGTTAGATTCAGTGATTGGTAAGTCATATTTTTTTTTATGAATTTTTAAAGTATTTGTATGTAGGTCACAGTATAGATAGTTGGCACCTCATTCGGGTAATTTTTTTTTAAACAAGTAAAACATTTGAAAGGTTACTTAACGTTATTAAAAGGTCAACTACTTTCATTAATTGGTCAGCCATATATTTATTTTTATGAATGTTATATTTGGCACCTCATTTGTGGTGTATTTGCATAAGATTTATACCATCTAAAAGGCCAGTAGATCGCGATAAAAGGTCAACTAGTTTCAGTAATTGGTCAGCCATAGATATTTTTAAATTAATTTTTGAAGTTTTTCTCAAGGTCACAAACAAATTTTTGGCACCTCATTCGGGTCGTTTCAAAAAAACATACCAATTGGAAGGCCATTTAGCGGCCATAAAAGGTCAGCTAATTTCTGTAATTGGTCAGTCATGGAATTTTATATGAGTTTTTGTATTTTCGTCTAGAGCATGTAGTTAAGGAGTAGACGCAAGAAATAAATCCCAGAGAAGGGGGGTAATATTTACCCCCGCTTTGTCGGGGTAAAATTTTACTAAGAAATTACATAAAATAGAAAACAAATTAAAATTAATTAAAAAACAACGGAAGTACACAGAACGAATTGAAAAATCACCAATTGAAAAATTTACAGATGCAATTTACAAATCATGTTTTATTGATAAATCAAGGCATTTTTATCTCAAATTTATACAAAAACTGGTAATAACGTATTGCGGACCAAATTACAAAATTTGTTTTTTTTTGTGATTTGCAATTAAAATTAATGATTTAAGCTTTTGCTTTTCAAAGCAAAATACAACTTTTTTGGCGTAATTTACTCTCCAAAAGAATAATTTCACAAACATCATTTATTGATTTGGGATAAATATTTTGTAATTTACCACAACACATGGAATGTATTGCAAATTGGCATTGCGGTTGTATGCTCGCTCCGCAACTGGAGGTTTGCAATTTCAAATCCAAGTAGAGTCAAGCGTAAAGTATTTATTTCAAATAAAAAAAATTAAATGCGTATACCTGCAATATGAAGGAGTTGAGCAAGATTGATCTTTCAAGTGCAATATCAGGAAATAAAAGTGGTTTGGTGATAACAAATCTTTTTTGCAAATTTACAAACTGTGAAATTGAGGAATATTTGGATCAAATTGCGATTTGTTGTTCGCAAGTTTTGTTTTCTCTCGATAGAATAATTGATACATAATTCTACGTTTTCATTAGAGCCGAAATGAGGTAGTTTCGCAAATCACAGCAAAAGTGTTTTCATTTGAAATTTGGTAATTTCGTTTGACAGCTCATTTCATTTTTGAACTTCAACTGACCATTAATCATTTATTGTTGTTGGTTTTTCTTCCTACTTCCATTTGAGCTTTGACAATTTCATACAAAACCTTTTTAGAGCTCGTCAAACTGTGGCCAATTGGGTATGTTCAATACGGTTTGACTTAATTTCCAACCTAATTTCGTGTAAATGTGAATTTGTATGGGAAATGAGATGATTTCGTATCTATTTTGGAAATTTTCAACGAAATTACCTTATTTGACCTAATGAAAACGTAGTATAAGAGTGTTGATTTACGACTTTTGGAGTATCAATATCTTTATTTTGCTCAGTTTCACAAATTGCAAGAAAATAGTCGTAAATTACAAAATCTCCTTGCAGCCCATTTTTCGTTCTGATCCAAGAATTCTTTTCGTGACTAAAAGTATTATTTTGCAGCTTTTTGGAAAGCTAGAAGTCCACTCTTATGATTTCCTTTCAAATAAAGTTCTTCTAATTAATAACTTCAGCAAAATTTGTTTTGAAATGAAAAAAATAAAAATTATATTTTTCTTCAAAATGTTGAGTTGACAATTTCTTACCAAAACTGTTCGTCAAAACAGTTTTAGAAAATTAACCATAAAAATGAATTTTTGCCTTTTCAAAAAGCTGCAAAACAATACTGTTAGTGTTGTCGTTGTTTTTCAATTAATTTATTTTTATTTAATCAGTGCTTGGGCAACAAAGCTTGCAGTTACGAAACCAATCATACTCACTCGATGTTGTTGATACAACGTCGAAAAGGTGACATGTTGAGCAACAAATACTGATTTGGTGGGGTGCTGCGTCTTAAGCTAGGGACCTTCTTTCGTACTAAAATATTTCGTACCTCTATACGATTTTTTGTGAGAGGGGGCACTATGGAGGGTTATTTCAAATAGACTTTAAACTGAAAGTTTAAAGTCCACAAAATCATTTTGGTAAAAGGAAATATTTTCAAAAATTGTTTCTTTGAATATTTTACTTTTCTTTTTTTATCATTCATGCTATGCATTACATAATTATACATCTTATTCATTCCAAAATAACAAAAGCACTAGTATCTCCTCTCTGCAACTGATATGTATAAAAATATTTTTCACAATTATCTTCGAAGCAAACCGTTTAATGCTTTAAGAGATAACTGAACAAAAAAAAAACAAAAAAATAAACACCACAAAGTTATAAATAAACAGAAAGAGGATATCCTTTTTCCAATTAAGCTGCAAAAACTGCACCGACTCACTCAGGCTGAAATAAACAAACAAATCAATAGCTAAGCTAACACAGAAACAGCGGAGATGAAAAGACCAGTCGGGACTCGAGAAACATTTTCAGGATATAGTGAATGAGGAAATGCACAAAAAAATAATAAATTGAAAAAGTAATCTTAAAATCTAAGCATCCAAGATTCCTACGAACTGACACTGAAACCGTTGAACGAATGAGAATTATATATAAACGAACTGACATATTAAATTCATGGTCTTTAGTAAAAGCAATCATCAATCGATTTCAATGAAAACGCGCTGAGTATAAAGCACTGTATATTCGATGAGAGATGGAGTAGAGCTAATCACAATATATTCAGTAGTGCCATCCAGTTTGGTTCAAAGATACCTACTCTCTCCATACGAGTATGTTTATATGGATCTCTCAACATTAAACTTATTCTGCTATGAGTTAAAGCGCAGCAACTTAAAGAAGAGAATATCTATAGAAGCATTTCCATGTTAAGCACAGGAGCTTGGAAACAATTGGGAAATGAAGGGAAATGGATGAAAAATGCACTAAAGTGCTGAGTTTTCTACCAATACCTAACTAATTGCTTTCAAAATCTATGGGACCATCATAATATATAAATAATAGAAGAATGTGGAAACCACTTAAAAAGGTACAGCGGGAGTAAATTCTTCAAAGGAATGGTGTTTATAAAATGTGACTTTTGGACTATATATCTGTATCCATCTGTTAGGTTGGTTTCCAAATATCTTCAAATAAAGGATTCATCAATAGTGCTGCCAGATTTCTCAAGATGAGTGGAGCCAAATGAAAAATCTGGGAGCCCAAAATAGCCCCACTCAAAAATAATGTTCAAAAATTAGTAAATTTGAATTTGTTTGTTTTGAACTTCAATTTTTACTATCAACTATTACCAAAGTTATACAAATTTAAATTTGATTGAACATTTTACCTGTGTTTCCTCATTTAAAACTTCATTCGTTTTGGTTTAATATTGAACTAAAATTCTATAATAGTTCGAATTATTCCTTCAAGGGCCCCAATCAAAGATTATCGATTATGCGTATATACACACCTATACTATAAGTGTATAGTTTGCAAATTGAATCAAATGGTTAAATGCTTTTCATATGAGCCTCGACCTGCGAATGCGAATAAATTTGCTAAAGAAATTTCAGGCTCAAGTATCAACAAATTTTTGTATGTATTTTATTTTCGACAAGGTGGATAAACCATCATTTCTACAGTTTTTAGAAGAAAGCAAGGCCTTAAATTAGTTTAAATTGTAAAAATTAGCATTTTTATATTTTCTCAAATTTTCTACGCCAACAACGAGATATTTTCCGCAAATTGTCAAACACTTATTCTACAAATCTGCCAACGAAAAATTCACTCGAATTTAACATACAATTTTTTTGCACCCTATTTACTGGTTTTATAAACCTAAGATCCCCTTTGAAAACAATTGAACAAATTGATCATGAAATAGAACAATTTATTGCTGATGAGTAACAGGCTGCAGAAGAAAGTACTCCAACAATTTTGAATTCAAGAGAAAAAGAAATAAAACATTCTGTCGAAATAAAAGAGCTGATCTTGGAGAAAAGAAGAGTTTGATGAAAATGATAATGCAGCTTTAAACCGTCTTAAGAACGAACTAAAGAAAAGAATCTGTGAGTTTAAAAGTGATTCACTAAGGAGATTCTTAAATAGTCTGACGGCAGATGCTTCTACGGAGTAGTCCTTGTGGAAAGCAGCTAAGCGTCTAAAGAGACCACAGGCACAAAACCCGCCAGTAAAATCTCAAGATGGTTAATGGATCGGAAACCCAAAACAAAAGGTTGACATCTCGCGAATGTTTTTAAACCATTTCCAGCAAACACAGCTACAGATCCCTTACAATTTGTTGATAGAAACGAGAAATGTGAAATTCCCTTTGTCACGCTCAAAGAAGTAAGAAGCATAAGTTGTCTAACAAAAAATCACCAGCGCACTAATAACTGCTCAGGTTTTGAAAGAAACGCCTTCAAAAAACTCCAATTTAAAATAAATGCTTGCCTTAAACTAAGACATGTGCCACATCATTGGAAAATTGCAGAAGTCATTGTTATACCTAAACAAGGAAAGCCACCAACAGAAGTAACGTCTTATAGACCTATATCGGTTATACCAATCATGGCAAAAGTTTTCGAAAAACTGCTCTTGAAAAGGTTAACCAAAATAATAGAAGAAAGAAGACTAATTCCGAGCCATCAGTTGGGATTTAGAAATAAACATTCCACGATAGACCAAGTTCATCGGATTACGGATGTTGGAAAGGGCACTTGAAGAAAAACAAGTATGCTCGGCTATATTCTTAGATGTTGCTAAAGCCTTTGACAAGGTTTGGCACTTGGGACTTGAGTACAAACTGCATAGGGACCTTCCCAGGCAGTACTACGAAATACTCAAATCCTACGTTACGAACCGACTCTTTAGAGTACGGTACCACTAAAATTACTCTGAACTAAAGACAATTGAAGCTGGTGTACCACAAGGAAGTGTCCTAAGACCAACACGTTATCTGTTATATACAAGGGATATTACAGTTGACAACAACTTTGTCATGGCCACCTTTGCTCATGATACTGCAATATTGTTGTCAGATAAATCCATTCCGAAGGATACACAAAAATGCAGTCGATAAAGTAAGTGATTGGACGCAAAAATGGCGAATCAAACTAAATGAAACAAAATCGACGCATATAAACTTTACAAACAAAAAAATAAACAATGTTCCAATTCTTATAAAGAGTACAGTAGTACCTTACTCCAATACTGCCAAATACCTTGGAAGGACTTTGGATGCAAAGCTTAAATGGAAAGAGCACATCAAAAAGAAAAAAAGACGAGCTAAACTTGAAGTACAGAAAAATGTACTGGTTACTAGGAAAGAACTCTGACCTATCTATCCAGAAGAAACTAATGTTATAAAAGCAAGTACTGAAACCCGTTTGGACATATGGCATCCAACTATGGGGCTGTACAAAGAAAACAAATGCTGAACCCATCCAAAAATTCCAAAGCAAGGTCCTTCGCGGAATAATAAATGCCCCTTGGTATATAAGAAATAGCGATCTACATTGAGACCTTCAAATTGAAATGTTAAAGAAGTGGTAAAAAAACACGCCGCATCACACAATCAGCGACTGCAAAGTCATACGAACTCCGAAATGGCGACCGTCTTAAATGTACGAGACAATGTTCGCAGATTAAGAAGAACCAAACTTCATGAGCTGATGGTCTAAAAGCTATGGGAAAGTGTTATAACTTAAACTTCCCACAGTGTGATTTATAAAATAAGAAAGAAAAATCGTTTGTCGATCTTTTATATATTATTACTGATTCACCGGTGGTTTTAGTGCGGTAAGAGTCCCACACTACTCAGTACCGATTCTTACCGACTGTCTTTTGAAGATTTCCATCAGATAAGAAATATTTACAGTAACTTTAACCTTGTAGCGACATCTCAAACTTTTTTAATAAACTGGAGTGTAATTAAATTAAAATTTGCTTTTTTTATTTAATTAATCGAGTCTATAATTTCATAAGCACAGACCTTTGTCGAGAAACTCAAATTCGATTTCACACACGCCTCGTTTTGGCAAAGCGCCACCTTTGCAACCATGTAGGTGCACTTAAAATGGTTTAAAATATATGGTATCTCTGTATATATGAGATTCATGGTCGAAATATTTTGTTAATGTGACGTCACTGCGAGTGAAAGTCGATGTTGTTTCATTGAAGAAATAATATTTCGATCCTGGATGAAAAGGAACTTCTCACTTCATGTTGTTCGGTCTTCCCAAATTCTTTTTGTTTGGAAACCTCTATTGTGAAACAGATTTGAGGTCATTCATTCGTGATGACATCACGAATCAGCTGCCTAAAAAGTACTGAAATTTATGGGTGCAAGGAACTAAGTCCCCGTAAAATTAGTCCACCGAGTGATCTAGTTCTCTTTAAATGGGAACTAAATCCACTTAAGCGAAGTGGACTTTGTTCTCATAGAAGGTGAAAATTGAATTCATCAAAAAACTAAGTGGCTTTACTTTCCTGTAAATGTGTATTTAATTCCCACTTCCTAGTTTAAAATTAATCATATTAGTAAAATAGAAATAGTTTTTACAATTATTAATGGATGTCAATCAAATAGGATTAATTCAAAGTTTACTTAAAAAAACTTTGTATACACCCAACTTCGCGCCTACTTCAAATCCTATAGTAAGCCCAAGCAGGAGGGTTGCAGGGGGGCACCCTCCTCCTTACATACTTCACTGCTTATTCACCGTAATGTTGGGCGCTATGACTGTATTAATGTAATGCAAGGCAAGCGTAAAAAATCAATGGTTTAAATTTGCGGAAACAGTGAGGTAGGGCTGGCCACGATACCAAAAAAGTTTCGGCATCGTTTGGTTACGGTATACACCCCAAAACACCCGAAAAGATACCGAGACCAAACCGTACTTTTGGGACCGAAATTTATAGATAATTTCGGTAGTATTATTTGGTATCGGCAGAAAAAAAATGTTTGAACATTATAATTAATTAAATACAAATAAAAAATTCTTGTAATTGGTTTCTGTTTGAATGAAATTTTCACAGTTTTTTCTCTTCACTAAGGAGAAGGTTTAAGCAATTATTTAAATTAGAACCACCCACTTCCGCGCCCAATTTTCTTTCATTTTGTTTCTCTGAAACCAATCATTTGGATGAAATTTTCAGACTTGGTTCCTTAAACTGGAGGAAGTGACTTTAATGAGGTCCATTAACTGTCTCTCATATTGTTTTCTTATATCTTTGTTTCTTGGAAACGGCTCCAATGATTGTGTAACAGCATTGTTTTCTTCCTATGATATTTTGACGCAGAATGTATGTTTAACTAATCGGAACTTTAGTTAGATATTGCGAAACAAGTTCTTTAAATTTTTTAAGACTACAAAAAAACAATTAAAAAATTGTCGTCCGTAAACATACTATTCGTATGTTTTATGTAATGATTTTTATTAAATCTTAAAACTACCAAGAGAGTTTAACATTTAACTAGGAGATCAAGAAATATTTATAACAAAGTCGTGCATTTTATTTTTTTTTTGTTGACTGAGACCAGACCAAAACGAGACGAGACCGACCCCAATACCAAGATAAGACTTTGTTATAGAAGACCGCAAAGTGTCTTTTCCATTTTAAGAATCTGGATTTAAAGAAACATTAATTTTAGTCTATAGGTAGGTACATATACATATATCCAACAATAGTAACTATAAGTTTGCAAGACTCTGAAAATAACCAATGCAAAATCGCGCAATTTTGCATTTGTGTAATTTTTATCGTTGTAAGTTCGTTCCCTCCTTATATTACAAAAAGTGAACTTAGTTCTCATAAAGAAATGGACTATTTTCTCACCATGCCTGGGAACTAAGTCCACTTCGGTAAAGTGGATTTAGTTCCTATTAAATGAGAACTAAGTCCCTTGGTGGACCAAGTTCCTAGGGACTTGATTCCCTGGACAAAATGTATGCTAGGTTTTTTAGCTTGGCTAGCTGTTGCCTTCTTAGAGCTTTGAATTGTGTTTTGAAAAGTGCGATATTTCTTAAAATCTAGTTTTTAACTATGAATTGAACCTACTTTAAATTAAATCAAAAATATAATTGATTCAGACCTATGGATATTTAGTTAGATCCCTATGTAAGGTAAGGTTGCTAATAGTTGGCATATAATGTACATATGTCCTACCTACATACCCTATAATAATAATGATACTGTTTCCTTGTTCGTTGAAATCTTATACTAACATACTTACTTAGGTAAATGAAAACGGAATTGTGAACCCTTTTTATTAGAGAAAATTAAAGTCATTCAACATTCGTGTATCTCCATACATAAACAATTTACCCGCATTAGGAAACCAACAAAGAATATTATGAAAAGCAATAACACCTGTTTACTGCTGCCAATTATACCACCTTTCATGTACACAAATATACAAATAAGTGCAATAAAAAATTCAAAGCAAAGAACAAAATTCGCAATAATATTACGAACAACCTATTCCTTCAAAAAGACTTTTTTTATTTTATATTGTTCTACTGCCGTACAAGTCGATCCCCCTTTTATTATCCGTATACCTTCGTAACGTATGCCAATTTAGAATGCAATCAACCGCAAGTTCATGATCCTTGTATCAAGTGGAACATACACAAATCAGACTCACCCCCACTCACCCCTCAATTATAAGCAAAGGATCCGGGTTTTTTGTTGCTGTTTTTTTTCTTCTTTATACAAAATATGAAAGCGAAAAATTAAATAAGGTGCGCTCTGTGTATTTGTATACCAACTACGTCACATAGCTCGTTCGTTATGGGTCTTATTCAAATATCTTGATAAGGTTATGAGGCATTTTGTTTATTTTGCTCTATCTTGAGAAGAATATACATAGGAAAATGTCGTGAACAAGTGTGTATATAATGTACTCTGTTTATTTACGTGTTTACTCATTGTCAGTTGTTTTTCATTTGAATGCTATCTACACCTGCATCACTCTATAAGGAAGGAAGAAGGGTTGATTTGTTGTGAAGTGGCCGCGGAGCATGCAGAAGGTTTTTTTTGTACCTGATGGTGAAATGCGATGCACACATGAGCATGTGGTATGCAAATGCTTTAGAGTAAGGCTCTCGTAGAAATTATGAATAAGGGTGCAGAAGTGTCGAAAGCGGTTCAACAAAACAGAAGCAAAAACAACTTAAAAACACACAAAAACAAATCTGCACTCCCAGGTCCTTGCTGCTGGTGGTATATGAAACTTTCATGGTATCAAGATCAAGCAAACATTGCACGAAAGGCCATTCATTATGTGTGCGTCCCTGCAGCCTAGGGATTTTGTTTGCTCCTTGTGCTAAGACGACTACGATGCCATGTAGCTTTATCGTTTTTATAAGGACAATTAATACATAAAAAAGAGGGACGGGTGTTTTGTCATTGTTCTAAGGAATAATAACACAAAATTCACATTTACAAACAACCTCATATGCGGAATCCCACGCCACGAACCCTCATATAGTAGCTATAGTGGCAATCGCTTAAACACGCATAATTGACTTCACTGCATGTACGAATGCAGTCAAGTTGCAATCCTTTTTGTACACTCATCATCTTCATCTACATAATAATGATGATCATCTCGTGACCAATTTGCATTTGCAAATAAGTTTCATGGACCCTATGTTAGCCCCTGGCCTGCGCCGCGGTACCCGGTCTGGTATCATTTTCATTCTCATCCGTTGCTCCTTTGTAATCTCTCTTAATTAACTCTGCAAAGATTTTTGCTTCCACTATAAAGCAGCAAATCACAAATGAAAATCAATATTGGCCTTTCATATAAGATATAATCGAGGAGGAAACAGCAGTGGAGTCTTTTGAAGAGAAGGATAACACATGCTAATATTAAAAACACACACTCATTTGCTGCGCTCTCTTTTTTTGTATGTATAATTCCTTTGACATGCAAGGCTGCAAGGACCAAGGAGTTTCCCACTGTTGCTCCTAGCCTGCAAACACATATCCATCGGCTGTTGAACGGGTGACTTTAATTGTGTGAATCAGGGCTGGCAGCTGGAATTCAGAAAAATTTTAAAGCACAGTTAGAAAAAATTCCATTTAAAAAATTATTGTATTGACACACCTACACGCAATTAAAACCGGAAAAGTCTACTTAAATTTTGGTAGAGATTACTTACCATTTTTTTCCAAGTTCTTATTTATATAATAAGGTTACTTTTAAATAAGTGTCGAATTTTAACATATTTATGTATGTACCTGATTTTAGATTTTTGATTGCTGCTGAACTTAGGAACAACATAAATGGTGAACTGTTTGTGCATTTTATACAAATGCATACAATATGGTCTTGGTCAAGGGTTATCCCTATAATAGCTTCAAGTATTTTCATATTCTGATGCAGCAGGGTTAAATCTAACTTTGGTAACTGATCTTTAGCGTTAAAATTAGATTTAAGATAAATACCATTGTCAAAATGCTTCTCATGAAAAGAAAGAAACTCATACAAGATAGGTAAGCGTCATTTCAATTGAGAATAGGTATTATGAAAATAAAAAATTATGACTGAGAAGAAAAACGGTTAGAGCGGGAGGCGGCAATACAAAATTCTCATCCATCGAGGTATAGAAAAATTTGGTTACGTTGCATTAGGTTGCCCCTAAAAAACTTAAACTTAAATTTAGTTAAATGACTGTCGTTCATTAACATACTATTCATATCTTGTGTGAAATGATTTGTTTATAGTCTTCAAAATACCAAGCGAATTCAACAAGAAGATCAAGAACATATTATAGCCAAGTCGTGTATTTTATTTTTGTTTTTGACTGAGATCAGACCGATACCGACACCGAGACGAGAGTTTGTTATACGAAACCAAAATAGACTGAGTTATCCGAGACCGATATCGATACAGAGACGGTACTAAAAATTTTCGAGTTTGACGATACCAAGACGATACTTACAAAAGTATCGTTTGGTTTGGTATCGTGGCCAGCCTTTATCTTAGTTCGAAAGTTATAACCATTTTATTCTAATTCGAAAAGATTCAGAAACACCAAATTTTCCCACAGCATCATGAAATTTATTTATGATTTCAAATCAACGAATGATAACTTGAGTTGAGATTGAAACTAAGTTTAAAAATCGATTGGGCACATTTTTATTTGATGGTTCTCTAATAAAATGGAGACTAAAATAATTCCAAATTATAAAAAAGTTCAATTTATTTAAATATTAATTAGAGAACTGAACCAATTTGTTCGACAGCAAATTAAATATCACGAAATCAAACACAAAAAATACAGTTAAAAACTAAAATTTTTGAAAGATGAATCCATGCAATTCTGACAATCATTATTTATTTTAATAAGAAAAAAAATCATTATTAAATTGTTTAAAAAAACAAGAGACTGGAAGATAAACTCTAATATAATACTTTCTTGCACTAGATACTATTTTTAGCAGCACTGCTGAAGGTCCATACGGTATTGGTATATAGTGTGTATGAACCCCCTTTTGGATTGTGCATAGTACATATACACATGAATGTGGACGCCGGATGCAAATGTGTATACTAATGTATATAAAAGCATTTGATAATTGGCTCCTTGATTTATCTAATCGGATTAATTTTCCGGTATTTTGAAAATAATGTAGTCGCGGGTGGTGCAAATTTGCCTTTGAGATGCTGGCGAAAGGTAGATTTTCTCTTATAATGTCTAACCTATTTTATTTCTCCTTTATATTACTATGTAAATATACATATATGTTTATTAGTTGTTTCGTTTTTATCTTAATATCATGCCAAATTTTTACTTTATAAATAAATCCATTAAGCCAAAGGATAGGTGTCGAAGATAATTCTTTTTAAAAATCTAATTTCATGATTAAGACCCATTATTTTCAATTATAAACTAAACGTTCAGTAAACGAAGGAATACGTATATGTATATATCGGGTTTTTCAATAACAGCGCTACAAAAGTTTTTTTTTAATAAAACAAAAACGGTTTTGGATATCAATGAAATTCTATATCCCTGTGAAAGTACGTTTGATGCCATTATGTATGGAACTCGATTTATTTTGCATGGCCACCACGGGCACGCTTGCAGAAGTCCAGAAGTTTTCAAGCATAAATCGGCCGATACTGCTGCAATTTCACGTGCGATATTCGTACGAAGTTCATCAATCGTCGCTGGCTTGTTGGCAAAGACCATAGACTTGACGTAGCCCTACAGGAAATAGTCGAACGGCGTCAAATCGCACGACCGAGGCGGCCACGCGACTAGACCATTTCGTGAGATAACACGTTCTCCAAACTTGGTTTCCAATAAATTGATTGTGACATTCGCTGTGTGGCTTGTGGCGCCGGCCGTCCTGTTGGAACCACATGTCCTTCAAGTCCATATCATCCAATTGGGGCCAAAAGTATTCGGTTATCAGTGAACGGTAGCGATCCCCATTCAAAGTAACGTGCCGGTCTTGATCATCACGGAAGAAGTACGGCCCAATGACGCCACAGGCCCATAAACCACACCAAACCGTAATTTTTTCGGGATACAATGATGCTTCATGGAGTACGAAGCCATTCAGCCAGAAATGAGCCTCATCGCTGAAAATGATTTTTCGATGAAAATTCGAATCATTTTCAAGTTGTTGCTCAGCCCAATTCACGAACATACGACGCTTCTGGTGGTCAAGTGGCTTCAGTTCTTGCGTTAATTTAATGTTGTAAAGATGTAGACCAAGATCTTTTCACAAAATTCGCCACAACGACGTCACAGAGATGCCCAACTCTTGAGAACGACGTGTGAGAGACACATTTGGGCTTTCTGCAACTGAAGCCTCAGCGGCAGCAATATTCTCGACACTACGGGCACTTACTTGTCTCACTGGCACGGGAACATTTATTGTGTGTGCCTGTGCCTGTGGATTCAAATTTTTCCACTAGACGCTCAATTGTTGATCTGCTAGGACGATTATGACGACCATAAATTGGACGTAGCGCTGCTCTTAACGTTGAGGCCACTGACTCCGAATTTCGGTAGTAAAATTTAATAATTTCGACTCGTTGTTGGCCCGTATGTCTTTCCATCATGAAATGGCAAACCTTACTGAAGAGAAATGCCAAAAGAGCAGCAAGAAATATGGCGTCGTTTTCTGTCCCTGTCGCTCTACTTTTGTAGCGTCCCTTTTGAAAAACCCTTTATTAATACGTAACCATTTTTCCATATCTCCTTTCAAAATTTAATTTTTATATTTATAAATAGATTAATAGATAGATAGATAGATAGATAATTTTATTTCGAACAAAATCTCACAAAAACATAGTATATGCTGTTATAAAATTAATTAAGACAAAAACTTAAAGTTCTCTGCCAGGCTGAAAAGTAAAATTTAAAAAAATTAAGCTTTGTGAGTTGATTTATTTAAATAAATTATGAACTCTCATTAAGGATGAGAAAACGATTGTTAAGTGCATTCTTAAGAAAACTAAACAAAATTGTGTAACAGTTACCATTAACAATTTATATGTTGCCATTTAGACAGGTGAGGTCCAATTTTCGACCAATGGGCCATATACTATTAGAAATAAATGTCTGTTTAATGACTATTGTAAAATCAATTTTAAAAAATTAATTAATTTTCACAAAACGGCTCATTTTGCTGAAATTGGAAGAAACTGTAATCCATTCAAATTATCATTTTATATCTGAAAAAAAAAAAAAAAATACAAAAGCGGTACGATATCCCTAGGGTTGCAAACTTTTTTAGGAAGAAATAGGGTATATTCGTTTTTAGAGAGGATAAATAAAGGGTACGGTCCAGTAAAAAAGAGTAGCATTTTTTAAATTTAAAAAAATCTTGTTTTTGTACTTTTTGCATTGTTTTTAAAATATAACTTCATTTTGAAGCCATGTCTTTCTTTTCTCTCCACTTAAAAATAAAAAATCTTAAAGTGGCCATTGACATTTCATGTTTGTCAGTTTTGGGTGCATTCTGAAACACCTGAGTGTTAGGATTGGACTTTCGCGAAAAGAACAACATCGGGACATTTCAACATTTGCCTTAGTCCAACATTTTGTATTGAATTATCTTACTATTAACCTGTTTTTATAATACCTATACAAATGAGAAACAAAAACTTAGAACATTTTGTGTACGCAGGTAGTTGGATGGTGTGGTTGTGTGGAAATATAAAGTTCATGAAATGGAGTTCAAAATACGTACACTTTATAACAAAATAATTGAAGAAAGAAGATCTGTAAAAAAAAATTGTTTAAGTAAGAAAAATAGTATTTTAGCGTTCATTGGGTGATATGCAAAAAACATAGTAAATGCTTTTACTAGAGAATCTTCAGGTCTATGCTATTTCTGATATGCATAAAAAAGCAGTAAATGCTGAAATTTAAGTATTTACTACAAGCTATAGTATAAACTTTTTTTGAATTAATTTTACTAGTAAATACTAGATTCTTTATGCGTAAAAATTAGTATGTACTTTTTTTCTCTAGTAAGTACTTGATTTTTTCAAAGTTGTAGAATAGCAACATGAAAATTTCATAGTACATACTTTTTTGTGTCTATTTCGCAGTTAAGGAGTTGTAAAACCAAAAATCAACAGTCTTAAGTCCGATTCAAAGGCAAAATCTGGTCTCTGTGTCTCTTTTTTTAATTGGGTTTGTGTTAATATTAACTGGAACGGTGAAATTTGTGCGAACTAACTCTCAAAGAGTCTATAAAGGTGGAAGATCGTGTTCAGAGTTTTATTTTAAACAACTATGGCATTCTACACTGAGCCAAAAAATGCTGTTTCATAAGGAAGTAACTGTTAGCCACAAGAGATAAAAGGCCCCACACGTTTAAGTTGATTATGATCAATGTTTCAATATTTCACTGACAGATTTTAATTCTCTGTTTAATATAAAAATTTCTACTTAAATTTAACAGTATTAAATACGCAATGCTTGTAACAAGGACATTTTTCGGAGAGTGTAGGGCCATGTGTACCAAGTTTAATAAGAAATGTTTTTATTTAGATAAGAGATCAATTTTAAAAGAAATATTAACCATATTGACACATGGTTCAAAAAAGAAAACGAAGATTGGTTAAGTGACTTCTCTCGTTCTATTTACCTCTGTCGTCTCTTTTTCCTCTTCTTATGTTGATCTTAATCATAAGTCTCAAAGCTTCTAGCTTAAAGTTGAATTAATAATCGGAGGCTCACTTTGACTAATGTTAAATGTCAAATGCCAACGAAAATGACTATTCCGTATCGTCAAAGGAAAGGAAAACATATAAGCAATAATACTCAAGTGAAAAGAATCTCCCATTAGTTATATTACTTCCTTCGAAAGCAAGTTTAGCTCGGCAGCTTCACTTACCTTTATTGTAGTAAAAAAGAAAAAAAAACTAGCCGAAATGAACCAATCTGCTATTTGACATGATAATTTTAATGAGAAATAAGTATTTTCTATTAATTTCCGATGAATTTAAGTATTTACTTGGATAAATCTACTATCTTATGAAAGTATTTGCCAGCTAGTATAAACTAATTTTTATGCATATGAAATGCACCATCATCAAATTTTACCTTTTACTAGAAGTTTTAGTTATTACTTTTACCTTTTCTTCCTAGAAAGTACTTCTGTTTCATGCATATCACTTACTATTAGAGCCATAGATCATAGAGTACGCTTTCATGATATAGATTACAATACTCTATTTTAGAGTACGGTTGGCAACCCTAGATATCCCGCGAACCAAAATCGTATTGTTTTTAAAAATCTTGAATAACGAAATCTCGCAAATTAAAAATCTTGCTTCTTATTAACTTCGAAATTACAAAATGTTGCTTTACACAATCTCGCGCCGAAAAATTTAGCAAACTGAAATCTCCCAATTTGAAATCTTCCAAATTCAAATCTCAAAGCTTAAACACCCTACAAATGAATAAAAACTCGGAAACGAAAAACTTTTTTTTCAACTTTTATTGCTAACAATTGATTTTAACAATGAAAAATTTAACTTAAAACTAATTTCGAGATTATGAAATGCAGGGTTTTGTAATTGCGAGATTTCGCTATATGAGATTTTAATTAACCCAACCCAAAAAAATACTGGGCTAATTTTTGTTTGCCCACTTATTGGAGAATATAAATCCATTAAGTCCGAAGAAAAATAGAAAATGACCCGTCCGCCATTAACAAAAAAAAACGTTGAAAAACGTAAATGCCATCTTCTCGGCTCCTACTGGACGTAGAGCAATGTTTTTGTTTGACTTTGATGGTAAAAATATACTATAGAATATTTGCTTATAAACATATTTGACATCCCTTTCCAATGAAAAGTTTGTGTGGAAAAACTGTCGAGTTTTTTGAGTTAAAATGGTTTGAAACTTTTATCTTGCTTCTTGTTCATCCGAACGAAAAAAATACTTGAATAGATTTCTGTAGAACACGAACATAATTTCATACATTTGTGTTTATATTATATTTTTGTTTGAACATTTGTGCTAACTAAAAATGTTATGGCTTGTTATCAAATGCACTATTTATGTATGTAAAACTTGAATGATAGGAACAATAATTCGACTAATTCAACCAGTTCAAAGCAAAAGAGAAGATAAAAACTGTTTATTTAAGTTCAAAATATAAAGAAATTGAATAAAATGGTGTACCAAATCAAATGAACGAAAAAACGACGTACAATTTTAACATGAAATTTAAGAAATGATAATAAAACGTGCTATGATTTTAATAATGTGTTTTATATTCTCCTTAAAATTGAATGATTACCTCTATGTTGTTTACAAAAATTCATCAAGTGCACTCAGTTAGAGTTTATAACGGTTAATCGCACTCGAAAATGTTGCACATATTCAATTGAATCGAAGTGTGTTTGTTCTAATTAGCTCTAGATATTTTAAATATTTAGTGCTTTTGAAAAATTTGTAAAAATAAAAAATTATATGTCGAAATACAAATATATTAATCCAATATATCAATATGTACACTCCCAGTGGTTCAAATAGGTTCATCATTTTGCCACACTACTTTTCTGTTCCTTTAATATTTTTACTGTCCCCTTTGTTTAACATGAATTGGTGGACTACTTTACATGGAAACCCCATCTTTAAAGTTTTAAAAATATAGTGGCCCTAGTTATGAGCTTTATTTTGTAGTTTTTTCGCTGTGGTATTTTATATATAAATAAAATTGTTGTAAATTAACCCAACATCTCTCCTGTTGATATTATCTTTAAATGCTAAATGAAATCATATATTTAACAAAAAATATAGAGCACCAAGTGTGTGGTTTTTTATTACAGAAACCAACTACCTAACAAAAACTGTAAAATCCACTTTAGGTAATATGATATAGGTACTATATTCTTCCAGAACTCTTTCAGTATCGTATCCCATGAAACATAAATTCAAAAACAGGCCAAAAATGTATATTAGATTGTTTATTTATTTATCGATAAACAACTCATTTTAAGGCAGATAGTATATTATGTAGGTATGCATTTTTCATATTCTCCTTGAAGCTTGAAAATATACTTTATCTTAAAGACATTTTTGAGAAATAAATCTAACCAAATATTATTTCCACCCAAAGCAACTTTAACCACAAATACACCCCTATCATCCTCGGCTTTCTGAGGGCGTGCAGATAGATATCACTTTTTTGCGAATTTGATCTCTCGGCTCACTGAGTTTGGGTTCTTCTTATATGTATAGTCACAATAAGATAGATAGAATCGTTGTTGCTTTATACCTAACAGTATTGATTATTTTTTGGAAAATACAAATTTGTCACTTAAAACTATACCTACATATACATATTTAGAATTTCGGTAAACCTCTGAGATTTATTTCCAGTTTCAGTAGAACAGGATGAAACAAAAAATTAAAGAACACCTATCTTCTTAAAATTTGATTTGAAAATTCACTTTAAGAAGAATCTATATGTGTACTAGCTAGGTTTTATTTATTTTCTATTGCTAATCAATCAAACAATAAACAACATAACTATTAATAGGTTAATAAGTTAATGTACCGCATGATAATAGAAAAAAAAATATTCAGCTTTTGGTGATTGTAGTTATGAATATAATTTAATCGAAATCCTTTGACAATTAAAACAAAGAGAGCAAAGAAAAATGTAACTTATGTTTTTGCACGAAAGCCAACGAATTTAGGCTTCGACTGTCTCAACATCTCATGTGGTATTTCCACAACATACAAAATAAAAAAAGATTAACTCTGACAGCATACTTCAAAAACAAATGTGGTTTCATTTTTCCCTATGAAATGGAAGTGCGATAGAATGTTTCATTTATGTCAAACAATGAAGAACTGAATGCAGCCATAAATTAATTCTTCAGTGCCATAAGAGAATAGGCTAGTTCGATTTGCAAAACTATTTGTCTTAGGAAGATTTAACAAAATCAATTTTTAATCTTCTGAAATGGTAAATGTTTGAGATTTGAATGAGATTAGAGGTAAGTCTTATTAAATCTGGGCTTACTGTTCAGTGGAAATTTAGTATTACAACAATTTAAGAGCAAATTTAAGAACGAATTTTTGGGTACTTTTAAATATTTTCGGGGTTACATACATGACAACACCAAAAATATATTGAAATTTAATACTTGGCAGATATTAAAATTAAGAAGTTAATTTTGAATTTATATTAAAGCTTTATAACATCCCATATTGCAAAGGAATACGAAATCTGTAATCTTTTTGGTATTACCAATAACAATTTCTAAACTAATCTATTAGAATATAATAAAACGTTATTTGAATTTTTTTTTTACTATTAACCGAATAAAAAATGTAATATTTTCTTCACACCACCCGACCAAATATATTCGTAGAAAAAAAATCATTAAGAAACATTTGGCACGACAAAGCAGAGCTGGTGGTTTGAGTATTTCAAACGTTTGTGAAGATAGCTGGGGTAACTTTCAACCACGGAAATGGGACCCTGACAGGAATTTTCAGTAAATTGCAGTAAGGCTCCAAATTGCAATTCAACAACCCAAAAATAAAGAGTAGAAGAAAAATTGATAGTTACCTTTACTCTATGTCCTCTAATAATATCACAAGCAACTTTTTTCAGAGAAGCTTTCTTAGACTCTAATTATAATGAGAATTTACTAACTTAATCACAAAATTACTCACACCACAGTTCAATCAATTTGCCTATTTCTGAGAATTGTATCGTTGAAAACATTCTAAATCTCGACAAATGTTGTTTAAGTCCTGGTCCTGATGGCGGTCGGTCCCGTGTGTTGAAGATATGTATATGTATTTTGTCATACCCTCTATATGTTCTTTTAAATAAATCTCTCAGCTTTTCAGTTTTTTTCCAATGGTGTGGAAAAAAGCTTTTTTAACTCCAGTTCACAAAAAAGGCTCTTTGAATGATATAACACACTACCTTCCTATTGCCAAACTTTCAGTTATTTCAAAACTGGAGTCTTTTATTTGAAACGCTCTGTCTTTTAACTGCAGCTCTATTATGTGTGACAACCAGCATGGTTTCGTAAAAAAAATCAACTATTACAAATTTATTCAAATTCACAACCATTTTCTTGAATGCTTTTGAAGAACGAAAAGAAGTGGACCGTGTGCTTAGTGATTTTATTTAAGCTTTTGACAAGTTAAGTCATACAACTTTCATTCATATATTCAAAATCTGGGATTTATTGAATGTTTTTTACTGTGGATATCATCATGTTTAGAAAATAGAAACTACTGTGTTACTTTTCGCAACCAATGTTCCAACCAATTAAATATTAAATCTGGTGTTCCTCAGGGCAGCCATTTGGGTCTTTTATTGTTTATATTTATTATTTATTAATACATCAATTTGGTCTTACAAAATTTCTCGGTTCTTATATATACTGGCGATATAAGACTTTATTAGAAAATAACTGATGACTGTTTGCTTCTGCAAAAAGATTTGAATAAGTCAAGGGAATGGTGAAACATTAACCATCTTTAATTTAGTATCGACAACTGTGAAACTAGGTAGTTTACATGCAAGAAAACTTTGTTTGAATTTCAATTATGCGCTTGATTCTTCTCCTCTTTGTAGGTTGTCTGTCTTCTCTGGTCTGCGCATAATTCTCGACACAAAAGTGACATTTACCGAACACTTAAACTTAATCATTAAAAAAGCTTACAAAATGTTTGGATTCATTAAGCAATTCTCTCGGGACTTCAAAGATATGTCCTCAAACTTCTTCTTATATCTTTTGTGAGACCGGTTCTCGAATACGGGAGTGTCGTATGGGCACCATACCACTTTGTACACACCAATGAACTCGAGGTGGTTCAGAGGGGGTTTATTTCAAATAAATAAGAATGGATTGTTGCGGAAACAAATCTTTGAACTAAAATATGTTGAAACTTGCTTATACTTTCAATTGTACCTTGATGAAATTTGTGAAAAACCAACAGTTTTCGAGTTTAAACAAAGATTTTAAATGCATTTTTGAATTCCGTAACCTCGAACACATAAATTATGAAAAAAAAACATCAAAACAACCCTACAATTTGCCCGCTAATAAGGTCCTTTTTGAGCACAAATTGACTGGATTATTAGCATATTTTCGAGCTTAAAACGAAGGCTTACAACTAAGTAATGATGTCTCGAAGATGAATAATGATTCAAAAGAATTTCGAAACAAATTTTCATACTTCAGAACGACTATAATTATTTATATGAAAAAAATACTTCGAGAGATAATTTTACCTCAAATTTTCATCAAAAACACATTTTCTTTAAGCTTTAGATTCGAATATCTCATAAATATGACATGTCATCAAAATTTGTCCAAGTAATTGATAAGTGTTTTCGAGTTGATTTTCGGACAAAGTAAAAATACGTCAAATTTCAACTATCCGTTGAGTACGGATGGGTTGTGGCAGAAAAAAATGAAAACAGAGATTTTTTGGCCATCTTTGAGCACAAATTGACTGGTATATTGGGCTACTGAAAAAATATGAAAAATAAACGAAAAGAAAAGATTTTATAAAATTACAAATATTTGGAAAATCATCAAAAAATGCAGTTACTTTTCCACAGGCTTTTAGATGTGCTCAACTAGAAAATTACTCCAAAAGTTCTCCCATATAGGTATAGTGTGGCGATTTATGCAATATCGCCATTTAAAAAGAAAAAAAACGTTTTTACTAGGTATATGAGAGGTTTTTCACGTTAGTAAGATTAATTTTAAAAGTAAGCACACGCAAAAATTAGAATTTTATAGTCCTGTGCTATGATTAACTTTGCTGCAATGACAGATAAAAGAAAGGCATAACTTCGTCTTGTTTCAATCGAATCAACATATAATATTTGAATGCTGGCCTCTTTCAATACATAATAAATATTTTATTTATTATATTCACTATCACCACTATAGAGATCCTTCTCTAACTGCAGTGACCATGGAAAATGACGAAGTCGTTGAGTTTCATAGGAATAATTGTTCGACTTTTTGTCCGCCAAACCACAACAACTATTAATCTTCACGACTGATTCGTTTGCCCTTTTGCAAGATCCACACGGATGGTATCATACTCCAGCACTCACAATTCCCATCTCGCGTCTGAAAGTATCAGTCAAAAGATTTTATGCCAAGTCAACCAGACGTCGTGGTTACAGCAGGAAAGCTCCTGCTTTCCCGCATCAGATGATGAAGTGCTATCCACAAGACATGAAGAGTAAAACTGTCATCCAAAGTAAAGGAGAGAGCGGAAGCGTATCGTATCGGCAACGATGACTAAAGCAACCAAGTAGTAGAACTTACAAGTGCACTTCTTAAGCATGCTTGTACTTCAAAGAAAATTGGAAGCCATTCGCTTGGAAAATTCCTATTGCCACTATGCAAGTGCAACAACAGGCAATGTCCAAGGGAGTAGGATGTATAACGCAGCTTCGCAAACTACTCAAGGACGACTAATCGATGTTTTCGCGTTCTGGTGTTGAAGTCATTTTTCATCTGACAGTGTCTTCTAGAAAATGGTTAAAAAAAACGTTTGTAATCTTTCGCGGAGAAAGAGCTTTAATCTCTGAGGTAATATGAGGACGAGGAGTTACTATTCAGTTCCTCTTTTGTCTTTTTTGTAATAACCATTAAAGAGTGTTGTGTGCGATGGCGGAAGTGGGTTATTCATTTTTTTTCATTTATTTCATTTTGTGTGATTTGCGAAAAGTGAGTTGGATCCAGAATTTTAATTTTAATTCAGTAGTTTTTATATTTAAGAAAGTTTCCAACATTTCATAACTGCACTATTTTTGTTGACTTATTAACTTCAAACGATTCTAGATAGAATTGTATATTTCGTTCAAGTGCATATAATATAAAAAACGTATATGTAGTACTTACATAGAAACATTATGTAATGAAGCAAATGTACATAGTATATGTAGGTATCTTAATGAAATTAAGAAATAAAACAAAAAATTTTGATTAGAATTTTCCTACAAATAAAAATCTAAAAAAATATGTGAAATCAAACAGTTAAAATATGGTATTTAATGTGTAGTTAAATTATAATTTATGAAATTGACTTCAGTTAGTTATTTCTATGCTAAATAAGTAAATAACAAATCACAATTTTAGTAATATTTTTTCTTTTTTTATTCCTCTTTTTTCGTGAACAAAAGATTTCTTCCTGGAATTCTTCTTTTTACATTTGTATTAGTATTTATCATGGTCGATTTTTAAGTACTTCTATTCCCAACGATTTATTGAAGCGAAGACATAAAAAAAACAGATAATGTTCTGTGTTTAATCATAGAAGACTAGGAAACTCATTCCCTTTTGCAATGATTTGCCAACCGACAAAAAAGAAAAATAAAGTTCGTTTAAGGAGTAATTTCTTGAGATTTCTTATGGCATCCGCTTGAGTGGCGTATTCTTACTCTGTCGGGAAATTCGATTACTCTAGGGATTAGTGCTACATTAATTCAATGTGTCATTTGCACTTGATTGTCTAGCCATAAACTCAATAACCAATTATTCGTTTTCATATTAAGAAATACAAATTTAAACCAATAATTAGAATTATTATTTTAACGCATTAAACATATTTATAAAGGTAGGTTTATTTAAACCTGCATTTAATTTAATTTAATTTCATTTTATTATATTTTATTTAATTATATTTAATTTTATTTTATTTAATTTTATTTTGTTTCGTTTTATTTTATTTTGTTTTATTTTATTTTATTTTATTTTATTTTATTTTATTTTATTTTATTTTATTTTATTTTATTTTATTTTATTTTATTTTATTTTATTTTATTTTATTTTATTTTACTTTATTTTATTTTATTTTATTTTATTTTATTTTATTTTATTTTATTTTATTTTATTTTATTTTATTTTATTTTATTTTATTTTATTTTATTTTATTTTATTTTATTTTATTTTATTTTATTATGCAATCCAAAGCCATTTCATAATTATTTGTCAAGATTCCTTTCTTGGGAGAAATGAGTTACATTCCAAAAAATTGAATTTGCCTGATTTCAAGTTTGTTGTTGTTTTCCAATTTGTAGGGTTCAATTTTTGAAAGGACTTAACTCTTAAATAATAATTGGATGAGCATCAGTAAATTGAATAAATACGAAATAAGCCAAATTTTATAAAAATACACAATTCGTAAACCATTTGCATATTTGTCGCCTAACTTAAGTATACATAATATACCTTTTAATAATATACACCTAGCTACCAGCGATATTAAAACAAAAATATTATACGCTCCTTAACACATTTATTAGCTGGCTTTCAAAGATAGAAATTTTCCTTTTGAAAACTTCACTGATCAATAATATACTTTTGCATTATAATGTCTGTCCATTCCTTATCAATAGAAGCACGGCAACTCTTATCCAAAAATTGTAAAGCATCATTATTTTGTATTTGTCACACATGCAATTATATATATGAAATGCTTAAATTAAATTTTGATTTTCTTAAGTTTCAATTTTATTTTGTTTCTGCTATGAAACTAAATATGTATACTTTTCCAAAGGCTTTTGATACTCTGAATTCAAATCTGATCTCAGAATTTTTTTGGCACGTCAATTGAGATAACCTTTTATATAATATCTCTAAAGCTTATGAAAAACGTTTTTTTTTAATTGAAAATTGAGGTTATGTTACCCCACAAGATCATCTTTTTTTCAAAAATTTGCAACTAGATTTAAGATAAAATGCACGACTGAGAGTTTAGGAAAATTATATGTAGATAAAAACATGCAAATTATGAGAGAAAAATGTGTGAAAGTATTAAATACGATATTTAAATTAGCTAAAAAAAACTTCGTTGAGAATCTGAGATGAAAAAAAGCTATCCTAATACTAATAAAAAAGTTATTTCAATTTCTTATTGTAGCACAATTGGTGCGCCACCCTGTACTTGATTGAATATGATTGTATGAACAAAAACAATTTTAAATCGTTGGAGCGGTTTTCCTAAAAAATAATTTTGTATGCATACAATTCTTATATCATTTATTTTATGGACAAGGTTTAATCAAAATCGTAGGACCTTTTTTTGAGAAAAAATTCCTTTCCAGTTTTTTTTTTTAATTTTTGTATACCGTTATTTTATCATATATGTAAAATATTTTCTAAAAATATTTTAGAGAGTGCTAACAAATTCCAAGTATGGAGTCTCGAAAAAATCGATCATATCGTTTTCGAAATATTTGATTTTCAAACAAACATTTTTTTGCACGAATCCAAAATTTGTCTTAAAGTACCTATATCGCAAGAAAAAAAGGAAAAATTTTCTTTAAAATGCAGTCGGAATTCAATCAATTACTCTCTTCGAAGTCGAATTGAAGTTTCTGAGTTCAGCATATTTTGAATTAAGGTAGTTTGAAGTGAAAGCTGACAGCTTATAAATGATTTCTCTAGGATTAATAAAGTAGGGTATTTAAAAGTTTTAAAAAGAATTTCAACTATCAATGTTTATTCTTCCGATTGCTGATAAAAATTTATTAAAAACAAAAATAACTTCGAAAAATGATATAACTTCAAATTTGCCTAAAATGCATAGTTTCTAATTTTGGATTTGAATATCTCAATGACATGGCACGCTAGAGCAATTCTGAGTCCAGCTTCAGATTCAGTATCTGTTAACCCAGGGCACTTTTGACATACAAATTTTAAAGCATCATAAAATCGAAATTATTTAACTTATTCAAAAGTTTAAGCCACTGTTATAAAGTTAATATTTTATCTTTAATCTTCAGTATGGAACTTTTTCGTATAGCTTCAAAATATGTTTTATTTTTTGCATTTAAAAAAAGTAATTTCGACGAATGTACCTCAACCCGGGGTACTTTTGTTAATACTTGTACTTTCTACGCCAAGGACACAAAAAATATTCTAAAATTAATTTGTTCATAGCATTGCCTTTATTTAATTCATATTTCATTTAAAACATAAAAGGAATTAAAAAAAAAAATCAATTTCCTTTATTAAAAAAAAAAACAAAAGGAAAGAAATAAGGAGAAGAACGGAGTTTCAAAAAACAAGTTGGATTTTTTTTAAGCAACTATTTTATTAATAAGAAATTTATGAATTACGAATTCGTTTTGGTCAACTTAAAGACGAATGTTTTTAAATATGTTCTCTTCACAAAATTTCACTTGGTTTTATAAAAGATTAATATTAAAAAAATGCTTACTACCAGAAGTGGAAAATTACACAGAACATATATAAAACATCTAAATACTTCTTACTTTTTTGCCCACAAACTTGAACTTTTAAACTACAACACAAGGCATGGGCATACAAAAGGGTGCGTTCGTCATTTAAATAACGGGTGTACACATATAACAGTTTTCGAGAAAATTGCAAAGATGAATGTACCGCGGTGACGAATGCGTACCAGTTTACCATATAGTCTAAGAGCTGGCAGCGTATTTTTGAGTTGAACACATAACCAAAAAATGAGTATGAGGGTCTGTACTTGCGTGCATCTTGACATCAAATTCAAAAGTCTGGCAAGATTTTTTGGCACCCGTGGTAAGGACGAAGGTTGAAAATAGCGGTTTTCTGTCATTTTCTTTGGGTCCACTGATTTTAATTTTAACGACTTGAAAAATGAAACTGAAGATATAAGCTTGGGAGATTTTTTTTTGGTGATTTTTGATTTTTTTGATTCCTTAAATATCTATGGAAAGGTTTATATCTTGAGCTCTATTAATTGGATAGTAAAAATTCAACTCTGTAGACTTAAGGAACATATCAGAGCACTATTTCCAATTCTAAGAAAGCCTTAACTCTGAAAACCGCTATTTTCACCCCCTAGTCCTTTCCATGGGCGTCAAAGAAAACCTGCCAGACTTATGAATTATATGATTTTTATGCATGCACATACGGACCCTCATATTCATTTTTGGGTTATACGTTCAACCCAAAAATATGCTGCCAACTCTTAGTCTAATATCAAAATCTATGAGAAGTATATTTTGGTTCATGTTAGAGAAAAAAATTAAAATTTTGTCACACAGTGTATTCTTTTCATGCTAAAATATAACTGCTGGCTATGCTTATTTTGGATAATGATTTCCTGAGAAAGCACTGGAAACAGAATTCATGAATAGTGGCATATGAAGGAATTGAATGATTTGAATGCCCAAAACTCCCTTGCGTTGGATCCTCAATAGACATTATGTATAATAATAGTAGAGTCGAAGTTTTTGTTTATATTGGATCTTCGATAAGCGCTGTTTTTATTATTTTGCATTCATACTCGTACATATCACAAAAATAATTTTTTTGTTTTAAGATATTGAATTCATTCTATTTAAGTACCTCGTGGCATAATGGTTAGTGCGTAGGACCGTCATGCCAAAGGTCTGGGTTCGATTCCCGGCCACTGCCACCTAAAAACAAATGTTTTTTTCCGAGGTACTGCCTCTTGCGAGGGACTGACAAATCCTCCAAGAGTATACTTGTCATGAATAAGTGCTTCTCATCTAGCCGTTCGGACTCGGCAAAAAATTGTAGGTCCCCTCCATTCCTGCCAACAACACGCACACAGGAATGGTTGAGAGTTGTAAGTCACTAGGCCCTGGTTCTCCATGAGCTGTTGCGTCACAAAATTTATTTTTTTTATTTTATTTATTCTATTTAAAAGCATAATCAACATCACTTGATTCAGTTCAGTTTATCGCATTTTTAATATTTGTCGTCAAAATTGTTTGTACATACACTATGGCGTATGCGTACTTTTTTAATATTATTATTTATTCATTTCACAAGTTAAGTAGTTGAGTTAAATTATACATACATTTTATATCAGTTATGGTTATACCATTATAATTGACTCTTTTATTATTTTGTGAAGACACAGCAAATATCCGATCGAATATAGCTTGAGTATGATTTAATCATGGTGCGGGTTTATAGTGGTTGCCATAAAATCTCTCAACCTCTACGATTTACACTTTTTTGGTTATTTGAAAAGCGTAAGTTTGTAAAAAGATGTATGATGTCCAATTAAATTTTAAAATATTGAATAAAATAAACAAATTAACAAAACATATGTTCTGAATGCTTTTTTTGTTCCTGAACTTATTACCTATTTTTCTAAAAACTACAAAAAGTAGACATCCCTTTAGCATAGAGGCTTTCACGTTTAACTACAGACGGAATTCAACCGTTGATCTCAGCATCTGCTGTTTAAAAGAAGCATAATTTTCTTACAATGGTACTTCCGTTGAAAACCCAAACAAATTTATACTTTAACTATTTGATTATTGGGTAGCTTTGGTTGGCTTGTAGGATATATCCTGAAAGTTCAAACTATGAACTAACATAAATGCCACTTTTAGTCAATTATTATTTTATTTTCGAATTAATTAGGAAACAATGGTAAAGACTAAAAAGGAAAAAGTAATTACCGCTCTTAAAGCATTCAAATAATTACAAGACGATACCTCTTTAGATATCGTCTAAGCTCTATCGTTTTGACGATAGTGTTTTGATGATTATTGACTTACATACATACGTAAATCAAATATTAAATTGTCAAAACAAGATTTTCAAGACGATAATAATTTTCAGTGTAACGTAAAGCAAGACTATCGTCTGGCGATAATCGAAATACGGAATGACTCCCCTGATTTTGTCATATCCTAAGGCGGGATAGTAAAAAATCTTAAGTCCATTTTTTCGCTTAGATTAATTTAAGTTTTTGTGAGGTGGGTGCGAAGCGGTTGATAATCGTTATTTAAATTACATTTTAAATATTTTTGCTTTCTCAAGGAGAAACTCAAAATTAATCCAAATCCTTAAAGCCGTTTTTGGTTTAACATTAAATAATAATAAGAGGCAGCAGAAGGCGTATTTTACTAAAAGCATTATCAAATTATTTTTCCTTCTCATAATGCTCTTTTTTTTGAAATTTTGTCTTAATTGATAGATCCGTAGATACTTTTGAATACGACATATTATAAGACTGGCCATTGAAGATAAGGATTGAACGGATGTGAACGGATATTACTGAAGCATTAAAAAAAAAATCATTCTCATAAGATTAATCCCAATGTCATCCAAATAATTTGAATATTAACCTAGAAATAGAGCAAATATGGCTGTTTTCCAGAAATTAACAAATCAGAAAAGTTGGCGTTATAGTATGTGGATTTCAATAAAAATACTTCCCAATTTTTGTTTGTTTTCATACAGACAAACTCTGAAAATTTTATCTGAATTATTAGAGCCGTTTTCGAGAAACCTTAAAATAATAAAAGTTAACGTTTTTGTAATTTTATTGGCTCACACAATTAAATCTAAAAATTTCATAAAAATTGTGAGAGCTGTCTCTGATATATTAAAAAAAAGTGGACGATGAATAGGCGGATTTTAACAAAATCACTTTTAAAATTTTGTTCTTACTCATACTAACAAACCCTGAAAGTTTCATCTAAATCGTTACGTCCTTATCCGAAAAACATATAAATTATGAAAGTGGGCATGGCAATTATGGGCGATTTTAACTTAAACCACTTCTTAAGTTATTTTTGCTCATTACGTTTAATAATGTGAATGTCATTTGTATAAATTTATTAAGATCTATGTGTATCTGAAAAATAAGAAATGAGAGAAGATGGTGTGACTCCAGGTGAATTTTTCAGAAATATGTTTTATAAAGTTATATTTGCTAATACCAACAAACTTTCATGCTTTCCATTTCTGAGAAATCAATAAATAATAAAAGTGGGCGTGGCAGTAGGCAGATTTTTGAAAAACTAATTTTTATATTTTTTCTTCTCTATAAGAACAAATTCTGAAGATTTCATCAACATCATTAGAGCCGTTTCTGAGAAACCAAATATATCTCCACTGAAAAAGTTAAGTATCTTAAGTCGACTTAAGATGATTCTCTTTTTTTAATTAACCGTGTTACCATTTTTGAGGCGCACAGTTGTATCTTATCGCCATCCTTATATCTCAATTCTTCCCCCTTTTATAACGCAAAATAATTTCATCTTATGTCTGAAAATCACATGTTGACGCAAGGTAAAATATCTTAAAACAACATAAGATTTTATGGTCAAAGGTTTTCAAAAACCTTATGCAGAGTTAAGATTATTTTTTCTTTGAAATTTTGTTTTGTTGTGAACAGGTAAAATATATTTATTTATTTATATGTTTGACTTAAGATACTTTGCCATGTGTCAACAAAAAAAAAACACCCTTATGTCGACTTATGATAAAAGCTCTCGAAAAATTGTGGAAAAGTGAGAAAAGGCAAATAATCCTATGTAGACATAAGATATTTTTATAAATTTAAAACTGTGATTTTCCGGCCCTTAAGTAGACATAGGATACTTTGGCGTTTGCAAACTAAATCAAAAACCAAAAAAAGCGATGACATAAGTTACTTTCAATGACAGTTTGGTTTCAAATTCAATTAAGTCCGCAAGTATTTAACCTGACTTAAGTAAAATTTCAGACGAAAAGTTTTACGCAAAAAGAAATCTTGATAGTTAAACTAACACTGCTTCTATTTTGATTTCTGCACTAGCAAATTTTATGTTGTTTGGATACTAACAGCTCAAAACATAACTTAATACTTTTTACTTAAACCATTTTTATACCAGAAGAGGAATAGCCAAAAATTCTTCATGTGATGTGAATATGTCCTAAATTGAAAATGATCCAATCGCATTAAGCTCAGTAAGAAAAGGATGCTGGATCTGAAAAATCCATTAATCTACCAGCGAAAGATCGACCGAATATTCACCCAGATCTATCAGAAGATTCCAAAAAAGAATCTAATATAAATCTAATTCTGTGAATTATATCAACTTGTCATTGCCTTAATAGATTAGCCATCTCCATATTAATAAACACTTTCTGTTTTGAGTAAGCATGTGGGAACGTTCCATTAGTTTTCATTTATTTTGAAGCTAGTCAATTAAAAAACTAGGAACTTTTGCTTTAATCATGTTCGATAGTACAAGTATTTAGATACCCAATTCCAGTGTCTTAGTATTCCAAACTGTAAATGTTTAAAATGCTTTTGGAGTTGGACCAAAGTTCTTAAGTTAAACATTGCTTGGAATAGGATTATAAATGCGACTGTTATAACAAAATAATGTGCATCAGAATACATATCGATCTTTTTTCACTTCATCTTAAATCGACCTAGTGTCTGAGATTTGCATTCTAAAAAACAGTTTCAATTATCTTAAGTGGACCTAAGATTTTGGAAATCGATCATTACTAAAAATTGAAAAAGGCAATACGTCATACTTTTGCCTATTACAAAATATAAACAATTTCGGTTTGTAATAAATTAAAAAAAAAGCACATACAATTTTACTTGTAAAAAGTTAATCTAAACTAGTCTATCTTCAAAGGATTTTTTGGGAAGCTTCTTTGAAGAGTAATTTTGCTCTCCTGAAAAATATTAAAAATAGACTTAAGATAGTTTACCTTTTCAGTCGAGATATATATACGTAATATACATGTATAGGCAATAAATTCCCTCTCTGGTGAGGATAAATTCCTTTGAAAAAATGGAATACATTCCCAATTCCCATGTGGAGCAGACGCCCTGGTGTTATGTATACCTTTCCCTGCACGCCAATTATCTTTGTTCGTTCAATCTTCATTCCTTCCCAAAATTAAAAATAAAATAAGGTTTTCTTTTTCCTCTCTCGATCAACAGTAGCTATCCTTAATTTGTCGGTGTTTTTTGATTTTTCATCATCCTCATTTTATTTTATAATCGTACCTTCAAGGATTATATTAAACAGAAAATAATAAATTCAAAAATTGAGTCTGAAAAATTTTATCAAAAATCTTCCATGTAAAATCGAAAAATTTACAAATTTGTAATATTAAATTGATATTATAATAGTTTTTGTGCAAGTCTTTTTAAGTGAGGACTATTAAGGACAACTGGTCTTACACACCATACAGATTTGTATAAAATGGTGTGATGTATACAAAATTTTACTTAAGAATTTTTTTTTTTGAGGCTAAAATTTTCTATCAATTCAACATAGTAACTTTCCAATGGATTGGATAGTTTTTGAGATTAATGAGAAATGAACTCATAAATTTTGTATGAAAAACAGTAAATTGCGAAGCAGGGCCTCTTTCAAAATAAAAAGCTCAAATTTCAGGAGGAATACTATTTAAAGAACCTCTACCGAAATTTCGAAACCAATCAACATTTTAAATATTTATTCTCAATCACTTTTTCTTCACATTGGCGTTTGACGATTTTTGCTGAACATTTACTTGGCTACAAATAAAATTTATCAAAACAAAAAATAGACTGTTTCTTGTCATTTAGTACCATTTCGTTCACTTTGTTAATGATTTCCTATTAAAAAAAATTGAACATCACACAAAAGCAATTTCGTAAATTCGCTTAGGTCGATAATTTAGTAAAACTTTTTTTTTGCACTGTACAAAAATTTGTAAACTGAACGAAGATATGAAAATTTTGCCGGAATATTTTACATGATGATGAAATTATTCTTAAATTTATAATGAAAATTGCAAAAAAAAAACCACCTCGTTTTTATATTGTATTTCGGAAAATTTCCTTGAAACTCAGGAGAAAAAAGATTAAATTTATTATTTGAAAATCAACAAGAGGCATTTCACATACATAGATGAAACTCCTTCCAGTTTCACTTTTACAAACACAAGTTATCTTTGTTTGTTCAATCTCAATTCACTTTCCCAAAATCAAATTTCAGTTTTGTACATACACCGTATTTATTCTTTTTAAGTGAAATGAGTCTTCGACTATTGCCATACAAAAATTGTACAAGGAGTTCTAATAGAATGAGGTCAATTGATTGATTCAATATTGTTTTTAGAATAAAAAAATCAACTAGAGCGCTCAAACCTTCTCTCATTTTCGGTCTGCAGGTTGATGAAAATTCGGGATAAGACTAAAACTACCCAAACTTCCATCACTTCACGAACCACGTTGTCAACTGCAATTATAACCTACTAACTGCGGGTTATTTTGTCATTTATAATTGCAATATAGTAGAACATAGATACATAAGCTGTTTATAATTCCTTTTAAAGCCAAAACGTCATAATAGAGGCAGCGGAAGGCTTGTGCGGTGGGTGTCACCGCACACGGCCTCGTGCTTCGAGCGACCCCGCAATGCCTTGATAGGTATTAGCATTTCAAAAATAATAATTTTGTATTCAGCATTTGTTGATTTTTTTTAATTTTCGAGTGAAAGATATCGTATACTTGTAAAAATTTATTTCTTCAAAAAATCGCTTTAACAATTTTTAACATTTCATTTGCAAAAATAATTGTTTTTAAGAATTCATGTGGCATTCCCTTTTTTCACATTTACCTACTATTCAAGTCAGTTGTATAAACGTTATTCAAATTTGGATCCGTGGTTCAGCATATTTAACTCACCGATTTTGGCAAATGAACTGATGTCAAACGGTGGTTTAAGTATGTTATTATATAGCTATTTTCACATATGTACTTGAAACTTAAACCATGGTGAAACCTCAGTTAGTCCGCCAAAATCGTTGAAGAACGAGTTTTATGTCTTTAAAGAAAGTATGAAACTACAATTTAAGCTGAAAGAATAAAAGAGGTGGCTTCCTAACTCTTTAATCATTTGAAACGCCCAGGGGAAAGGATTAAGTTCAATTTGGTTGATTCCGAGAAAAAAATTTGAGTTTATTACTAGAAAAAAAACGCTTAATTCAAAAGAAACTTTTTTGTCCAGGTCAAAGTACTTAATTATGCAAACTTACATATTTTTTTTCCCGTGGGTAGGTGCAAAACCTGCTATTCAGGCTCTATGAGGACCGAAAAACGCGTGCTCATAGAAGTGTGAGATTCTTACTACACTAAAACCACCTCCACTTCGCGATTGCAACTAAGTTGAAACTTATCTAGCAATTTATTTTTAACGAAGTTAAGTAACGTGTTGCAGGTTACTTTCCGGTGAAAGTTCCTGCTTAATCCGCGATTTTAAAGCGGTTTTCTGTTCACCGCACCGCTTATTCAATTTTTTTTTATCAAAAAGATTAGAGCCGAATTTCAATGTTTTTTTTCCTTTGAAGGAAAAGATAATTAGAGGGGGTTTTTTGCTTTTTTACAAATTATTATGTAGTTTTAAAATAAAATAATTAAGACAAGCGTGTGACTTGGACCGTTTTTGAAATGCAATTTGTTTCGACATGACCTAACTGGAAGATTTAGAACATCGAATAGTTTTTTTCAATTGTTAAGCTGACAATTTCCCTGAGTCTAGGCAATTTTTCTTTTTTAAATATCACCTTTATCAATTATTGAACAAGAAACAAAACTTTTACAAAAAAAGTTTTTTTAGAAACTGTTCCATTTTTCAAGTATTCAATGTTGTTTCTACTTTAATTTTAATTCTTTAAGTGGACCTAAGCCGTTTCTCCCCTGGACCCTTCATTTGATATTCTTGTTCTGGACGGAACAAAACAGATTTGGTTTAATATTAAGAGCGTTATCAGACGATATGATTCAAATCCTTAAGCTTGGTTCATACTTCCTTGTGAAGTTAACAATCAACAGTATGGAGAAGATGATTTTAAATTGGTGGCACTGGTAAACCGGGGGGTTTATATAGGGCCGTTCCTAGTAATTGGAACACCTGGGGCAAGCTTAAAGAAGCCTCCTTTTTCGCTACAAATAGTACAGAATTAATAAGAAATCTGATATTAAATCCTATTACTTCCATCGTCTTTATACCGAATCAAAACATATTTAAGTATAGGTTACGTACAAACGGCCGATAAAAAAGGGGATTTATTGAGTTGAAATGTCGGTTTATATCGACCTTTTTGGTAACTAATTCGTAAAATGTTTACATTAGAGCTTAGACAAAAAGTAAGCTGCCTTGAAAGAAAGTCGAGAAAAGCATCGACTTTTTTTCCCAATACTTAGCACATATAAAAAAGTCAATATAAATCCACATTTTAACAATTTGACATTTTGTCTTTTGTTCATTCCAACGTAACTTAAAATACAACGATCTGCCTGGAATGTTTGCACGGAATCAGCAAAAACTCAAATCATACATTTTGGTCTAACTTTAAAACATGAATTTAACAGTTATTTGGTGTTTTCGAAAGTTTTTAAATTATGTTTAAAATACATTTTGTTTCAAACTTCTTATTTGATTGATGACAATCCGAAGACAATTAAGCGCGATTTAAAACATCATTCCCTAAACTATGAACTGATCACAATATCGGCCCTTTTCGAAAACGGTAAGTCAAAGTCAATTTGATCGTCAAATGATCGCCGTTTCTTGAAGCAGATATTGTGTCATGACAAGTAGTATGTCGCCGTCCTGTTTGCAGAAAATTTTTTTTGGTTAACGCCTGTCAATTTACTTGTAAATACATTTGGCATTTACAAACATGCTCTCTGGCTTTTCAGTATTCGTCAACTCGATTTGTATACTGTTCATGTTGCACCGTAGACGAAGAATTCAAACATGTGACTTTAGCAAACTTGATTATTGAACACAATGCTAACGATCAGTTCACAAATATATGGTATTAGGTGTGTTACACACCCAATTTCAAAAAGTTTCAGGCCGCCAAATTTAGTGCGAACCCGTTTCACAAATGAAATATTGTACTGGCCCTCACTAAATTTGGGGGTCTGAAATTGTTTTGAAAGGTTTAAGAAAATAAGGAACCAAGGTAATTTATACCGAAGGTTGTAAAAATTGGAATTTAGAATAATTATATGAAATAAAAAATGGCTGTGAACGACACAACAACAAACATATCAACTGGACAAAAGTAAAAATTCGAATGATATTACCTTATGTGTACTGGTGATGCTATAACGCAGTAAAATTTTGCTATAACGCAGTAATATCGACTTTTGAAATCTCGATTCATAAAATGTCGATTATCTACAGTAGAAATTTTGTTGAAATTCTGTCATTCTGACATTTTTGGTACCGAGATTATAGAAATTGACATCATCGTACCCAAATCCATTTCAGTTTTTGGTAAATATAACAGCAGAAACAATTTCGCAATTTTTTCTACGTAAGCTCGCCTCGTATCAGCCTCCCACGGCATGATGACGACTTTCATGGAACGTGGCGAGCCATTAGCGGTACGGCCTGCGTGGCGCCCTTCAGACCATGGTCCCTGGCGCTGTTGCCCCATTGCCCCACCCCTAGGCACGTCTCTGAGCTTACACATATATGTAAAAGGACACGTATTTTTTAGCTTAAAAATCAAATTGATACAAGTTTTTAAATGGTCAGTATTTATAGTTAAAGTGAAATATTGTTTAAATTTACATTCAATTTTAAAGTTGTGTGACCTTTAGTCCATATGCGTTTCGCCCAGGTACAACAATTGGCCTCAACAGTTAGATGTTTTTGTACCCTTCTAAACGCATAATTTTCAGTCGAGTAAAGTAAGCCGGGCAACTTTGCAGTTTTTTTGCAATTCTGTTCCCGATTTTGCAATTCGCCAAATAAGGGTGTAACCGAGTGACCTGCTAACATCACAGTGAAGTTAGCAGGTCACATAGTGTATCTCAGGAAGCAAGCTTGCTAGGAACTTGTAGTAGGCTCAAAATTTGCAGTTTTTTTGCATTTCAAAGATAGGCTAGGTTCAAAATTTGTAGTCCTCATTTTGAAAAAAAAAAATCATATTATGGATCCGGATCTGAATATGGATCTGAGGATTCGACACTATCCGGATAGTATCGGATCCAAATTATCTGATTTAAGATTCGGATACTGTTTGAAGCTCTACTCCAAAGCCTAGTACGCTGCTAATGCAAAACGAAATGTTTTGCTGGTATCCATCAAGACAACAAAATTCCTACGAAATTACGAAATCACAACAAACATTATTGATCGTTGAACAAATTCAAAAAATAAATACGAATACAAAGCAAAATAAACGCACGAGTGGGTCCCACGTACTTGCTCTTATGATCAAGACGCTGAGGACATAAGAAAATTGTATGTAATGGAAATTATGATAAAAAATGAAAATGTCAAAACAAAAATAAAAATGCGATATTTTTTGTTTTACTTGAATTGTCTGTAAGAAAAAATAGTTCAAATTCGTTCAGCCGATATCCAGAAAACTTAATTTAAAAAAAAAGTTCTATGAGAGGTATTATTAATAGCTGCTATTTGTAGGTTTTACAATTTTTTGGTAGTAGATTGTACTAATTTAAACTCACAGACAAAGTTTTATAAGAATCGTAGTAGCCGTTTTTAAGAACAAACATTTTCTTTAATGGCTAAACATTAAACATTTGTATGGAGGTTACCGTTAATTTTTCATAAAAGTAAAAATTTGTCTTAAAATACTTTGGAAAGTGTTAAAAAACCTTTAAATACCGAGTTTTATAAAAATCGACCATATATTTTTTTAAATATTTGATTTTCAAAAAAATATTTTTGAACATTCCCAGAATCCAAAAAATATTTGTTTGAAAATTTTTGTTAAAAAAAAATATTTATATTGCTTAGAAGCTTCTGCATTAAAAAAAAATTATTCAAATCTAGTATACCATTTTGAAGAAAATTGAAAATTAAAAAAATGGTTGTTTGGGAGGTCCAGTTACCATTAACCATTTTTTGAAAAACGGTTTTCCATCTAAAGGGTAGCCTTCATTCAATGAAATTTATATAATTTTTGTTAGAAAAGTTTTGGAATTGAAAGAAACCACAAAGATATCAATACAAGAAAAAAAACCAACGCCACTTTTCCGCACACTAAAAAGTTATTAACTGTGTGAAAAAAAAAGAGTATTGACTGTTGACTTGTCCAAATAATCTGCTACAATAATTGTCAATTTCGCTCGTCGGGCACAACGAAAAGTAGAACTACATCTTTCTTTTATGATTTCGTTGTGTCATTTTTGTATGGGATTTTTCGTTTCGCATAAGCAGCGTACGAGGCTTTATTTAAATTAAATATGTTGTCTTTAAGGTCCTCAATTGCTTTTATCACGTTAATTTGCTGAACCAAACATGTTAATTTTGCCCAACTATCTTAGAGTTTTTGGGGTTGAAAAAATGAACGACATTTTTTGGTCAGTTTTTTTTTTCTTTCGCGGAGATTGTTTGGCCCCAACCTCGTTTTTTTATTTTGGGTCCTCATGTTTTAGAGTTTTGATTAAGAATAGAGCATTCGTACATTAAAATTGCTAAGTCTCGTACTCGTTTTAGCATCAAATTCCAATGAGAAAAAACATTGGAAAAACCCTTGGAAAAAACATGTCAAATACTCAGCCTTCTGATTCTAACAGAATACCAGGCCTTATAGACTTTTTTGTAGTAAAAGGTATTAAACGAAACCATATAAGTGTCGGAGGTAATTACGATTTATCATCAGATCATACTCCAGTAATATTATCACTGAGCGAAGCAGAAATAATAGAAGAAAGTAATCCTAAGCTCGTGAACAAAAGAACAAACTGGAACGAATTCAGAGATAAACTTGAAAGTTTTATAAACCTAAGATCCCCTATGCAAACAATTGAACAGATTGATCATGAAGTAGAACAATTTATTGCTGATGCAACAGGCTGCAGAAGAAAGTACTCCAACAATTTCGAACTCAAGAGAAAAAGAAATAAAATATCCTGCCGAAATAAAGGAGCTGATCTTGGAGAAAAGAAGAGCTCGAAGAAAATGGCAAGCTACGAGATTTCCAGGTGATAAGGCAGTTTTTAACCGTCTTAACAATGAACTAAAGAAAAGAATCTGTGAATTTAAATGTGATTCACTTAGTAGATTCCTGAATAGTCTGACGGCGGATGCTTCTACGGAATACTCCTTATGGAAAGCAGCCAAGCGCCAAAAAAGACCACAGGCACAAAACCCGCCAGTAAAATCTCAAGATGGTAAATGGATCGGAAACCCAAAACAAAAGGCTGATCTCTTCGCTGAACATCTCGCAAATGTTTTTAAGCCATTTCCAGCAAGCACAGCTACAGATCCTTTACAGTTTGTTGATAGAAACGACGAATGTGAAATTCCTTTTGTCACGCTCAAAGAAGTAAGAAGTATGTGTCAACATAAGTTGTCTAACAAAAAATCACCAGGGTACGATCTAATAACTGCTCAGAATTTGAAAGAAATGCCTTCAATAGCCTTCAAAAAACTCCAATTTATAATAAATGCATGCCTTAAACTAAGATATGTGCCACATCATTGGAAAATTGCAGAAGTCATTGTTATACCTAAAATAGTTAAACCACCAAAAGAAGTAATATCTTACAGACCTAAATGGCTTATACCAATCATGGCAAAAGTTTTCGAAAAACTGCTTCTGAAAAGACCAAGCAAAATAAAACAAGAAAGAAGACTAATTCCGAGCCATCAGTTTGGATTTAGAAATAAACATTCCACGATAGACCAAATGCATCGGATTACGGATGTTGTGGAAAAGGCACTTGAAGGAAAACAAGTATGCTCGGCTATATTCTTAGATGTTGCTCAAGCCTTTGACAAGGTTTGGCACTTGGGACTTGAGTAAAAACTGCAAAGGGATTTTTCCAGGCAGTACTACGGAAATATTGAAATCCTACGTTACAAACCGACTCTTTAGAGTACGGTACGACCAAAATTACTCGGAACTAAAGAAAATTGAAGCCAGTGTACCACTAGGAAGTGTCCTAGGACCAACCCTGTATCTGTTATATACAAGGGATATTCCAGTGGACATCAACGCTATCATGGCCACCTTTGCTGATGATACTGCAATATTGGTGCCAGATAAATCCGTTACGAAGGCTACACAAAAACTGCAAGATGCAGTCGATAAAATTAGTGATTGGACGCAAAAATAGCGAATCAAACTAAATGAAACAAAATCGACGCATATAAACTTTACAAACAAAAAAATAAACAATGTTCCAATTCTTATAAACAGTACAACAGTACCTTACTCCAATACTGCCAAATACCTTGGAATGACTTTGGATGCAAAGCTTAAATGGAAAGAGCACATCAAAAAGAAAAAAGACGAGCTAAACTTGAAGTACAGAAAAATGTACTGGTTACTAGGAAAGAACTCTGACCTATCTATCCAGAACAAACTAATGTTATAGAAGCAAGTACTGAAACCCGTTTGGACATATGGCATCCAACTATGGGGCTGTACAAAGAAAACAAATGCTGAACCCATCCAAACATTCCAAAGCAAGGTCCTTTGCGGAATAATAAATGCCCCTTGGTATATAAGAAATAGTGATCTACATCGTGACCCTCAAATTGAAATGGTTACAGAAGTGGTTAAAAAACACGCCGTATCACACAATCAGCGACTGCAAATTCATACCAACCCCGAAATGGAGACCGTCTTAAGTGTACGAGACAATGTTCGGAGATTAAGAAGAACCAAGCCTCATGAGCTGATGGTCTGAATGCTATGGGAAAGTGTTATAACGTAAACTTCCCACAATGCGATTTATAAATTAAGAAAGAAAAATCATTTGTCGAGCTTTCATAGATTGGTTCTGATTCACCGGTGGTTTTAGTGTGGTAAGAGTCCCACACTACTTGGTACCGATTCTTACCGAGTGTCTTTTGAAGATTTCCATCGGATAAAAAAAAAAAAAAAAAAAAAAAAATAATCAGCCTTAATCTTGTATGTCTCGTAAAATTAATCTTAGGCTAGGAACGCACTTGCGATTTTCTGTTGCAGCGACTAAAAAAGTGATCGCAGCTTAGAAGGATTTTGGAAAAACACAGCTTTAATAAACTTTAAGCATAATACTTTCAAAGATTACATGTATCTAGAGATAAATACATATTTAAGAACGTTTTTTTATTTCATCGAACAAAATTTATAGTTTGAATTCGTTTTCAAATCAACCAAATTGGTACATCGTTGAACTGTATTTGGCAGCTTGAGTCCCTTTTAAAGTTTTAAGTTTTGTGTATCTAATATCTAGGGCAAATTACTTTTAAGCGGCTTATAGATTTTGTTACCAGACTTGACAAAGCTCATTTTCATACGAGTTTGGTTGTGTGGTTGTATCTATACATATTTATTTTAGTTTAAGTCACCCTCTAGAGGTTTAGTAATTACTCCGTAATTTGTGTTTTTCCCGTCTTAAATGACAGAGAAAAGCTATAGGTTACGTACATAGGACAGACGAACGATATGAGGTATAAACGCATTTTTTATTACCTTTTCTACAGCAACAAGGTTTTGTATTTTTCATTTCAATTTCTTTGGCTTCGGTCGATGCCACTTCTTATCGATTTTATCATTACTGTTCCTCTATTCCAATATTAACTTTTAACTTTCTCTATATAGCGCAAGTTTATTAGTTTCGTGTGATAAAGATGTAGGTATGCTTAAATCAACCCTAACATTACATAATGTATGTTTCCTCCATATTTGCATGGATTTGTCAATTGACCTAAACGGTTAGAAGTAATTTCGTGCAGGAAATGTTGTTTAATAGTAGGCTTAATATGAATTTTGAATGGCAACCCTTGTTCTAGTTATTTCATGAATTTGTTTTTTATTTTTTAGTGAGAAGTCAAATTTTTATTTTTACTTTTGTGCTCTATTTTTCGGTAAAAACCTTTAAGAAAACGAACGAATATGGCGAAAAGGGCTGTTTTGCAAAATTGTGTACCTAGTAAAAATTTTAGTAACAAAAAATAAAAGTGCTTGTAAATAAAAAAGGAAAATTTTTGACAGTCAATATTTTATACCCTACGGTATTTTTTCGACATTTTCATTAATTATATATTCATATCTGTATCATTTGACATTGAAAATTTTAATTCTTAAAGTTCAGTTTTTGACAAAAATTCATGTAAATTTGAAAGTTAAAATCAGTTACTTTTACAAAATGTTTTTTAGTCTAGTAATACGTATACAAGTGAGCAATTAGTAAAAATAGAAAGATTTGATATGACTGGTTTTGTTCAGTTCAGAACACTCCTAATAAAAGGATACTTCAAATTGTTTTATATGAGTGTTGTTTAGTCCAGTACTTATATTTAGTTATAACTCCAAAGGGAATTTAATAAAACGTTGGAGTAGACATTTTTGTCTTGTTATAAAGTGTTCGACCATTAACTCTTTGCAGGTTTTCCACTTTCTTTGTTTAAATAATGAGCACTACCTCTTTGGCTATTTTCTAAAAAGGTAGAAAGATTTTTTTCTTTTTTTGATAGACTATGCCAGCGATGGCTTACGAACTATACACTCAAATGGTTTCGGATTTCGTAATGTGTGATCCAAGCAGCTTATCTAGAGAATGGTGAAACCCATTTTGGGCTAACACGATTACCCTCGAAGTTGCATTCATATTTTATTTTGATGGTTTAATCACAAAGGCTCCAGTTGTGGACTGCAAGACTTCGATTTTGTGAATACCTTTTAATGAAGCTTTTGACACCTATACTTCTTTTTTTGCTACCATTCACACCCAAAATTTGTTGTCCGCTCCTAGCCTACTAGTAGTAACTAGTAGAAAACTAGATCAAGACTGGCCGTTTTCGAAAATGTCATGTCATGAAAAAAGTCTTCTGCTCGAAAACACAAATACAAATCTTAGTGCATTTGTATTGTTTTCGGAGCATTCTATAAAGCCACATGTTCAAAAAGGTGCAGGGAAACAATTCTACGGACATCTACTCCACACCGGAGTGTATTCCATCATAAGTAGGAATCTGTTCCACTTTTCAAAGCGCAATTTATTCTCACCTATAGAGGGAATTTATTGCACTTTTTAGAGAGAAAGATCTCCACTTGGAGAGTGTAGATTTTGCCCACTTGGTATCAGACTCAAGTTCACTTCTTTTTCTCTGATTCATACATACCTCACTATTTATTCGTCATAATGCTGGCGTATTTCTGTAAATAAATAAATAAACAATGTTTTCTACACTGAATCAATAATATCAAAAATTCCAAATTTTAGGTGGGAAAAAATTCCACAAAATTTCGTGGTGAAAATAAATTGCACTTTGGAAAGTGGGTAAGATTCCTACTTATGATGGAATAAACCTCCATGTGGAGCAGATGCCCGTGGAATTATTTCCCTGCACCGTTCAAGAGCATCGACTACAATGCATGTGTGCAATAAATATAAATAATTGACGAACAAAATATTGAAAAGTCAGAGAGCGTGTTCGTTAAAATGAAATGTATCTGCAAGTATATTTGACTGACGTTGATCAAACGGATTTTGTGCAAGCAGGAAGCAGAGCGAATGGATTTTTCATGATCGCAGTTTCTGCATCAAAAAATGACTATCATTTGATAATGGGCTTTGGTTTGACGTTTTCGAAACGGCCTGTATATTCCAAAGGCATTTCAAGTTATTTTTTTTTGAAAATGGCACGGTGCTCAAAAAATGTTCGCCATATGAACGTTTAAAAGTCAAAAACGGGTATGTAGATGCCTAAGCAATAAATTGTAGTAAATCAGTTATAAAAAAAGGATTTTACTTTAAAAAAAACTTTAAAGTTATTTTAGATAGTACCTTTTTTTATTTCATGAAGAAACACTTTAAAAATCTCCACTATTAAATCAATTAAATGATACTTGTTGTCGGAAAATTTTATATTTCTGGGAAGGTAAAACAAATATTTTTCGAATGTTTGAGGAATTCTTTATTGATGTGTTAGTTTTTGGGGTAATTTTTTTTGAAAATCGCAATTTATCTCTATTTTTGATCAACCGATTCATCACATATTATTGAGCACAGAGAAGCCACGTTGAATTTTTTTTAAGATAGCAGATTTAAAAAAGTAAAGTTCATGTATTCATTGGGGTTTTCAAATACATAAATGTTATTTTGCATATCAGATAAGTGATTATACATATTTTCCAAGCTTCCACCATCTTGAGAGAAAGACCTGTTTTTGCAACTAACATTGATTTAAACAAGAAAATTAGGAAGTTTACTTGCAACATTTTAAGTGTGTTGCTGCGTTTGGAAACCTTTCAGGTGCTACAGTAACTTAACAGCTGCTTGAACTTAAAAAAATGCAGAGAACTGTTAGGACCGGTTGTACAAACGTGGTTCAAATTTTGATCTGTGGTTCAAAAATTGTTACTGGGTGAATTAATCGAAATTCCTTAGGTTCAACGATGGTTTAAAGTTCAAGTTTGTAATAGTAGCCAACTTAATAAGTAAACTCAATAAGTTCGCCGAAGTCGGTGAGTTAAAATTGCTGAACCACGAGTAAAATATTTATACAACTGGCCCTTAGTTAACAATTTTTAGGGAACTTAAAGGAGAATAGTTTTAGTAGTAGCACTGAACAAAAGTTGAATACAAAATATGTGAGCTCCATTTTTAGCTTATAATTGGATGTAGCTCTTTAAATACAAAAAACAAGAAAAATACTACAAAACAACTTTGTAGAACTTATTCTTCTTGTCAGGAATGCATTTGGCCAATTCCATAGTAGCACACGTTTCATTAGGGAGAGTTTTACAATCTTCTTTATTAAGATTTTCCTTCTTTTTTAAATATATATGCAAACCAATATAAGCTCTTTACTTTGTAATGACTTCAAGTATTAGGAAAAAATACAAATTTTGGTGAAAAAATTCTTTCGTGGTAAAAAATGCAAAAACATGTTGGTAACTCAATTCAATTCAATTTTGCTGTATTGAACAATTATGTTTACAATTTGCTTAAAAGTAATTAATAACTTTAAGATACATTGATAAAATAAAGGATTTTGTTGGCACATAAGGAGCCTAACATTATACATTGAAAAAAATTTAATACAAATAAGATTTATTATTTTTGGAAATTTAATATAAAGTCGGATTGACTTTGTCGTCCTCGGGTTGTTCAGTCCCGGTTGTCAAGTGGATGTATTGGCTTAGGGTTGTGATAGGATTGGCGCTTAGCCACGATAATGGGCATGTTGGTAACTCATGTTACCCGTTTAGGACACGGGTCTTGTGGCAGTACCTTATAATTTTTTTTTAAATTGAACAAACCAATAAAGCTTAGGTAGAGTATCGAATTCGATATAAAAATATATCAGTCTATTTATAACTGTACAGAAACTTTAAATTACTGAAAATATTGTATACAAATTTAATAAAATACATGATAACTCACGTTAAGAAAGTCGGTAACTCACGTTATTTTACGTTTTTAATTTAAAAATTAAAGGTTAGGCCTTCTATAATTTCATATTAATTTCAGGCAGATGTTTGTTTCTTGTAGGATGTTTTGAATTTTAGTTTTAAAATTAGCGAATAATAGACCAATGGCGAGATAAATTTTCCGCTTTTCTATCGTCATGTCCACTTTTTCACGGAATGACCCATTAGTATTTTTTCCATAAGAAAACTAATATACGGATTTTATTTGTGAAAAACGAGTTCACTCCTCAATTGTAGATAACAGCAACCCTGTTGAGGATTGATGGTCGAATATTTGGACTCATTCTTTTTTTATATAACTTCAACAAACGGAAAAATAAAAATGTTTGCAAACACTTAATTATAATGATGTACGGATACCTTTCAGGCAACACAGTTGGTAAGCAATCGCTTATAAACTGAACATTTTAAGAATAAAACTGTTAATATAGTGATTACTTAAACATTTGGAAGAAATGTTCACGTATAAGTAAAAAAAAAATACTAAAAAAAAGTGAACTCCATTTTATTTGCTTATAATTGGTAATATGTAATTAGTAAAATACACTAAATTTGAAAAAATTGCATATCTTCAAACGTGTTGAACTTACTCTTCTTGTTAGGAATATAACACTTTTATTTTTTCAATAAATCTTAAATTACGGATATTAGTCGTTAAAAATGAACTTACTCTTTAAATCAATAATACAGCAACCCTGCAAGTAGTTGAAGGTCGAAAATTTGGAATTATAAACTTTCTCAAAATTCTTTCTTCAAAATCCAGAAAAAATTGCTTCCCCAATCTTTTATTAAAAAACTAGTTTAAGCTACTTACGATTGATTGAGTTGGAAAAAAACACTAAATCTG
>OX276337.1:71022862-71100362 GCA_946251815.1 Dasysyrphus albostriatus | reverse complement strand
TCCACCATATGGCCACCATATTGGAAAAGGAGTTCTTAAAAGTTTTCCGCGGTAACTTAAGAATCATTAGTCTTAGAAAAATATCTTTGGTACACACTTGTGGCAAATAAAATTATCTACAGTTTATGTAACAACACTTCTTACAATTAAACTGTAAATAAAAAGTTATAATCAAAAACACGTGATTATTTTCAATGTTAAAGTTTTGATTATAACTTTTTTATTAACAGCTTTAGGGTAAAAATGTGCCGTTATACAGGGTGGATGATTTTAAGGGCCGATATTATTTTTGAATAAAAGATAATTACTTAGGAAATTATTGTCATTTCTTTTTCAAGTTCTATTTTTTTATCAAATATCTACAAAAACATATTTTTATATATGTAGTTTTTCTTATATTTTTTTCTGAAATTTGATGCTGATTTTTTTCAGAAGAATAGCAATTTTATATTTTAATTGGCAACTGGTGCAATTAAACGGGTTTCGCTTAATTCAACATGTCGATCAATTAAATGGGTTTCCGTTAGTTGAACAATTGACAGGAAAATCTGACAAAATTGCCAGTGCATTTAAATGGGGAATTCTGTAATTATGAATATGAATTAAACGAATATGGTTTGTGGAGGTGCATTTGTGACACAGAATGTCAACCGTTAAGGACATAACACCGACATCATCTACTTGTTCTTAAAAACTGAGTTATCTTTTTAAACTCTTATGGTCAGACCGCACTTGATGGAACTGCACTTCAGCAAGTGAACTTCAAAATATTTTTTGTATGAAATTGTATGAGCTACATCGCACTAAGGTACAACGGCACCGCTCGGCAACTTTGATAATCTGACCAATTTTGCCGCGGCCTGAAGTTCCTTACCGTTCCGTTGCCGCAAGTGTGGTATAGCAAGTGTAACAAAATTTTGTATTTTGGCTGTGCGCTTTGTTTTTTTCTCTGCCACCCACGTGGGAATTAGAAATATTTCGTGCTGAAAATAAAAAAGGAGATCAGGAGATCAAATAATCATTTTGTTGCTTGTTCGAACGTTTTAGTAATACCATCACAATGGCACTACTAATGGGTTCTCTTATAGGCACTCGATATTTAATGCCTTCTATATTTTTCAGTCAACTACCGAAAGCCAAACGAAAAAATCTTTATTAGTTTTTGAGAAATTAAAAAAACAAAAGGTACTTTTTTCAACAAAAACAAAAACCCGAAAAAAAAACCATTTTTTTAAGTCCGGGATCTGAGAAAATTGCATTTACGTTTCTCAACAACCTTTTAAAAATATCGGACAACGCAACATTTTTTACCAGCCAGACTGGCCTAAGCGCGAACATATTAAAAAACCAGCCATACTTAAATGACTTCTCGAAAACGTGGCCAGTTTTTTGATTGGACTGGATGGCTTGCTTGGTGAGTTCGAAGTACTCGTATTTAACTTCTCTTTTTGTTTGGGTACTCTATACTGCTCACCATCTCCGTTGCTGCGCTTCGGGAATGTAAAATAAAGCCTACTTCAAGCTTTGCTTTCGAAAAGCCTTTCCATTATAATTTTTTAAAACGAGTCCACTTATTCTTTTCCTAAACCTGTCCCTTAACTTCTTAAAAATAAAAAGGTAACAAAACCACGTATTAAATGTAGAATTCACGACTTATAATTTTTCAGCACAGAATTACTCTCACTTCCTGTAAATTAAGGCATGTTTATGACACTGTTAAGTGAACCTATTTCATGTTCTTTCCAGAAAGTAGGAACTTTCCAAAGTCATTCTTTACATTTCCAAATATTATCAGTGTTGAAGAGCTACCGTTATCAATACTACTGGTATAGTGAAAGGAGCAATATCGGCGCAATCGTCCTAGATAAAAGTTTATTCTTTGTCTTTACTCATTAAGGGAAACGAAACACTAGGGACATGGATTTGGATACATTGCCGATGCAGTCTCCTTTATCCATTTAATTTAAGCAAAATTTCGAAATCTGCAATAAATTGAAAGAAAAAATCGTTTTTATAGCTTACCAATATGCTGATATGCTGAATAACAATTTGCTTTCACATACATTTCCATAAAAGTAAGGGACTAAGAAGATTAAAGTATTACAACGCATTTTACGATCAGCAATCCAGTGCTTTTTCACAGTTTCACCTTTAGAATAGAGATAGATTGTCTTCTGCTTTTTATATGTTATTAGCATCATCATCTGAATAATAATCATCGCTACTATTTGAATTTGTCAAAATATCGACAGGCACCTGTTGGTCAAATGCTATTTCCATCCACTTGGAAGAAACCTGGAGGTTAGGGCAGCTGGAAAATCTAAGCCAGCGGCTTTTCTAGCATTGAATAACACCTCTTCAAGCTATTTTTAATCATGGTTTGCAATCAAAGCTATAACTTGTGCCTAAAGAACATTTATATTGGAGCTGCAATAAACAATTCTAGCATAAAAGGTTATATAGAATTAAACGTGCGTATTTAAAGAGTAAAACACAAAAATAAAAGTAAGAAATATATATCGTCGGCTTTCTGTCAAAACAAATTTCAAATTTGAAAAATTGCTTAAAAAACACAAAACACCGATCTAAAAAGTATAATGCAGCTGACTTGTTAGCCTGTGTAGGCATTAACTTCCGCGGAGGAGCTCACCATCTACGAAGATTTGAACTTTTTCACGTTCCTTTTCAGAACTAACTATGGTATACACGAACCTCTTAATCGTATGTGCAGACTTTTTAATTTAAACGCTTCCTCTGTTGATTTTAACTTAAGTAAAGTTCGATTAAAAACATTGTTGCGCACCAGTGCTCCACTCTCGTGAATTTTTAACTTTGTTTTCTTAAATGTTTTATATTGTATGTTTTTTAATTGTTTAATTTTGTTAATGTTTACTTATTTATTTATGTGCTTGTGTTAGCTTACTTAATCTACTAACTACTAACACTTGCACTCATGATGAGCCTCTGATTGTAGAATGCAGCTTGCTTTAAGCTCACTGCAACAAAGAATTCTGAAGTGAAAAAAAAATAATAAAATGGAATTTTAAGATAATGAAAGGTTTTAAAACTGGTTGATAGAGCCAAAAGAAACCATGACACAGTTACTAGACATTGATATTCGAATTCAGTAATCTTTGTTGGCCAAAAGTACATTAAAATGTCATTTAAGGACTTGCTACGTTTTGACAGAAAGTCGACGATATGAACATCGTTTGTGAAAAGTTGAAAAAATAATTCTTCTGCCAGGAAAACAATAAAAGTTTTCATTTCAAGAATAATACAGAATTCTACTTTTTGTTTACTATAGTTTTACTGTAAAAATAATTTGAAATTGATTTTATGATTTTGTGAACATTTCTGACACCGTACATCGAATCAGATTACAAATTACATGGCATCCCGTATGTGTACTCTTTGAAAGGTTACTGGTCATAAAAGGGCAGGTAGTAACAGTATATAATTTTTCAGACATATAATTTTCAAAAAGTAATACTGAACCATGAAAAAACTTTGAAAATTCATTTAAAAACTGTATGTCACCAATGAATCTAGGTGACTTTTAATACAAAATTTAGTGACCTTTGATATGAAATATTTGTTTCTTAAAATAACCTTAATAAGGCACAACCAATTAATGTAGCTACTTGACCTTTCATCAGGCCCCGATCTAGGGTGGGGTATCCAGGCATTTTGCCCCGGGTTGCAAAATTTGGGGCGGCAAAATTGAAAATTTAAGGTGTTTAATTGCTACTAAAAAATGATTTAAAGAATTTCGTAACTGATCGAGGCATACATAAAGCTTAGTTATATCGAAATAACTATTTATAAAAAAGACTTCAGAAAACTATTCACTGAAAACTAATATTCAGGCTGCTTATGAAACTAAAAAATAAAAGAACAACATTTAAAAACTTATTTTGAGTGAATTCGATAAAACACCAATACAGGGATGTACAATGTCAATACTACGAGATGAATTGTAAGAACATTGTAACCTCGAGACTATTTGTGTCTATTAGAATCAAAAGGAACGTATTCCACTTTTTCTAGTTTTGAGATAATTAAAAAACGTTTTTAAAGACGTGGCCTAAATTATTCTTGGAACTAATTTGTGTTTTTTTTTTTTTTTGTTAAGATCTTCAATTTTAAAAGCATATCGATTTTTTTGTGGTCAAATGATCTTCGAATTATTTAACAATGTATTTTGGAATAGAGTTGTTTTGAAACTCCGAATCTAGAATAGATGCGTTTTGAATTTTTCTTTTCTTTTGTTTTTGTAAATAAAACCGGATTTTTTTTGGATCAAGATAAAATTTAGCTGTTTTAAAAAAAAGTATCCGCTTTCAACAACCCAATAGAACAAACTAAAAATGTGAAATTATAATAATAAATAAATAAATAATAATTAATTTTCGCACCAAAATTCGAATACATTTGTTATGATTCAAACACAAAAAAAAAATTAAATTTAGGGTTGAATAAAGCATACAAACATACAGATTCTTTAGTGAAGTAGAGTTGTTATGATTCAAAAGAGTCTGAGGAATAAGTTGATTTTGATTCTTCCCTTATATTCAAATCAAAATAACTCTGGTATAAGATGACTTTTGAAACTTTCGAAAAAAGCCAAAGATAGATTTTTAAAAAATAAGGTGAACTCAGCGTTAACTCACTTTTCAAAAAGTGGAATACGTTGCTTTTGATTCTAATAGACACATTTTGACCCATGAGGACTCATCTGATATTGTTCAAGAATTAGAACTTACAGAGGGGTTGACATTCTTGTGGCTGTGGCTTTACATAATTACTGTGCCTTTTTTTATAAAATTTAACAAAATCATGGTTTGTGTAGTTTTATTCATTAATTTTGAACTGAAAGAAACAGTTACTTCAATAAAGTCGATATTACATAAGAAGAATATTATTTTCCAATTTTCTTTTAAATTCAAAATTACAAAAGATGTATTTAAACCCACTTATAAAACATTTTGGTGAAATCCTTTAAGCTACTGAACCGATTTCGATAAATTTTTCTATGTCAATAGCCGAAACGTTATTTCAATGCGAAGAAATTTGAAAAACAACATAACATGCACACATAAAATTTGAAATACTCGTTAAGAAGCCCCATTAACATTTGCATTGATGTGAAAATTACACAATTCCAACCATATTACATTCGTACTGGTCACAATTATAACTTCCTTTTTTTAAAGGCGGTTAAAAATCGAGCCATCTCTGCAGTGACATAATATGGCTTGTAAAATGTACAAAGGGTGGCTTATATTATTTTTGCCCAGGGCGGCGGGAAAGCTGGATCGGGCGCTGCCTTTTATCAGCTGCCTTTTGAACTGGGCACAAATTACAAAACCGTGCAATTGAAAAACTTGCATTCGAGATCTTGCAAATAAAAATCTTGCTAATTATGTGACCACTCAATTTTGAGTAGGTATTCGAGATTTTAATTTTCGAGATTTTGGTTGACATTTGCAAGATTGTAAGGTGAGAGAATGCAATGTTTTATATTTACTTAGTGTGAGATATCATTTTTCAAGATCTATAAATAATGCAGTTTTGATATTTTAGATTTTGGTATCTTGCAAATTTCTTACAGTGAAGTGCGAAAAATTGGGCGGTACTTGGAAAAACTTTTACAGTTGATTCAACATTTTCTAAGTCCAACTCAACATATTTATAAAATTAAACTTTTGGACTTTTGACTGATCGCATACATTCTTTGCAAATATCATAAATGACATATCGCTTGCTTAATTTCAAAATCGAGGTTAAGCAACCATTAGGGAACTAAGTTGTAAATTGCGATCAATTTTAGTTTTAGTTAGCGATCGATTTTAACTTTAAACATAGAGCAACTTGAAGACATGAGTGGTAGCAAGCCTTTTTTTTATGGAAAAACTACCTCATTTTACTTCGTTTTCCCAAGACTGTAATTGCTTTCCCACTAACTTGGGTGCACCATTTTGGGAATACAAAGTTTTTTGTTTTGTAATTTTGACGTTTCATGAATTTGTTTTATTCGGAGAATGCCATTAAGGAAAGTGGTAAGTTTAACAAAAGTAGCCAGTTGCCAGGCAAAAGATCACAATAGATCTTGTAGAGTAAATACAATCTTATTGTAAAAGATTTAAGATTTTAAGGGCAAAAATAAACTTTTCCTAAACAATATTTTTAGTATCTAGTGGCATGATGGTTCTGGCTTCAATTCCTTAATTAATTAATTTATTTAAAAAAAATATTTTCAATGGAAATAAAATGTACGGCTGTATTGCAGGTACTTGCTCTGATGTTCAAGTTGCCTGGAATTAAGAACTTTTAAAATTATGTCAGTAATTACATGTACAAAAAATATAAAAATATATAAAATAAGGGCATTTAAATTGTTTTTTAATTTGTTTAACAACTTTTCAAATAGCTTAAAGCTTAAAACAAATTTGATAACTTGAAGAAATATGAATATTAGCACAAAAAAAATTCAAATCATTGTAGCGATTTTCTTAAAAAACTATTTTTTATATTAAATTAAATAATAATTAATTTTAAAATACATCTATAAACTAGTTTCAAAACAATTTATCAACGCGTTCTTGAAATATTGAATTTTCAAAAAAAAATCAATATCTTTTTAAAAGGCCAACATTTATTTTATATTTTGATATACAATATTATTGAGATTTTTATGGAGCTTTTGCATGGAAATTTTGATTGAAATTCTTTGAATAAATCAAAGTTCAATAACCCTTAAATGGCTGGTACCGTTATTAACAGTTTTTCAGATTTGTTTCCTCAATGTTCACCATACCTACAGTAATCCACTGTTTTTTATTAAGTTCGTTGAAGCCATTTTTCAGATAAGTAAGCTTTTTCTTAATGGTTGTATAGGAAGTACCATCATTTTAAAAGGTAAGAAATATCCCCTTCGAAGAATAAAAAAAAAATTATGTAAAAATTTGAAGAAAATCGCTTCAGTGGTTTAGGCTGTAGCTGTAGGTCAAAGAAAAGACAGACAGCAACCAGACAGAATTGTGCCACCCACTTTTCTCCAATACAAAATTTGCCTTATATCGTAAGTAAAAATTATTTTTGGGTGCAATACTTTATTGAACTTTTAAGAAACGTGACCCCACCCTGGGGCAAAGTCTGGGTCCGCCCTTGCCTAGTACCTCAATCGAAGATGGAGTTTCAATCCCTGTGGACGTTAGTGCAAACGAGATAGGGGGGGAGGAGTGTTCCTACTAAGGAACTTCTCCTTTCATCAAGGGGCAGTGGAAGAATTCCCCAGATGGAATCAAGGGCGGCGTCTACAGTTCCAGTCAGGTTGAACTACTTAATGAACACCTTATAGGGGCTATTACGCCATATTTGGAGCTCAAGCCTATAAGGAGCTGTTGATCTGGCTCCCCACCCTTGCAGTCATACTAAGGGTCAGATCCTCTAGGTTTGGGGTTCGTGCCATCAAGGTGACTTCCCAGCCACTTAAAGCTATTTAGTTGCGAAGCAACAACAAGCCTCGGATACGGACGGATTTACTGTGTACGATCCTAGCAAACGAAATAAGGACAACTTACTTCGGATCTGCACGTGGAATGTTCTGTCTCTCCTAAGACCACGTGCAACCAAACATTAAGCGGAGGCCCTAGACTACTACAAAGCAGATTTCACCGCCATCCGAACAGTGCGATGGGACGGGCGGGTAAAAGAAAACTGAAAGACTGCGACGTCTACTACGACGACTGCTACTGACAGCAAGGGCAGCATCTTTTTGGGTGTGGATTCTTCGTTGGATGCAAACCTAGGCAAAAAGTCTTGAGTTTTAACTACGTGAACGAGCGCCTCACCACAATTCACATCAATACTAAATTCGCTAACATCAACCTCATATTCGCACATGCCCCCACAGAGGAGAAACATGACAACACCAAGGACGAGTTCTACGAGCTCCTGGACAAGACATACAAGCAATGCCCTAGCTATGAAATAAAGATTGCCTTATGTCATAACTAGGGCAAGAAATCACAAGGTTCCGATCGAGTCTCTTGCACTCTAAAATAGTCATATACCGCCAAATTCAAGCATTGAGAGCCAGTGGAAGAATTGCCAGGAAGCCATCAGAGATGCCGTCTCTGACGTAATGGACCTCATATGACCACTACAGCGAAACCCCTGGTTCGACGAAGAATGTCGGCAAGTACATGCAGCCAAAGAACAGGCATGCAAAGCTGCGCTGCATATGAGGACCAGAGCTGCTTGCGAGCTCTACAAGCAGAAGAGGAGAGATGAACACCGGCTTCTCAGAAGGAAAGAAAAGAGGATTAGAAGTGAGTGGTCAAGGAATTAGAGGGATGCCATTGCAAGAATGAAGTTCGGATGTCTTACCAATAGGTAAAAAGAACCTCCCAGGGTTACAAGGGACAAACCGGAGCCTACAAGGACGATCAGGGAAACATCGTGGTAGAACCACAGTCGGTGCTGAGGAAACGGAAAAATCATTTCTGCAAATTGGGTAACGGCGATGATGAACTAAATTCCACTGCCTGCAGATTGCACCGTTCAACTTGGATGACGTAGGCCAACCATTCCGTCCACCCAATCTCGACGAAGCGAAGATAGATATATCTAAACTTAAGCCCAATAAAGCTGCTGGAGCTGATGGGCTTTCGGCCGAGTTATTCAAAGCGGCTAGCGATGAATTGGTTAGGAGTATACACCAGCCCAACTGAAAAATATGGTCGGAGGAAAACATGCCCGAAGAATGGAACCTGAGCATTATTTGCCTGATCCTCATGAAAGGTGATCCTCTGGACTGCACCAACTATAGAAGAATCAGTCTTCTTAATATCGCGTATAAGATCTTCTCTGCCGTACTTTGTGAACGCCTGAAGCCATTTGTCAACAACCTGATGGGGCCATATCAGTTTGGCCTTAGACCAGGGAAGTCCACCCTCAACCAAATATTTGCATGACGGCAGATCTTGGAACTAACCAACTTACGCTTACGCCGAAGATATTGGCCTACTCGGATGAATTAAGCGTAATGTCAATACTGCTTTTGCTTTCGTGAGTATTAAGGAGGAAGCCAAGAAGATGAGTTTAACGGTGAATGAAGGCAAGACAAAATATGTGATGTCAACAAGAAAGGACACCCAACACCGACGTCTCGGTCAGAATATCACTATAGACAGCTTTAATTTTAAGTTGGCCAGAGACTTTGTTTACCTAGGCTGTTTACTCAGCGAACGATAACAGTGCTGAGGTCAAACGAAGAATTACTCTTGCCAATCGCTGATTCTGGGTGAGTCATCTAGAGCGAATGGACAACAATGCTACGGCCCGGAAAATCTTTGAATCCAACCCCGTGGGATGGCGCAGTAGAGGAAGACAGCGCAACTAAAGTTCTTTTGTTCAGTAAAACACTTTTAAAAAAGGTGTAAACAATTTATTCAACCTGCAGTTACTGTATTTGAAATCCAACTAACTATATAGATAATAATCAAAGTAGACGAAGCTATGCAAGTTCAGTAGCGATCGAGTGCATTTGCCAATATCGGCATAATATATTTTTTTGGAATCTCTATTGAGACTAGACGATGGGCAAATGAACTCGATTATTCATTGTCATCATTTTGTTCGTAATATTATTATTACTGCTTGTGGGAACTTCCGTTTTAGTTTCATAATCGCTTGATGAACTTGACCTAACCCGCACGCAACAGCTAGCTAGAAACCAACAGGCTAGAACAAGCATGTGGGTAGAAGCCCTGGTTTACCCCGCACTGCGCGAATATATTAGATTTCATTTTAAACAACTTATTATAGACTAATGGCAAATTATTTAGCCATAAAACATTAAGTATAAGAAGATTTTTTTGGGTGAATGACATTTAACGACAAATTCAAAACTGTCATAACTAATTATTGACTAATTAACAGCAAATTATGCACCTACCCATTTTTCGATTTGTCAAAGTTGCTTTGCTAACTTGAAACTAGTAGAAAACAAATAATCCAAAAACACATAGAAAACATCGCATGAAAAAATTAATTTTCATAACTAAATAACGACTAATTAACAGCAAATTATGAAGTACTAAAATATTTAACTTTAAAAGTTTTTAACACTTTTGAAAAAAAAAATATATAGAAAACATAGAACGTCAAATTCAAAAGTGTCACAACTAATTCACGACTAATAAATGATAAATTATGCACCTATCTATTTTTCGATCTGTGAGAGTTTGCTTTTCTTACTTGATATCAAGTTAGCAAATCACCCCAAAAAACATATAAAACATTGCACGATGGAATTAAATTTAAAATTTGCCACAATTTAGCCGTTAAGAAGTTGTTACTGATTTTCGACAGGGTGCTTTGGTAACTTGATATTGAGTTAGCCAAGCACCTAAAAAAACGTAGAAAACATTGAACGATAAATTCTAAGTTGTCACAACTTATTAATGACTTATTAACGGCAAATTATCCACCCATTAATTTTTCGATTCGTTAAAGTTCCTTTGCTAACTTGACACTCATATTATTTTCTGATCCTGTTGTCGGATCTGACAACCAGCTTAAGCTTAATAAACTTCATCACGTAAATTTGAATAGACATTTTCCATCGAATCATGCACTTCATAATTAGCTTATTGCTAAATAAAATTTATTAAATAAATCGTTTTCATGTTTTTCCAATAGCTTTTGGTTTCTTTCTTGTTAAAAATACTGTCAATTGACAAAGTGCTCCTTGCATTCATAGATGTATGACTATGTTTACTAGCATTGCCATTTTATTAACATTGCATTGCTACGATGCACACGATCTGTTCCGTGCTTAACCCTACCCCACGGCAAGCTTATACTTTGATGTCAGGTCAGAGAGCCATAGTGGCTCTCTGTCTGTTCTATTCGTTCTATTTTCAACAACGACCGACCGAAAGTGATTCCATTTGATGTTTCGTTAGTGGATTGGATGAAATTGTCAGGTCAGTTGAGTCCATATGATTGATGGATAGCTGCAAAACTTTTGCACAAAACTACCCTCAGGGCCAATACCTTGGAATAGTACTATAGATGTACTTGCCCCCCTTTTTCTTTTTAAATAAATTTGTGGTCGAAGATACTGAATCGCCTGTATTCTTTTCTCTAGCTTTTGACTGTTCTCCTCAATTAAATGAGACAGCAGCGAGCAAAATTAATAACTTTGAAAATGTTTGCAAAACTTTTCTTGGCACCCGAGTGCCCCTGCTCGAATGAAAGAAAGACAGAAAACTAAAACCACAGAGGCGTATAGCTCCGCAGTTGTTTATCGGTGATGGCACCATTTGTGTTATTAATATGGAATCTGGTCTGAAGGGAAGAAGATTTGTGTACACAGGATACGCCGCCGATTGTATGATAAATAAAATGGTATCGCAAATATTTATCCTTATCCAATGGACGGTTTTCTCACAAGGACTGCACTATGTTGTTTAATATCGAAACAATAAATAGAAACAGTAAAAAGTGTGGAAGCGAGGCCGAGGAGTTATCGAGAGCAGTACACAGAATTTCGTTTGCTGCAGTAATTATGTAGAGACACAGCGAAACGAACCATGTGGCAGGCTCATGATCGAAGGACAATGGTGGCGATTCAATGTTTTTAATTAGCAAATAGGCGGTTAAGGTTTGCCATTTTACGGTCTACCGCAGTGCTGCAGGGAAAATTTTCTTAAGAGAATATAAAAATAATATTGGCTTACACAGGGACAAGGACTATGATTATGTTTTATGTATGTTATTTAAAATATGTATTGGACTGCTAATGTAGGTATTTAATGCTACTTATTATTAAAAATAAAACTTTGGAAAAGTATGCTTTCAATTATGGAATTCAATTTAAAGAAAAACTTAAATAAAAATTAAGGTGATAAGTATACAAATTTTTGCAGTGTCTTAAATATTCTTTTAAAGTTGTTAAGAATTTTTTTAATATTAAAAAATACCTAATATAAGATAGTTTCTTAAATTATAATAAAAAAAACTATTTACATGAGAGCTACCAATGAGCGACAAATAAACCTATGTTCTTCAGAAAAATTATTATGATTATACTTAATATTTTAAAGCATTTAAATTGCTTAAATAAGAGTATCTGAGAAAAAAATTGTTCGTTGTGAATTGCAATGTGATTGTTACAAATTATCAAGCTCTATTCGCGTCCCACATACACTCCACCCTTCTTTGGGTTATGTGCAAAGTAGACAAAATGTATGTGTTTCTTAGGAAATCTTCAGAACTTTGTGGACTGTGGAATTTTTTAGCTGCAACTGAGGAACAAAGATACACAGAATGGCATATATCTATTTGGATTCTCATTAAGAAAAAGGGATCGAACTCCCTCTTTTTTGCCATCCATCATCACAGCAGCATTTTCTAAAGGCAAGACCAGTACAATTAATGAAATTGAATAGTGACTGAAGCACTTAAATAGATTTCGAATCAAACTCAAAAAGCTTATAATCATTAAAAGAAACCGGTCTCTTATTTTAACATATTTGAACTCATAAAGAAGAGTTCACATCGTTACAAGATTTCAATCTTAAAGCGTTTTCGTTTGGTAATCCGGAAAAAGCCTCTGGAGCTCTCCGATCCGAAATGCAAATTGAACAAGTGCAAACTTTTTCTTGATTCTGAAGTTTAGGCTTGGTTTTATTTGTGCACTTGGCTGTTGCATTTGTGTGAAGAAACATCCACCCCTTACCTAATACTTTGTTCCCACCGGAGCGAAATCTTGTTTCAGAGATTTCAGTTCAAATCTTCACATTTCCCCATACAGTTTTGAGATTTCAAAATGCGAGATTTTGTTGAAATCTCAATGAAATCTAGTAACGATGCGAACTCTTCTTTATGAACAGACCTATTTTCAGCATTCACCATAGAAAGGTGAAAAGCTTTTTGAAAGAAATTAAGATCTTCAACTCCAGCGCGACTCAGGCAAAAAAGGAGAGTATGATATTATATCGGACATTTTAGCGTAGAAAAATAAACATACATAAGTACACAATCGTAGTTTTAGTGTTTATATGAGACGAAATCTTGGTTTTGGCAGTGTGAACACTAATTTGAAATCTCGAAAGTTTTCAGCTGAAATCCTGGATTTCATTTTGGTGGGAACATAGTATAAGAAAAAATCCCACAGCATGGTATGAAGATAACGATGATATCTATTTTGTTCATAATAATATCCTTTCAACTCCAAATTTTGTTATAATGCGCAGTCACAATAACAAAATTAAATGACAAACAAATTATATTTGATAATTTTGACTCTTCAATTGTGTGCATGTGTGCGTGTTTCTGGTTTTGATTCTTTCTTGAAATCCAGAATCGTTTTTCTCTTCTTTTCAAAAGAAGAACTGTTATTCTAGTGCCAAACGAATGTTTTCAGAATCATTCGGAAATCGAAATGCTTCTAAACGTCCAAACGAAAAAGCTAGAAAGCGTGCCACCAACAAGTTTAGGCTGAAGTTTTAGCTAAAACTAAATAATTTCTTGAAATAATATTTAACTTCGGTGCTGTGAAATAACGCCAAACGAAATAACGCCGAACGAAATAACGCCGAATTCCAAAATTCGGCTATATTTCGCTTTACTAAAATGATTGCCCTCCAATACATACCTCACTATTTACTTGCGCGAGTTATTCAATTTCACAAACCAAATAACAACAAAATTATTTTAACTTTAGAAGGTTTTTTTTTATAATACAAATTCTATATACTACTGAAATTAATCAGCCAAGTAGAAGACTTAGCATTTAGTATATAGAATTTGTATTATAAAAAAACCTTCTAATAGAAACAAGTGAGTAAGCCCGACGAAACGCCAATTTGTAGGACTAAAGGCCATAAAAAGCTCGTTTAGCTTTTGCTTAAAAGTGACTAGATTATCGAGATCTTATTTAGGTACACTTATCTTGCCTTACATATGTAAATACAGTGCTATAGATCCAACATAACGCCGAATCAACTGTGAAGTATGTCTGCAATCCCCCTGCTTGGGCTCACTATAGCATTTATGGTAGGTGCGAGGTTGGGTGTATTATAAGTTTCTTTTTTTTACATTTAAACAATCTGGCTTTAAGGGGACTCTGAACTTATGCTACATAACCAACAAAAGTATTCGTTGTTTTATCTTTACCTTATGCAGATGAACTCTTTGTTTTTCCACTTCACAAATACCACAAGGAAGTGTCCTAGGACCAACATTGTATCTGTTATATACAAGGGATATTCCAGTGGACATCAACGCTATCATGGCCCCCTCTGCTGATGATACTGCAATATTGGTGCCAGATAAATCTGTTACGAAAGCTACACAAAAACTGCAAATGCAGTGGATAAAGTTAGTGATTTGATGCAAAAATGGCGAATCAAACTAAATGAAACAAAATCGACGCATAAAAACTTTACAAACAAATAAACAATGTTCCAATTCTTATAAACGGTACAGCAGTACCTTACTACAGTACTGCGAAATACCTTGGAATGAATTTGGATGCAAAGCTTAAATGGAAAGAGCACATCAAAAAGAAAAGAGTAGAACTAAACGAGAAATGTACTGGTTACTAGGAAAGAACTCTGACCTATCTATCCAGAACAAACTAATGTTATATAAGCAAGTTTTAAAACCCGTTTGGACATATGGCATCCAACTATGGGGCTGTATAAAGAAAACCAATGCTGAACACATTAAAAAAATCCTAAGCAAAGTCCTTCGTGGAATAATAAATGCCCCTTGGTATATAAGAAATAGCGATCAAGTGTGGTTAAGAAAAACAATGTATCACACAATCAGCGACTGCAAAGTCATGCCTTCTCCGAAATGGAGACCGTCTTAAATGTACGAGACAATATTCGGAGATTAAGAAGAACCAAGCCTCATGAGCTGATGGTCTAAAAGCTATGGGAAAGTCTTATAACTTTAAAACTTCCCACAATGCGATTTATAATTTAAGAAAGAAAAATCATTTTTCGATCTTTCAGAGATTGGTCTTGATTCACCTGTGGTTTAAGTGCAGTAAAAGTCCTGCACTACAATTCTTACCGAGTGTCTTTTGAAGATTTCCATCGGATAGAAAAAAACAAATACCTTAGTCCTTTTCAAAAGTGAAATAATGCCAAATTGTTACAGGCCCGGCAGATAAATTCGGGTAGTGTGGGTAGCACCAACCACTCGAGGTTTTTCGAGTGGGTACAATACCCTCTCGAAGTTCAACTATAATTTTTAAAAAATACTAATTATGTATTTGTACAAAGAAGGAAAAAATATAAGCATTAATAATGTTCAACATAAAATCACCAATTTTATAAATTCATATAAAATATTATAAGTGATTCATGGATATGTTTTTCAGTTGAAAATAGAAACTCAAAAACAAATGTCACAAAAATTTCAGAAAACCATGGTGTTCTGAAAGAAACGAAAAATAACACTAGGAAAAACTATAATGAGTTCAATGCGAATTAAGAAATCCCATTTCCCATCATATAAAAAGACAACGAAATCATAAATCAAAAATTAATTTGAGATTTTGGCATTTTGATTCTGAATCCGAAGTCAAAATTAGTCTAGCACGTTACGTTTTTAAATATTTCAGCATAAACATATCAAAAACCTCTCCCTCTCCCCCTTTTTAAGTAAATTTGACGTGGTTTTTATGTTTTTGCTAAACTACCAATTACTAATCGGATCTGAACCTCTGATCATAATCTGTTTAACGTACTTGACTTAATGAATATTGCAGGGAAATCAGATATTTTTTAACAGTCTTAATCGTAACAACTTCGTGATTTTAAATTTCTGCAGTTTTTAATGTGAGTGAAGGGTTTAAAATGTGAGTAAACATTAATGAATAAAACAAATCTGAATTTTTGTGAAAGCCAATACTATGTGGACCAAGTCCTCCAAATTTGAGTTAAATAGACACAAAGGTTTTATTTTTCTACCAGGTCAACCTAATACAATAGGGCCCAATTCTTCAAATCATTAATATTTTGCAAAAATCTATTACGAAAAAACTGTACGTAATTTTTCTGAAATCAGATTTAAATTTTTAAAAGACAAATTTGTCATAACTTCAAAAAATGATATGAAGGCAAAATAATACAAGCTAGTTTTTGCCGACCGGTGTAACTGTAGTAGATAATTTGGTGAAGCCTACACTTCTCCCTGGAACTGAACGAATTTCTATTTGTGTTTGTTGTTTTCTCCTTTTACCTTTTTGTTTGCATTTTTGCATTGGTAACACTAGAAACTATAGCAAAATTGTGTTGGGGGAGGGTTGTTCAACTCTCCGCAAAAATAATTATTTAACAAAAAAAAAAAAACTTTAAAGTTATTTCTTCCCTTGAACACCTATTTTCAAAAAATTACCATAAAATTGATGTGTTTTTTACTGGCAGATTTCAACTATGTGAAAGGGCGTTCTTATGCTCAACTATAGTTAGTTTTTATGTTTATTTGCTTCTCCAAAAATGTTGTGCCGAAACTATGGTGATTTTTCGATTTTTTTAGAATAACCCATTAATTAAAGAACTTCAACCTTTTTGTTTGTATGAATTTTTTGTACCATAAATTTTGGCTTTATAATATTTTATACCGACTACCTACTCGGGCTGAACATGATCTGCCGGACCTGCTTTTGAATTCCCTTATATGTACATTTCAATTTTGTTCTTTTAACGTTACAGCAAAATGCTTTAACAATATTCCGTTTTACTACGCTGACTAGTTTAAGCCCAACAAAAAAACAAAGCTAAAATTGTTTCCGATGAGTTTTAATTTTTGATAGCAACAAATAATAGTTGTCAGAGAATCACACCTATATCTAAAAATGTTTTCCAATCCAAGGAGAAGTTCCGCCGAGTAAAACCTTAACGAATGGTTTGGGAGTTGGAACCCAAGTTTAGGTATAGACAAAAATTATTTTTTGGGTACAAATACCTACACATTTCTTTTTTACCCTTTTTAATGCAGGTTCTCTTGCCTCTCAAAAAAATGATTAGGTATACATTATGTAAATGAACCTAATATGAACCTACATATATGTTTTCTGATTTGGAGCCGCAATTATTGTGTTCGCATATACTATACTATAGTAACTCCTTCCAAATAAAACATCAAAGTTCAATTTATACTGCTTATCCATATGGCATCCGTTTGCCTGCCACCAGCTCAAAAAAACACAAACCCTCCCTCAATGAAAGACATCAAATTTCGAAATACGCAGTTCCTTCGAATATGATTAGTGGCATTTCACATCATAAATTATTCCTTTATCCTGAATAAAAACAGTTTTCGTTTTTATTATATTTTATACCTCGAGTATGGGAATTTGTGGTACTGCCTCAAACCCTGTAAGATCAAATTGAATTTCTCATACAAGAGCTACGGATACATCAGCCCACGTCCAAGTTCACCCACGTCTATTTTGACTTTCTTTTATAAAACGAAATTAAGTTATAGAAATTACGTGATTTTCATGGATATCAAGGGAGGGTGACCGGTCCGTGTCTTCGTACAGTATTGCACACATGACAAGAGGAAAGCATTTAAGTACTTCAAAGGACAAGGAGTCCTAGCATTTCTGTATCTCGTTTTTAGACGCGAGTTTGCTTCTTTCTTCCCGTATTCGGTGATTTATGTCTTTTGTGTGTAACGAATCACATCTTATATTCAAGAGATGCAGGACTAAACAAGAAGAGCAAATGTTGTCTTTATTCTGAGGAAGGGAGTCCTGTATCCTGTGTGTCATGTGACTGTAAGGTCAAGTTGAAATGTTCTTTGCAGCATAAAGTGGAATACTTTATCGCAAATAGAACAGCAATGTTCCTGCTTTCATGTGTGTTTCGATTTGGAATCTTGTAACAGCAGGACTTGCAGATAGAATCCCTGGTTTTCCTGCAGCAGCTGGTGTAAGAGTTTTCCCGTGGCTTTGTGATGAGAATGTAGTCTTTTTACAAAAAAAAGTAATACCACTCGGTGGTGTTTGCACAAGGGACTCAAAATGTGGACTTTATATTTGAAATATTGTATCTTTACGATTTCAGTTGTATTTTTTTATTTGTTGGCGTCGCCGTCGCTATTTCTGTTTTCATGTTAAGATATTTTTATTTATTTTTGGTCTCAACTTTGAAGGGAAACACTTGGTGTCCTGTACTCCTTAAGCTGAGTTGGTTTGTATAGTTCTTTTTTATTATTATTATTATTATTTTGTAGAGTAAATACCTAGGACGAGTCGATACGGTCCCCCTCAGGTTCTATAAAATTTGCATTTTTGTCTAAAAAAATCGTAAAGTTGTGGAACTGATTTGTATACGCGTAAAGGGTTAACTTTTTCAGTAGATTTCTTAAGGATATTGATGTTCCCAACTAACAATTTAGCTTGTATAAGGACAAATTTTTCGAATTTGGCAAGTAATAGCTTGTATAGAGCTTGTATAAGGCAATCTTGAGCAAGCCAGGAATTTTTCACCTGAAATCTAAACAAATAGCTGCTATAAGGCCTTAAAATATGAGTTACGCAAGCTCTATATAAGGCTTGTAAATATAAGTTATAAATGGCTGGTATAAGGCCTTCCAAAGTTGTTTACTGAAAATGATTAAAATAATTGCTGCTATAAGGCTCTCCGCGACAAATCATAGCAAACAATTTGTATAAGACTTGTTTGTAAAGGCCTCATACAAATTAAAATAATCAGTGAAGATCAACAAGTGTGTCTTATATAATATTGTGCTTATTAAAGAATCAGATTAAAATAAATAAGAACGTAGGTACCCATTGAACATCGTAAAACAGAAAAAAAGTCCTTACAGTAACATTAAAATTTTTAGCAAAACTTAAAAATGAATATAACTCATGGCAAAAATTTTAAAGATCTGGAACCTACCAAAGACAAATGAGAAAAAATAGAGAAGCAATTCTTAAAAAGCCAGAGAACATTCAAGAAGTTTGGAAGAACAGATATTAGATGCGCACAGTTATTGACTGTTCCCTCTGCGTGAACGTGAAGTATGTGGTATCAACTTATTCACTTTTGAATATGTTTTCCTCAACATCACATTGGCATAGGGGTAGACTGCTAGACTGGAACGAGGAAGGAATGGAGTTCAAATCCCAGGTAAAAAAAAACTTTTCATTTTTATAATTAAACTAACATTTGACTCATTACAGAATACAGAAAAAGGTTTCGGAAGTTTACTGAGGAGAAAAAAAATACAATAAAATAAAATGCAATACAAAATACAACATCAAAAAAATAAAATAAAAACCGATAAAAAATATATCTTTTTTATTTCAGAATCAGCTTTGCAAAAAATTTTTTTCTCTCGATGGATTGCTTATGCAAAATAAATTTGGGTAAGGCCTTATATAAACATCCAAGGCAAGCTATTGACAATAGCTGTCATTAAATGGCTTTAGTAGGGCCTTATTTAAACATCCAAGGCAAGCTATAGGCAATAGCTGTCAAAATGGCTTTCGTAAGGCCTTATATAAATATCTAAGGCAGGCTAAAGTTTATTTAGCCAAGCTAATAGAAGTTCATGAAAAGCTATTTGCTGCTATAAAACCTGTCAACAAAAGTCTTCTGGCAGTTAATAAGCTTGGGTAAATGCGCCAAAATGGATTGCATAAGGCCTTTTACTATTACTATAGCAGTCTGAAAATAGCTTGCATAGAACCTTATACAAATTAAATTGTTAGTTGGGTTGGCTTCAAGATCTACCAATGATCAGATTAAAAAGTAACGGAATACCTATTATATTACCAGGGCCTGTACCACAAAACTAAAAGTATTGTAAAACAGACCATTTTTCACAAATTACATGTTTGTGTAAAACAAAGCTGCAAGTAAACGTGGAACTTAATAATTGTATACTCAAATAATTTCTCAATGCTTTGGGCCGCGAAGCTTCAAGTGTAAATACAATTTAACCAATCATTGTTAAATAGTTAGAAAAACCTAACGTACCAGATACCAAAACTACAATTTACCAATTGTACAACCAAATGTAAACTATAGATAGCTATTTAACAAGTAACTTTAATTTCTGTACAACAAAAAAATAACAGTAACGTTTGTTAAATTTGCGAATTTCCCTTTATGTACAATTCAGTTGTAAAAGTATTTTCTTCAAAAGTTTGATAAGCAATATTATTAACTGTTTAACTGTTAACTGTTTAAACTTTTCATAAAAGTTTTGATTAAAATCTGTTCAGCCGTTAATCAGAAAATCGAAAATAAACCAACCGTTAATTACAGTTCTTGGTGAATTTTTGTTTAACCAAAAAGTTCATAATACCTACAAGGTAGTATTATTGAATATACCAGGAAAAACAGACCATCAAGGAACTAATACGTTCAAGGGCTTTTATTGCAAAAATCATATAATGGGTTATGGAACGTTGAAGATGAAAAAACCGCGGAGTGCTATTAAATTGGAGGATACAATTTTGAGAGAGGAAAACCGAAGAAAAATTTCGTTCGAGATACTGGTAAAAACTTTTTTTGTAGAGAACAAAATTTACCATCCAAGTGCATCATTTAAAAAATTAAAAAAAAGTTTTCATAAGAAGGTTTTTTTTTAATACAAATTCCTTATAATACTGAAATAAATCCTCCAATTAGAAGAATTAGCATTAAGGATTGGACTTGTTGAATTATTGATTCAAAATAGCTTTTTATGGCCTTTAGTCCTACAAATTGTTGTTTCGTCTGGCTTACTCACTTGGACTCATCAGTGTAGTGAGGGCCTTTTCACACGGAATTTGTGTTGAGCTCAGTTCAACTTACATGAATTCTTTCACAAAAATTCACTGTAAACTATATCCAACAAGATTCGAATTCCTTAGAATTAAGCTGGAAATATTTTTACCTGGGCCCAGGCATAGTTTCTATAAGAAGGTTTTTTTTTATAATATACAAATTGCGTATGACAAGGTCCTCACTACGTCACTGATGAGTCCAAATGAGCAAGCCGGACGAAACGCCAATTTGTAGGACTAAAGGTCATAAAAAGCTATTTTGAATCAATAATTCAACAAGTCCATTCCTTAATGCTAAGTCTTCTACTTGGCTGATTTATTTCAGTGGTATATAGAATTTGTATTATAAAAACAGTACCTCGTGGCATAATGGTTAGTGCGTAGGACTGTCATGCCAAAGGTCTGGGTTCGATTCCCAGCCACTCCCACCTAAAACAGTCACTAGGTCCTGGTTCTCCATGAGCTGTTGCGCCACTAAATGTATTTATTTGTTTATTATAAAAACACCTTCTTATAGAAACTATACCTGGTCCCGGGCAAAAATATTTCCAGCTTAATGATTAGGAATTCTAATCTTGTTGGATATAGTTTACAGGGGATTTTTGTAAAAGAATTCGTGTAAGTTGAACTGAACTTAATATAAATTACGAATGACAGGGCCCTCACTACGTCACTGATGAGTCCAAGTGAGTAAGCTGGACGAAACGCCAATTTGTAGGACTGAAGGCCATACAAAGCTATTTTGAATCTAAAAAATTTATTGTTTACTTTGAAGGAATTTCTGTACTATTTTACCTGTACTAAATTAAAGGATTGAAAAGCTGCATTTTAGTATGATGCAGAAAAAAATGGAATTTTCCACATTTTTTCTTAAGTTGTAGTATTAACTTTTTTTTAAATTTTTTGCATGATACATTTCGATGCTAAATCGATGCGACTAAAATCCTCCGTATACTAAGATTGGTATATAACTATGCAATGAACAAAACAATAAGATATGGTACCCCAGGTAGCAGTCCAGGTTCAGTGGAAAATCCACCCTCTTCTGAGATCGGCTCTATGGATTCTAGGGAGAACTAATTATTGCATTTAATAAATCCCTTCTTAAAAAGTGCATGGGTATCTCGATCACCACTATCTAAATCTAGTGCAAAACCATCTTAATTCGGGTAAAAGAGTCCACCGGTCACGCCTTCGGGAGCCAAAATAGACTCAGACAAAACCAAAAATCTTGAAAAGGATAATAACGAACTTCGACAAAGATTTGATCTTTGTCAAGTAATGGATCTTTATCAAGAGAAAGAAGTCGATCATCTTCGAAAAAAAAAATGAGATACTGAAAAGCAAAAATCCTCCAATAAACTCAAAGTCTACGGAGAAGTCTTCAAAGAAAAGATTAGGTTAAAAGTGTAAGGCTGGCTCTTCACCTGAGGCAGCCTCGTCTTTTAAAATAAGAGTTTCACCAAAACTTGCGACAGTTAAAGAAAAACCTGTTAAGGAACGACCCCCGCCACCGACAAATGTTATCGGTATTATGGAGTATAACAAGTTGCAAACCATATTAAATGTATTATTACCACCGGCCTTTAAAAATATTTCACTTAATAACAATAAATTGAGAGTTATCGTCTTTTGTCACGAAAACGAACGAAAAAGTAGAATGGTATACCTATGAAAATAAGTCGGAAAGACCTTTACGTGTTATGACAAGAGGTCTACACGCATCATGTTTAAAAGACGATATTATTAGTGATCTAAAGGAGCGCCACTTCAAAATTGTAGATGGTATGAACATCGTCAAAAGAGAGAAAGAGAAGGAAAAGGATGAAGTGACAGTGGTACAACGTGATCTCCCTTTATTTATACTTTCGTTCGATAAGGCTGAGACGAAGAAATTTATAAAATTAAAACAATTCTTAATATCTTAGTTAGGATGAACCTCTAAGAAAGAGCACAATGTTAATCTATCAGTGTAAATGCTGTCAAGAATTCAATCACTCCCAAACTAATTGCAAAAAAGAGCCAAGGTGTGTAAAATCCGCTGGAAAATATCTAACCGTTGACTGCAACGGAAAAAGTGAAAGTCCACCGACGTGCATTAATTGTAATGGAAATCACCCGGCAAGCTATATGGGCTGTGAAGTGGCTTAAGAATTACAAAAAGTGACGAAAAATCTGCCCAAACGAAAAAAAAAAACACCAAGGCAATTAGAAACCGAAATTCCCAAGAGTTGCCAAATCTACGAAAATTCCAAAACCTAGTATCCGTAAGGAAAAGAAAACAGTGTCATTACGTTCGGAGAAAATATCGAGGCAAGGAAATGCAAAAACATATGCCCAAATAGCGGCACAAAAATACACCCGTAAATAACGACACTGAAACAGACTCGGCTTCGAAAGTCTTTTCAATAATTTTGTCAAAATTTGTAGAACAATGTGAAACACATAAACTTATCTTTGATAGGTTAAGTAAGCTCGAAAATTGATTTGAACCCACACCTCTTTCAAAAAATATATATGATGGAAAAGCTCAAAAATTTACGTAGAATGCCAGCGGATTATGGAAAATGATATCGAAATATGTTTGATATCAGAAACGCATGCTAAAAATGAATCAAATCCTAAAATCCACGCTTTTCATGACTACCACTCTATTCATCCGTCAAACAAAGCAAGATGCGGATCATCACTATTTATAACAGAGCGCGTTGAACACTCAATAGGCCCAAAAATAGAGGCGGAATCAATGCAATTGAGTAGTGTACAGGTTAAAACTAAAAATATTCCTCTCAGAGTCTCTTCCATATATTTCCCTCCGCGTTGCAAAATTGATAAGAGTGAATTTACGACATTGATAAAGTCAATAAGCCCAAATTTAATTGTTGGTGGTGACTTTCATGCAAAGCACACTTTCTGGGCCTCACGATGCATATCTCAAACGAGTCGCATGCTATATGAAGCAGGAATGGAAAATAATTGTGACTTTCATTCGACTGGCAAGCCAACTGATCCGTCGAAAATACCTTACCTAATCCATTTATTCATGGTAAAAGGAATACCCTCTAACCGTATAGAAATTTCAGAGGGCTATGACCTCTTCTCAGATCATTCTGCCGTCGTACTCACTATGAGCGAAAGCCTTGTAAAAATTGAAAAACCACCCAGGTTAACAAACAGTAAAACCAACTGGGATGGATTTAAAAAAGATATCGAGGACAACATTGAGTTAAGGGTATCATTACAAACGCCTCTTGAGCTTGACACAGTAGATACCTTTGTTGATAACACACCTTATCAAAGGCTAATGCCTCGCTATAAAGACATAAAATATCCGGAGGAAATAAGAGATTTAGTGAAAGAGAAACGAAAAGTACGTAAGAAAAGGCAGCGAACCCGTGCTTCTCAGCACAAAGCTTATTTAAATCGCTTGAGTAATATGCTAAAAACGGCGATATCGGATTTCAAAAACCTTGAAGTTGAAAATTACCTTGAAGGCTTGACAGCGGGGAAAGAATCCAACTACTCACTTTGGAAAGCTATAAAAACAACGAAAAAACCAAAGCTTCCAGTGCCCCCGATTAAGAAAAGCCACAAAATGAACGGGCTAAAAGTGACAAAGAAAAAGCGACGGTATTCGCCGATTACATAGAGGAAACATTTAAGCCGTTCGATGGACAAGAACTCAACGACAATATTAATATGAATTTTACATCAAATGAAAGCTACATAACGAGAAATGCTACAGTTGCCGAATTAAAAGCAGAAATAAGGAAGCTTAACCCCGACGCCACACGGGCAAGTACTGGCAAGCAAGTTGCAATACAAACACATTTGTTCACTAACACATACAAACCCAAGCAACTTGTTCATCAACTGGCATGGAATTTTCGAAGCCAGTAGTGAAGCAAGTTGGGAGACAAGCAAGTGGAATGCAAGTGGGAAGCAAGTGGAAGGCAAGTGGAATGTAAACTACGAATTTGACAGGCAGTGTATGTAGCCAACTTGCTTGCCAGTACTTGCGCGTGTGGCCTCGGGGTAAGTAAAATTGAGCATCGGGGTATGATTTAATTGCGCAGAATTTTTAAAAATGCCCCCTCCTAAAGAATAAATTTACCTCCTTTTCATAAAAAATGCCGCTCTTAGGTCAGAATATGTTCAGAGCCAATGGAAGTTCCGGAAGCCGTAATGGTTTTGAAACTTTTTCCTATAATACGAGTATCAAAAGTTTTTGAAAGAATACTACTCCTGAGCCTGCAACCGATAATAGAAGAGAAACAATTAATACCTGAACATCAGTTCGGATTTAGAAGCAAGCATTCGACAATTGATTAAGTGCATTGAATTACTGACGTAATTGAGAGAGCTCTTGAAGAAAAGAAAATCTGTTCGACAGTCTTTTTGCACGTGTCACAGGCGTTTGACAAGGTGTGGCACGAAGGTCTAAATTCAAATTAAAACAAGTTCTGACTGAAGGACTTTACAACATTTAAACGGATATCTAAATGAAAGACTTTTTCGTGTAAGACACGGAAATGACTATTGTGATTTCAAAGAAATAGTGGCTGGGGTACCACAAGGAAGTGTCTTAGGTCTAGTTCTCTACCTTTTATTTACACGCGATATACCTCAAACAGAAGACACTATCGTAGCCACGTTTGCTGATGATACTGCAATAATAGCAGTAGGCAAAACGATTAGCGAAGCTACACATAAATTCCAAAAAAAAATTTGTATGTCAATGAGTGAACAACACATAGGGAATAGCGCTCAATGAACAAAAGTCAGTCCATGTGAACCTTATGTATCTATAAGAAAATAAATAGACTACCGGTTTTTTCATACCGCTTGTGTTCCATTTGCGAATGAGGCAAAGTATCTGGGGATAACTCTAGATGCGAAATTAAAACGAAAGTCGCACGTTAAAAAGAAATGCAAGGAACTAAGAAGTAAGAGATATGAACTGGCTACTCTGTAAATATTCAAAGCTTAGTATTGAAAATAAACTGATCTAATACAGACAGGTACTCAAACCTGTTCGGACTTATGGAATACAACTTTGGGTTTGTACCAGCGATACAAACTTAAATAACTTGCGAACGTTTGAAAATAAATTGCTTAGTTCATTTCTAAATACTCCGAGGTATATACGAAGATCTTTACAGGGATCTCGGGATGCCTACAGTTCGGGACGAAATAAAATGTTTCGCGGGGAAGTATAGGAATTGACTATTAGAACACACTAATACAACGATTATTGACTATCTTGACGAGTCAAATTTAGTATGCCGTCTGCGAAGAACAAAACCTTCCGACTTGGTGCGGTGAACAGAAACCGCTTTAAAATCGCGGAATAAGCAGGAACTTTCACCTGCAACACGTTACTAAACTTTGTTAAAAATAAATTGCTATAAGTTTCAACTTAGTTGCAATCGGGAAGTGGAGGTTGTTAAAGTATAGTAAGAATCTCACACACCTATGAGCAAGCGTTTTTCAGTCCTCACGGACCCTTATGCGGGCTTGCACTTGAAAAATATATAAAATTAAAAACAATTAAAAATTAGACTTAGAGTATCTACACTTGTTTATTGACTCAGAAAAAATTTAATTTGACTATTCATACTATTAATTTGAGCATTCATACCATTGTGTTGATTTCCTTAATTTTCCATCCTTTTGTAAAATTTTTTTGTGGAATAAACAATTACACATTTAAAAAAGCAAAACGATTTAGGTTTTCGGATATATTTTTCCTAGAAAAAAAAAATCAAAGTAAATATAATATTTAATCAACACCCTTATCATATCCCAACTAACAAAATTGCTTCGCATTTCAGACATTAAATTCTTATTTGTTTCTATAGCGCTCCTGTTGCCCCTCTAAAGGAAAGTAAATACCTTTTTGGAGTATCACGGATTCCTTAAATATTTTCTTGTGCAAATTATATCAGCTTGATAGAAGCGATGCATCAATATTTCTTTAATCTCTCTATATTGCATTTATGAAATGACTAAGGAGCTTTCGCTTCAATAGCCATCCATTAAAATTACTATAAAATCTTCCAGCCGTATTTATAAAGGAAATTTAAAGGCTTCGTAACTTTAAAATGCCTCTAAGTTGCTCTTAAGTGCGAAATCGGTATCTATAATCAATTTTCACTTTTAAGCAACGTTACTTAAATGCATCTTAACTTAAACGCCATTCACCACGTTTAAAGGTTACTTAAAGCCATCTTAAACATATTTTGACATTCGAATGGTTTTTTTTATTTCAGAAATATAGGTATACCTATGTATGTTTGTGGGTAGAGTTTTCATATTTTTACTGTGGGTACCTAATGAAAGTTTTAAGATTTTTGGTTTCCTTTAGTAAAATGAATTGTAAAATAAATTGTTTCGATTTATTTACATATTTTTCTATCAAAAGACCAAGGTGTGAATCAAAGAATTGAATAATAGAGTTTCTGAACACAAACATCAAAGCATCAGGAACCAAAATGGAACCATGTTTCATTTCGATTGCATTTAGTATACCAGTTGCTTCTCTTTCTTTCTTATAAATACATGTGCTCATCTTTTGTTTGAATTTGTTTGCAAGCTGTCAAAAAGCAGCTGAAAAGAACATGTATTAGTGAGTTTTCTCACGTTACGTTACATTTCAATCGTTTAGTTAAGTAGCAATGGAAAATTGTTTATAGATGAGAATTTAAGTGACGTTATTTAAAGGCAACTTAAATAGTTAAGCAAACTTAACTAAATGACCTCTAAGAAGCATTTTAAGAAAATCTTATAAATTCGGCTGTTCATGTTTAGTTTGTGTTACTCCATTTTTATTTTTTGTATTAATGAACATGGTGACGCTTAAGGCTATAATCGGCCATTTTATAATTTATATTCAGTTTGGCATCTGCGAGCACGTATTTCTAATTACTGTCAGCCAAAATCTTGTAGGTTGGTATTTATTTGTTAATCTATTATACCTTTCTATTTATTTATTTGACAATAGGTATGTGTTTGTTAATTATTTGACAATATTTTTCTTGAAAAAAATATTATCTTTTTAATCTAAACCATAGCTATTTGTCTCATAGGAGACAATTCAAGATGAAAGTGATTCCGAATCAATGCAATAATTGTATATCTGAGATTGGTGGAGTTGTTAGAGATCAAAACAATTGATGCAAAGGGTCCCGGGCTCGATTCATAGACCTAAAAACTATTTTTTTATGTGAACCTCTTTAAGACTCTCAAAATTCATTAAGGTACAGTAGGAGTGAAAAAAGGTTACCGTTTTTACTCTATGGAGTATAATACTAAAATCCTGAAATCCTTTTATGCGATGGATGAATGAAAACGAATAGCATCTTTGAATAAATATATCGGGTTTTTCAATAAGAGCGCTACAAAAGTTTTTTAAATAAAACAAAAACTGTTTTGGATATCAATAAAATTCTTTATTCCTGTGAAAGAACGTTTGATGCCATTATGTATGCAACTCGATTTCTTTTGCATGGCTACCACGGGCACGCTTGCAGAAGTCCAGACCCTGAACCCAATTTTCGACGGTTTTCAAGCATAAATCGGCCGATCCTGCTTCAATTTCACGTTCGATATTCGTACAAAGTTCATCAATCGTCGCTGGCTTGTTGGCATAGACCATAGACTTGACGTAGCCTCACACGAAATAGTCTAACGGCGTCAAATCGCACGACCGAGGCGGTCAATCGACTGGACCATTTCGTGAGATAACACGTTCTCCAAACTTGGTTTCCAATAAATTGATTGTGCCATTCGCTGTGTGGCTTGTGGCGCCGTCCTGTTGGAACCACATGTCCTCCAAGTCCATGTCATCCAATTGGAGCAAAAATATTTGGTTATCATTGAATGATAGCGATCCCCATTCACAGTAACGTGCCGGTCTTGATCATCACGGAAGAAATACGGCCCAAAGACGCCGCCGGCGCATTAACCACACCAAACCGTAATTTTTCAAGATGCAATGATGACTCATGGAGTACGTGTGGATGGCTGCCTGACCAATACTGCATATTTTGTTTATTGACGAAGCCATTCAGCCAGAAATGAGCCTCGTCGCTGAAGATGATTTTCGATGAAAATCCGAATCATTTTCAAGTTGTTGCTCAGCCCAATGCACGAACATACGATGCTTCTGGTGGTCAAGCGGCTTCAATTCTTGCGTCAATTTAATCTTGTAAGGATGTAGGCCAAGATCTTTTCGTAAAATTCGCCACAACGACGTCACAGAGATGTCCCTGTCGCTCTACTTTTGTAGTGTCCCCTTTGAAAAACCCTTTATATAATTAAAATTTTAATTCAGTGATCCTTATTAAAATTGGCAAGGGACAACTTTTTTCTCTCGGACACCTTTTTTGACACTTTCTTAAAATTTTCAGAGGTAACATTGCCACGGGTTCTTTTTTCTGGGTGGTTGATAGCCTGGTGGTCTCGGCTGTCTCCTAAATGATGTCACCATACAGGTTCCACGGGTTGTTGACGCTTGTGTGACGGAGAGAGTTTCCGGTTAATTCCTCACTGTCTCTGGTTTCTCAGATTTGCTAAGGCAATAAGACATGCTACTCGTATGTTGAATTTTTTCCTTTGGCCGGTCTTCGCTTTCTTTTTATTGGAGAGTTGGGCTCTGAACTTTTTATTTATTTATTTCAAAATCACTTACAAAGTAGGACATAAGTCTTATAAAGTTTTGCAGCCCTTAAATTAATTTAAGAATTTAAATTTGAGTTGAAAAAGAGAGAAAAAAATAGAGAAATCCTTTTTACATATATGTACAAGTTAAATATAAAAAAAAATAGATACAACAAAACAAAATAAAAAAGAGAAAGATGAGGACTTATCTAATAAATATTATCAACGATTTGCCAAATAATTGAAAACTAAAGATTTAAATCTTTACGCGCTACGTATGCTTCTCATCGCAAGGGGCAGGGAGTTCCAAAGGCATGTAACATGGACAAAAAATTGACGCTCAGTAATGACATATTTAAATCGAGGTTGTATAAGGGCAAAAGACCTTGATGAAACAGGGAAGTTCAGTCTGCCATGAAGATAATCCGGTTGTTGAGTTTGAATGATTTCATGCAGATAGCTCACCGATCGGAAGTTTAATAAAGTGCCGAGACTGCAGCTAGAGATACGTAGTTCGAAATTCGATATGTGGTCATACCGGCTATGATTATAAACATAGCGGGTAATGTTATTATATGCAACATTTAATTTGCTGCTAGTGGCAGAGTCCAAGTTACAGAAAACTTCACATGCATATAACATAATAGGTAGTAAAAGAGTTTTGGCTAGTAGCAATTTAGTTTTAGAAGGGATGAAATTTCAAGTGACCTGAAGAGCACGAAGACTACCATAGACTTTTCCAATGGCACTATTGAAGTGGTCGTTCCATGTGAGGGTACGATTAAAAATTATTCCTACATTTCTAGCAGTGCTGACACAGTCAATGATTTCGTCTTGCAGCTTTAACGGGATTAGGGCAGAAAAATCAAAGGTGTTTTGATGGATCGGAAGAGCTGTTGATTTAAGCAAAGAATGGTTATATTTAGACCATTGTAGAATGGGGAGCTAGTCCTCATTTATTAAGGCTACGGCATCATTTTTTGCTACAAAGGGTCAACTTATAAGGAGCTGCACATCATCAGCATAAAGATGAATCAGACAATTTTTAACAACATGTGGCAGCTCGTTTACATATAGTGAGAAGAGGATTGGTCCAAGGATATATCCCTGAGGCACCGTTCGTTTGCCACCACGCATTGTTGCCTTCCGCTAAGGTACGAATGAATAAGCTAACAAGATTTCTAAAGAAAAACCAAAATTACTTCGCAGCTTTTTACACAGAATTGGAGGGCTAACAGTATCAAAGGCCTTTGAAAAGTCTAATAGCGTAAGCAGTGTTATATGATCATTATCCATTGCGATTCTTATTTCATCAGTCACAAAAAGTAAGGCTGATTTGCAGCTGCGCTTTGGTCGAAAACCAGATTGGCAGGAATTCAACAGGTTGTTGATTGTTAGGTATTTTTGCATCTGCTTCAGAATAGTTATTTCAAACGCCTTTGAAAGAAATGGGAGAATAGCAATTGGCCGGAACTCTGTAGCAGTACCCGTTTGCTTTTGAGGAACGGGAATAGTTTTGGCCTTCATCCATTCTAATGGAAACTTGGATGTAGTAAGTACCAACAATTTAACAAACTTAGGTTTCATTATATCCAGGCCTTTAGCGTTTGATTTGATTGTTATAATTGCCTCTACAATATCTTCTTCTTGTATTCCAATAAAGTTGAAAGAGCTGTTTATACCAGTTAATTCTTCTTCAATGAGAGAATCAATAGGTGTAGTTACATTCAGGGACGGAGGTGTGGTGGTGAATTTTTTATTAAGAGCATCACAATCGATGTCATCGGATAACCTCTTATATGGTTTCCCAATACCGATTTTCGACAAGTTATTCCACAACTTTTTGCCAGATGTTAAACTACCAAGTCTTGTGGAAAGGTTTGTGGAAATCCTCCAGTGTGTATCTCCTCCATTGACTGTAGGCGGCATCCCGACGTGACATCAAAGCAGTAATGTCACCATTCAGCCAAAGTGGAGCTCCATATTTAATTATACGGGTCTTTAAGGGAACATGTTGATCGAAAAGTTGATTCAAGTTATGCTTTAGAAAACCTACATGGTCATCTACGTTTTGCATGAAGTATAATGAGTCCCAGTCTATGCATTCAAAGCCATTAAGCAATTCAGTTGCATTAATATTTTTGTAGTCTGGATATTGAAACCTTTCTTGTTCAAACTGACAGGTTACATCCAAACACACGAAAATCAAAACGTGGTTAGAGAAGCCTGGTGCCAAAAGCTGGGTGTAAGTAATGTACTAGACTCTTTAGTAAAGTGGGTGTATAGAGTGATTAACAGGACTTAAATTCAGTGCCCTAAAACCACTAAGAAAATTTTCAGCTAAACGTGAATTCAACAGGTTACAATTAAAATCACCACATATTAGTGTAGAGGGAAAGAAACAAGAAAAAGACTCCAAAGATGTTATTAAAGGTATGGTGCTGGGTCTGTAAATAGATACATCCAAAACACTCTTAGTTTTAAATATAATACTGACAAAAACATATTCTAAAGGACAGTTTTCATCCGATTTACATACAAACCTGCTTGTAAGCTCATCATGCACGTACAGGACGGCGCGCGGCGCCTCCACCAGAAGAAAAGCTCCTATCGGCTCGGAAAAGCCTTAAACCCTTTAAACTATAGAGATCTGGCTGAAACTAAGTTTCAGACACAGAAATGACATCTATCTACGAATCCACAAACAGATATCTAAACTCCCCTAATTTATTGTGAATAGACTCTGTGCATTTATATGGCACAACTTTAATCCATTATTTTGTTTGGGCCCTTAGGATTCTGATCATGTCGTGCAAGTTTGTATCCATGCTACTGCCATTGAACCCCCTGGTGTCGTTAGCTGCACTCGTAGCTATTGTTGTAAGAGAAGGGAGGAAATGAAAAATACGAAGCTACGAAAGTATGAAAGAAAAGAATATTTGAAAATAAAAAGAAAATTTGGCAAAATGTTGTAACAAAAGGAATAAAAATGAAATAAAAATTATATGGCAGTAAAAACATAATTTTACAAAACATTTTTGCAATCTGAATGAAAAAAGACAAATAAAAAAGGCTGTACAATAAAAATATTTCAAAATTATATAGTGTGTAGATCAATACGGCTTACGGTAACATTAGTTTGACGTTATCACGGCAGCTTCTAAACATTCCACGTTATATACAGCAAGGCTTTCTCCATCAGCTGTTAGTTTGATGAAAACATTACCATATGACGTATACGCACTAAACAGTTGATGATTATTTCTCATACGAACTGCATGGTGAAGAAGAGTACGAGTATTTTGGGATAGACTTTCATTCAAGAAACAAGTGTTGTCGGACTCTATACCTAGATCACGTAGTGAGAGTTGTTGACGTTGCTGTTGTTTTAGGTAGGCAGTAATGCACTTCAGCTGGAGTTCCTCTCTTGCACACTATTAAATTTTAGTATAACAGAGGGTAAAGCTGGAATCTTAGTGTTTCAGGAGCGAGAGCGAAAGAAAGAAAGAAAGTGATCAGAGTCCACATTTGCACCTCGGAAAGTTCGCACGTCCAAGATGTTCGATGCGTGCCTTGCGCCAATTAGCACTTGGTTGATTTGGTTGGTGGTTCGACCATCTGGAGATCGCCAGGTTGCTGTGTGTATCCTTCACCTGGGGAACCTGGTGCTACTTATCACCGTATTACGGACTGCAGCAACAAAGTCGAGTAGTCGTTGTCGGTTGTCGTTTCTTGGGAGCTGTGCTTTCCAACTAGTCCACCAAAGAGATTTTCCTTCCCGATTTTAGGTTTGAAGTCTCCGAGCACGACTTTGACATCGCAATCTTTGATGACAGGTATAATAAATGTCGCAATCTTTTCTTTTCATAATCCCTAATTCTATCTATCGTATCTCCTGGATCGCGGTGATATTTGCCTTGTACCGCGTGAGGACAGATTCAAGTTTTTGAGTAGCACCTGGCGTATAGAGTGTCCTTACATTCCAGGTGCATACTCGTAGGTCGTAGTTCATTTTCGTTCCTGGTCTGGTTGCCATTTGAGTGGGTTCCTTATCCGAGGCTCCTCGCTTCTCTTTCATAACAATTGGTTATGAATGCACTAACTTCCAATCTGTTGAGCCATGGGTTTGGTGTTGCAAATCATTCCTTAATCAGCACTCGCATTTACAAATTTAGCAAGTCATGACATAAAGCCAAGACCAGTATCCGGTGTTTACAAAAATGGAGGTAATGTAAGCACTTGATGTGTAGGAAAAGATACAGCTCGAGGCCCCCAGTTCCTACAACATCCAACCACAACTTGACTGCAACCCTTTAATTTAATATGGGGGTTTGGAGCCCTTTTTGGTTTTTACTTCTTTCCTTACGGCGTACAAGCAATTTTTTTAATGATTTTCATTTTGAGTTGGTACAGAAAGAAAATTGAATATTGTTTTTCGTCAGGCTGGAAAGACATTTTTTTGCTGATGGATTTTCATGTGGAGCTGATCAATCTTCAACCCTTTATATTTTCATTTGGGGATCCTTGAGGACTTTTTAATTTTGTCCTGGGGGTGGACAAAAGACTTCAATGTTTGGACAAAGGTGGAATATCGATGGACAAACGAATAACGATAACGATAAAAAAATAAATTTTGAGGTCAGAGTTCTGACTTCATAAAGCTCATATGTGGTTACTATTACTATTGATGGGAATAGAACGCCCGCAAAATGTATAGTGGTAAAAACACTTTGAGCAAAATGTTCAGCAGCTCTCGGTCTAACCCAAAACAAACACCTTGAAAATCTTACGAACATTTAAAGTGGTCATTAGACTCTTTTCCTTCGACTCACATGTATGCATATATTTCTGTGGTGTTTGGTAGAAACATGATGCCACTTTAAATCAAGCTAGAGCCTAAACGGATGAACCTATTTTCTTCAAATTTAGAACACAATTTTTTAAAGATTTTTTTCATTAGTGTTTCAAATTTAAAGAAAATCGGTAAAACCGTTTAGGCTCTAGCTCAATTTAAAGTGGGCGTAAAGAGGCAAATTTTGAAATGCAGTTATCTTGTTCTTACCGAACACCACAGATTTACAATGTATGTAACGGGTGATTTTTTAAGAGGGAACTTTAAAAAAAAAAAAACACAAAAAATTCGAAAAAAATGAATGAAATATTTATTTGAATCGATAGTCTGAACCTTGCAATTTAATGTTTAAAGATAATTTCATGCAAATGTTGACCGCGGCTGCGTCTCAGGTAGCCCATCCGCTGAGTCCAATTTTGGCATACTCTTTCACACATATCGGCCGGTATCTCACGAATGAATGCATGGATGTTGTCTTCCAGTGCGTCAATCGAAGCGGGCTTGCCCCTATAGACTTTAGCCTTGACATACCCCCACAAAAAATAATCTAATGGTGTCAAATCGCACGATCTAGGCGGCCAATTGACCGGCCCGAAACGTGAAATTAACTGTTCACCAAACTCGCCTCGCAATTGCGCCATTGTTTCGCGTGCTGTGTGGCATGTGGCACCGTCTTGTTGAAACCACATATCATGCAAGTCAAGAACTTCCATTTCGGGCAAAAAAAAGTTTGTTATCATCGCTCGGTAGCGTTCACCATTGACAGTAACGCTGCGATTCGCATCATCTTTGAAGAAATATGGCCCAATAATGCCGCCGGCCCGTAAACCGCACCAAACAGTGGCTTTTCCGGGATGTATTGGTAGCTGTTGCAATGCTTCTGGCTGATCTTCACTCCAAATGCGGCAATTATGCTTATTTACGTACCCATTCAACCAAAAATGAGCCTCATCGCTGAACACAATTTTTCGATAAAAAAGCGGATCCTCGGCCAGCTTTCCAAGAGCCCATTCACCAAAAATTCGGCGTTGTGGTAGGTCGGCTGGCTTTAGTTCTTGCACCAGCTGTATCTTAAAAGGCTTTACGCCCAAATCCTTCCGCAAAATTTTCCACGTAGTGCTGTAACAAAGGCCTAACTGCTGGGAACGGCGCCGAATCGACATTTCGCGGTCTTCTGTCACACTAGCTGATACGGCCGCAATATTTTCTTCACTACGCACAGTACGTAAACGTGTTGGTGGTAAATTTGGTGCGAAATTTGGTCACAGTCTTCCGAATAGACTGCTCAGAAGGTCGAGAATGCCGACCATAAAATGGAAGCAGCGCGCGATGAACATTTCGAACCGAGCACGAATTTTGATAGTAAAATTCAATAATTTGCAAGCGTTGTTCATTTGTAAGACGATCCATGGTTAAATTGCAAACCAAACTGAAGCTGTTTGACAGTGACACAAGGTACTAAACACACGTCAGCTGTCAAAACCAGTGTTGCCAAAACCAAACCAGCTAAAAAATCACCCGTTATGTATATGTAAAATTTAATAAATTTGGTAACGCAATAGCTCTTGAAGGCTCAACTCTCAACCATTCTTATGTGCGTGTTGTTGTACAATTAAGTTTATAAGAAGTTTTAAGGCCGTCTAACAAGCTTAGTGCGCCACTGTTTGGCTACCACTTTTATTATTTCTTTTCTTCTCGGAAATGGCTTCAAGGAGTTGAATGATATTTTCTGTGTCTGTCTATATGAGCGATATAAAAAATTATAAAATAGGTTCATTCTGGCTTAACAAAAGGTAGGCACCTACAGCACGGTATTGTGAGTGTTACCGTTTCATTTTGATATTTTTTTCTATTTTAATTAAATTTTTTATAAAATAAAAAATCTCCATCCCATTCAATTTTTTGTTTATCTCGATCCAACCTATACACGCTCTAGCTTTTTGTCACATCTTATGCGAATCACCTTGAACCTACAATGTGAGTGAATTGTAGTTCCTTTTATTTTCAGTAGGCAACACATTGCTAGCTATATAGGTACTGTTGCAAGAATAGCGTTGCCATGGCGATTTAAATTAACCAAGGACAAAAAGTGTTGAAATCCCGGACTTTAGAGGACGCCATCTACCTTAAATAGAGGATAAAACTTGAAAAAAACAAGGTTCACAAAATCAAACTGCGTATAGATAGATTCTACGAATAGACAAAGCACTGGGGAGAGTACGATAACTCAGGCGCCAAGAAATGATACCGATTTTTTGTAGTAGAGTTGAATCGTAATGATTACAATTGTAATTAATTAATGCTTAATTACAGGTTAGTTACATTTCAAATAATCACAATGTAATTTAATTACTTTCCATTTACAATTACACACTTCCTGTAATTTAATTGCAATTACTTTCTCGTAATAACTAAATTGTAATTGAAATGTAATTAAACATTGTATTTTATTTTTAATCTAAAAATATAGCTTTCAGTGATATAAAAACGGAAAAATGCAGTCAATTTAGTGTAAATAGGTCATAAAATCGCATTTTTCGTTTGAAAAAGTTTATTTTCGTTTTCGACTTGAGTTTGTTGGATTCAAGGATACTGGGTTGATTTTGTTAGAGGTCTTCGAAAAGGGTGAGGATAGGAACGAGAGGGAAGGGAAGAGAAGTCAGGGAAGGTGGAAAAAAAGACTAGGCCATCAAGGCAGCTACGACATTTATTCAAAAATCTTTTGTTAAGTGACCTCTTAGATTCTCGCTTATGGCTTAGGCAATTTTAAAGAATGTTTTGAATTATTTATTTCAATAGTTTTTTTTATTTATTTTTTGATTAGAAAAATTCGTATAAAATAGTCAGGTAACTTCCCATTGTTGCCCTGGGAAGGTGTTGTTATTTTGTTTTAACTAGTCGCCAATCTCACATCTCCAAAAACCTTATCAAGTGTTCAATATGCAATTAATTGAAGACCAAAATTGTTTTATTATTGTTTGTAGCTGGAGTCGTTGTCATTTTTTGCTTTTGCTTCAAAAATTGTTAATTGTATTTATAAACACTCTTAGCTGTTGATTACGTCATGGTGTGTATACAAAATAAAATGCATGACTGGATCGCACGTACTTGCTCTTATGTTCAATTTGCTTGGAACCTAATAACTTCTGAAATACTATTAGTTTTTAGATAATAGTCGTATACTTCACTGGAAAACTTTTTGCGACCTGGAACCATGTTTTGTAACCATCGCCATCGATAACATTCGTCGAGAAACGTTGGAAAATGAAACAAAACTCATACTATTTGTTTCAATTTCCATCTTCTCCTCGACGAATAAAATGTGATTACTTTCGTTTAATTGCAAGAAAGTAATTTCAATTACATTACATGGAGTGTGTAATTGTAATTGGAATTTTTAATTACAATTACTTAGTAATTTGGAAGTAATTTAATTACATTGTAATTAATTAATTGAATTTTCAACTACCCAACTCTGTTGTAGAACACTTTAATACAAGCATTTTTTTATAATGGGGGAGGGGCTATCTTTCTCAGTTTGGGCGGGAGGGGAGATTTCATAAGAAAAATACTACAAAAGGAACAGTAGTACCTCGTGGCATAATGCTTAGTGCGTAGGACTGTCATGCCAAAGGTCTGGGTTCGATTCCCGGCCACTGCCACCTAAAAACAAATGTTCTTTTCCGAGGTACTGCCTCTTGCGAGGGACTGACAAATCCTCCAAGAGTATACTTGTCATGAATAAGTGCTTCTCATCTAGCCGTTCGGACTCGGCAACAAATTGTAGGTCCCCTCCATTCCTGCCAACAACACGCACACAGGAATGGTTGAGAGTTGTTAGTCACTAGGCCCTGGTTCTCCATGAGCTGTTGCGCCACAAAATTTAATTTTTAAAGGAATAAATATTTTAAAGATAACGGTTATATTCACAATTATGTCTTAATTCTTTTTTTAAAGCCATTAAATCTGTTTTAAATCAAGTGAACTCTGTGCATAGCTTAATTAAAAAGGATTTTTAAACTTAATATTTACGAAACAAGAATACAAACAGGTTTAAAGGGTAATTTTTCAAAACCGTAAAATTATATACTATTTTTTCTCTGAAATTCATTCTTCTTTTCGGTTTTTCAGAAGGATAAAGTTGTACGATATTATTTCCTTAACATTATCCACTATGTCCTTGTAATATGAATATTGTGTCAGTAATTGAAATATTTTGCTTTTCCATTATCTGAATATTATTGTGAAAAATATTTATTAAATAGTGGACTACAAACAAACAGAGTACCTATGTAATAAAAATAATAAATAAGTAATACAATAATAATATTTAACAAAAAACATAACATGAATGAAAACTCAGAGGAAAAAGGAGGACAGTTTCTTTTAACTATGGAGGACGGTTCGCGGTCGAGCTGGGTGAAAAAGAGGACATTTCCTCCAAAAAGAGGACGTTTGGCAACGCTATGCAAGCATATCTAATCTACATATGTATATTAAAAACAGCAAAACAAGGATTGCAAGATACCTCAAATTTACCATTTCTTGTTTTCAAGTTCAATTTATAATCGTTTGCTGTTAACACCCCCAATCCAACCAGCCAGCTCAACTTTTCCCGCATGAAAATGGAAGCTGCTTGCAATGAAAATTTTGTCAGGATATACAAGTATAAAGCCCCCGTCCATTCCACGACTTTTATTATAGAAAAGTTAGATATTCGGACAAGTGATTTCGTGTTTAGGTGACTGACTTTTTGCATAACTACTGCAAATGGGAGAACTTTTTGTGCTTGTATTTGGTCTCTCATTTTGTATTGTAGGTACTTGTAGTAGACTTCCTAAGCTATTCCATGTTATGGCAACAATTAAACGATGGCAAATGTTCAAAAATTGTCCACTCCATATCCTTATTGCGGGTTTCCGGGAGAAGAAAATTTTGCTGAGTCCCTTGTTATCCGCAGTTTGTTTTTTTTTTGTTTGAGAGTTTTAAATGTTTTGACTGTGGAATAATTTGTGTGTATCAACTTAATCCTGCAAGGTTATGAGTACATGTACATATGTACACAGTGGGCTAACTACTAACTTCAGCAATTACAGTTAAATGTTAGTAATATTTTGTTGGACGCCGTTTAGAGCTTTCGATATTTTTGTATAGATGAGGTCGCTATAAATGTTAGACTGTGGGCATTAGAAAGTCTTTAAAGGGATGTGAATAAATGTAGCTGGGGAGTTAGACAAAAATTTTGCCCTACTAGCGGGGCAATTTGTACCATTTAGATGGGGTAAGTTGGATCAAAGTCTAAAAAGTGGAAAAAGAGTTTGAACTGAACTTAATTAAAAGCATAATAAGTAAATATATCATATATATATATAATAAATATAGATAACATAAACGACACCATGGCCAGTAATAGAGAAACTTGTACATATTGGCTCAATTTTCGCAAGAACGGCATTGTCATTTGTTCCCTTTACTGGGAAAAATCTCTGAATATGCGTCCATGCACATCAATAACAACATAAAACAATAATATTCTTCTTCTGTTTAGAATATAGCCTTAATAAAGATAATTCAACTGAAATATAAAAGGTAGATAATGATTTAGTTCAAATACTAATTCATATAAACTAAGTTGATTTGATATTGGAGATTTTTATAAATAAATTAAGATAAAGGAAAGATAATAAATATATTGGTGGCATCGAATTATATAATGAGGCACTTTAAGAGAGCATATCTCATTAGCAGTGGACGCAAAAATTAAAATGTCGTCTAGAGAGCACCAATTTATAGGCTCGTCAACTTGTCTTATAACACCCTGTGCAACCATTTCATCGAGTTTAAATTTCAATTTATCCTACAACGCTATTGGGACCCTCCTGGCTGAACAAATTTGGTACGGTTCAACAGCACTTTTTAATTTAATTTCATATTACAAAATTTTTGCTTGAACCAAGGCCTATAAATAACACTGAAAACTCTTTTTCCGCTCATATGTTGCCGGAGCAGTGCATAGCCCGAAAGGCATTACTTTGAATTGCCACAGACCATTTCCTGTGGAGAAAACCGTCTTTTCTCGATCTTCTGGATGGATTTCCACCTGCCAGTAGCCACTCTTCAAGTCAAATGTTGAGAACCATTTAGCTCCTTCCATCGCATCCAAAGTATCGCTGATTCTTGGCAGAGGGTAGCTGTCTTTCTTTGTCACATCGTTCAGCCTCCAACAGTTCACAGAGAATCGAGTACTTTCATCCTTCTTTTTGACAAGGACGACTGGGGATGCCCAAGGGCTATTAGAATTTTTGATAAGCTCATATTTCTTCATCGTCGATATTATATCTTCAACTTTGGCTTGTTTGGCTAATGGGAGACGTCTTGCTGGTTGTCGAATTGGTCTAGCGTCTCCTGGGTCGATCCGATGCTGCACCAGTTGTGTTCGACCATACTGCCCACTGGGTGAAGAGAGTATATCAGCGTACTCGTGAAGGAGGCTTCCAGCGACACTTAGCTGTTGTTCACTGAAATTGGATGACTTGAGAATTTTTGCCTTCATAGATTTCAATTTCCTCGGGTCCACAGATTGTTGAGTGTCCACTTTTGTGATCTTAGTTATAGCGGACACTGATGCACACTTTCCAACAACTTCTCCTTTTCTAAGTTTGACTTCGTATGGTTTGATGTTAAGTATCCGTACGGGCACCATGTTGTTGTTTGGTCCCACAAGAGTCTTCCTCAGGATGATGTTTTGGGAAGACTGCTCAGAGTCTGACTGCACCATAAGGTATCGATGGCTACCCAAATCACCCTTTATTTTTGTCCAAACGAACACTTCTGAAGAAGGTGGCAGGCATATATCTTCCTTTATGACAGTCCTCAGAGTTGATGTGCTTTCATTGCCATAAACCATAGGAATCTCCACATTTCGGTACTTAAGAACTTGCTTCCCGATATCAAGGATTACTCCGTGCTCTTATTTCATAAAGTCGATTCCAACGATGCACTCGTCACATATATCTGCTACCAGAAACAGATGTGAAAACTCCAGTTCTGACGAACCTCCCCGTACACTCTAGCTGCCTCTCCTGTTGCAGTTTTCAGACGGTAGGTATTGTTGTTATGCAGCCTTATCATCTTCACCAAGTCTCTTTGAACAATGGAGGCAGTAGCATCGGTGTCAATCGTAGCCACTTGTTTCTTGCAGTTTAATGTTGCCTCCACAGTCAGACTTGTCTTGTTTCGTTTAGTTTGAGAGACCTGAAAAGTGGTTCGGGGCCATCAATACCTGAAACCAGCTTCTGTCCTTCGAAGTTGGTTCCTACGCGCTTTCCGGTTGGAAAAACAGGTAGAGTTGTAGTATTGATGTTATTGCTCCCATTTCTACTTCCACAATATTGGCATGCAGGTCTTCTAGGTGGTAATCTGCACTGACGTTGGAGGTGTCCGGTCTTCTTACAATTCCAGTATCGAGCAGGCATGAACCCTCCTCAGTTTCTATTTCTCTTACTCGATGGACTCCTTGATAATCCTGTTCTGCTGCTTCCATATTCAGGGCGAACGCTAAAGCCTCAGAAAGTGTACGTTGTCCAGCAGTTCGAATTGCTCGCTGAAGGTAGATATCAGATACAGCAAAAGATTATGTTGCGAATTGGTTGATGATTTCATCCCCTGTATACGGATATGCCAGATGTGCCAACCGTTCGATGTCTGCTTGGAGCTAATGCAGAGTTTCTTCTCTTTTCTGGACTCTAGTATTGAGTTGAACGCGGAAGACTTCTTGCATATGGCCATCTCCAAAGCATTTGTCAATGGCCTGAACAAGAGCACTGAAGTTGCCATTCTCATCTGCTAGTATGGTTTGTTGCAGTTCAGCAGCAGTTCCTCTAAGAGCAAGCGTCAGAGCTATGTATTTGTCTTCCTCGCCCCAGCCATTTGTTGCCGCGGCTGCTCCAAACTGCTTTTTATAGATTGACCAAGAAGTTTGTCCATCAAAGATAGGTGGATGCATCTCCTTTCTTTTTGGACATTCGCCAGAACTTTCTCGAACTTTCATTCTCTTTACTTTATCCAATTCCTTCCGATTCGATTTGGTCTTCGACCTTTTCGAACTTTGCTGCTACTGTCGACAATTTCTTATCGACAGTCAAAAATTGCTTATCGACACGCTCGTCAAGGGCAATAATTCTGTTGTCTTAATTTCGAGCAGACTTGTCTGTTCTTGGAATTGTTAAAGAAATTTTGTTCTTGATTTTCGAGCAGACTCTTTTGTGCTTGGCTTTGTTGATCAAATCTTTGGTGTTCGAAGCGTTCGAGGAGATAATTTGTTCATTGCGTTGCTCTTGGCTTTGTTGTTCGAATCGTTCGAGAAGATTCTTTTCCTGACTAGACTAGACAGCAGATTGGTCATGCCTGATGTACTTACTTGTCCTTGCTCTTCCTCGATTTCACTGTCGAATATAAACGTGTCTGGGTTTTCTCCACGTTTTCTTAAACCATCTTGCAGACGAATTATAAGATCATTCTTCGTTCCAGCAGTAGTAAGACCTCACTTGTTTAGTTCTGCCTTAAGTTCAACTAAATTCAAATCATTTAAAGTTTTACCCATTGTCTTTTCTTATTTTCACTTTCACAGTCACGTTCACTTTTTGTAATTTTTGCCTGTTGAAGAATAATAAATTATCTAAACACAAATAAATTAAGTGTTATTCCACTTCTTACACCAACGTTATATTTTCTCAGGTTCGTTTATAAAACTTATTCATTTTATTTAAATTCTCCACTTATTTATTTCACGGTATAAAATGCTTTCATTTTCTAACTACAAAACAATTTTTCGCCACTGAAATTAATTCACTTTTATTACATCCAACTTTACTCATTCACGATTAAAAATAAACTGCGTCTTCTGCCGGTCTGACATGTTCTTTTATACTTCTCTTACTTTCTCCCGAAAAAGCTTGAAGGTTCCTGTATTTACTTCAAGAGCTTTCCATAGGGGAAATTTCCCATAAACTCCCAATAAATTTCGCTTTCCAAATCTTTCATTCTGACGTTTAGTACTGGAAGTTGTAAAGCTTACCAAAGCTCTCCGTAGTTTAGTGTGTGTCATGTCTAATCCGATATTCGGTGTTTCTTTTATTCAAGAGTCGTTGTAGTTTATTCGACAGTCGTTATAATCTCAAATGTGAGAGTCATTACAATACCTACACACCGTAACTGCCTGAACAGAATGGGAGACGTAGCTGGAATAGATGTCAAAAATGCTGCAGCCGCAGATGCAAGAGTTGAATAAATTTCAACTTTCATTGCAGCATTTTTGACATCTATTGAAGCTCCGTCTCCCATTCTGTTCAGGCAGTCAGATGTAAATAACATCAATTTCTTATTTCTAATTGCTTGACAAAAAAATTGTACTGTTATAAAACAGCAAACGTTTGCTCAACTTATCTTTTTTTTCCTTGATAAGTTCAACTGAAAGTATTTTGGAGCAACAAAAATTGATAATTTAAGCCAAATTCGATAAACGTTTCACTGTTCAAATCGAGAATTTAAACCTATACCAAGAAATTGTTTGGTGCACCACTTATCTGATAATTGAGTACTTTACTTTTTACTTTTCAGAACTCAAATAAATAATTATCAAAAATTCAAGTGATTCCTAAGTGATTAGTGATAAGTCGTTGGTGCAATAGGTCCTAGATTCGAGTTCAGTACATCAAAAACTATCCGAAAAGTATATTTTGGTTGATTTGTTGAAGAAGAGAAAGAGCTGTTAAAGAAACACAAAACTGTGCTATATTAAGAGTTGTTCTCGAAAAAACGGATTTAATGGGTTCTTAGATTGTTCTCTAGTAACATTTTTGCTTGTATGCACGCTTTTTTTTTTTAATTTCCAACTGTTAATTTTTCTAAAGTAGATATTGGTCTCGCAAACTTAACTTAATTTTCAATTGCATAATTCGAACCATAACAAAATGTACCCAAACCCATTTGAAGTTGCACACATTATTGAAGAAAACTTTCAATTTATAATCAAAACAAGGATAAGTATTCACTTGCTGCTGTTATTAAAACACGTTGTCGCTTGTAAAGGTAGAAAATTTGAGTTTATGGGAAATTGTGATGTCTCAATCTAGAAGTTTATGTAACGGTAAAAGAAAACGACACTCTACAAAACAAGGTAAAGAACTTTGAAATTCTGCATTATTGCAACATAATAAAAGCGACAGCGAATGGAAAGCAATAAGGACGAATGTCCCTAGTCTTTCGAAAGAAGTAAGACGGTTAGAAAACCCTGCATGACATAAAAGCCACAAACGAGCTTTACGATCAGGACGTGCCGTTGAGTAAGAAATAAGAATACTATCGCAATAGGACGACCCCAAACCCAAATAAAACGAAACCTACATTTATATACATACACTCTGGCTATACTTCAAGAAGAAATGAAATATTATTATCATTTTCGTTGGTTTGTCGCGCACTTTCGGTTCGCCTGCAATAAGTGAAATTTAGAGCAATTGCAGATAAGGACTCAGAGTGCTGGGGGGTGGCGTGACGGCAATGACTGTGGTCGGTAATAGTGGTTGAATTGGTAAGGCGACGACGTCACTCAATTTGTTGGCTGTTTTATGTGACAGGTGAAATTGGACTTTGTTAGTTTAATTTGATTATTTATGTGACTGAAGAAGGTATGTGGCGGTGCAGATGCTTTAATTTGTGCCATAGCTTTTTATTTTGCTGGTAGTTTTTTCTTGAAATACAAGCTTATGATAGATTTATAGTAATGAGCATTTGGGCATCTATTTGGTTCAACATTTTATTACAGTAGAGAAAAAGGAGGACTGTATAAGTTAAATGAACGGCAGTGGAGATAAAGTTTGCATTTTAGGGAGGTTAAAAGCTAAATGCAAAAGGAAAACAAAAATTGCGACCGTCTAGCCAGTACCTACCGGCTCGTGTGGCATCAGGGTGAAAAACGTTATCAGGGTCGTTTGCTTATTCAAAAAGTGTCAAAAAAGTAGCAATTTACTAATTGCTTCACAATAATGATTGAAAAAATCAGTCCTGAATCATAGTCCACCGCTTAAACTAAGTTGAAGTTACTGTTTACCAAACTCTGTATACCTTTAATAAGTGGTCAGTGACATCTTTAGGCATAGACCCAGTGAAGCAGGGCCTTGCAATATTGTTACAGTATAAATAATAATATTGAGAGATAGGTCATTCAAATTACACAATTCAAAAATTGTATCTAAATCCTCTTAAAGCTGAATTCAATCAGCAAAAGATTTTATTGTTCTGAAAATCTTAGCACCATCCGAAAAGATAAAAGAAATGAATAGGAAACGCAGAGAGGCAAGTCATTAATAAAGTAAGAACAAAAGTGGACCAAGATGACCGACCTGGAGAACACCCGAGTCATTCAATATTCTCTCAAGTACTCTAGACCGATTTTGACGTATTGAACACGCATTATTCTGGCCCGAGCGCTGGCAGGTTGACGGTAATTTGTACGAATACAAAGTGTAAACAAACAAAATTTTTAAGCTAAAAATGGGACCACTGCAGGTATTTTCAGTCTTTTGCATTTTGTATGCACTCCTATCCCAGATTTTGCATTTCACGTAATAGTGAGTTTAACCCACTGCACTGCTGATTTCACTGTGAAGTTAACTGTGCATGTTCTTTTCTCAGAAACCGGGCTAGCTATGAATCTGAAATCAAGCTCTCAATTTAATTTACTTTTCAAGAAAAGGTCCTTACATAAAAAAAATCAGAATAGTCCTTTTCTCAGTAACGGAGCTAGACGTAAATTTGAGCTGTTATAAGATAATTTTCAAAATATCTTTTGATGGCCTTAAGTCCTACAAATTGCCGTTTTGTCCGGCTTACTCACTTGGACTCATTAGTGACATTAGTGCATTATTCTGGTCTTAGGGTAGTCGTGACGCTGCCAGGTTGGCGGCATATTGTTTGAATGTGAAGATGAACGAAACAAAGTGAGGTATAAAATGATATTATTTTTTTGCTGCATTTTGAAACTGAAAATGCACTTTGGTCGAAAAGCAAAGTTTCGAAAAGTCAATGTTTCGCAAGAGAAAGTATCGAAAGAGAGGAATTCGAAAAAAAAGTTGCGAAATCCTCGGAAGTTCGCTGTTCTCTAACAGATTTCAATGAATTTGACGCAGTGATACCTGATACAGAATTAAAATGAAAAATTTATTTCCAATAGGGTGTTCCAAAAAAAAATCCACTCGTTGCTCCTTGAGTGATTTCAATTAAATTGACACAGGTAATAGCTGATAAATAAAAAAAATCATTGAAACTCATAATTGAAAATTTTAATGATTGATTTTGAGGCATTAAGAAAGCAAAATCATTTATTATTTTGATGGACCAATTAAGCTCAAGATATAATTAATATTTCTAGTCAAAAAAAATCAAATAGTCTCAACTTTCCACATAAAAAGACTTACCTTTTATCAATGATTGAACTACCTTACCAATGATCATTGAAATCTTAAAAGTCATTTTAGGTGGAAAGTTGGGCATATTTGAAAAAAAAAATTGAGTAGAAATATTTACAAAATCTTTAGTTTTATTTGTCCATCTAAATAATCTATAATTTGCTTTCTAAATGTCTCAAAATCAATCATTAAAATTTTCAATGAGTTTCAATGATACCTTTAACTGGCACCTTAAAATTGATAGTTGAGAATTAAAAATGAAAAAAATACTTTCAAAACAAGGTGTTCCAAAATATTTCAACATAATAAAACTTCGTTTATTTCATTTGCAAAAAAAATTTTAAAATCATTCACTCAATTTTATTACTTAAGTATTGCATCGGCATTTATTAGAAAATAATACAGTAAATGCTCGGAAGTGTGACCTTGTCCAAAAAGGATATAAGAGATACCTACCTAGGCCCACATCGTTTACTTTTTATAAAAACTTCTCAAAAGAATTTAACATTGCTTGAAGAAACAATAAAATGCTTTTAGGCTCCCACTCGAAATAGTGAAAAATTTAGAAATAGTGATCAGGCCATTTTATTATTACTTTACCATAACGGTATTACCTCAACAAAGACAATGTGGTTTAACCAAATATTCTTTTAATTTTGTTCCTTTTTACTTCCTTTTCTTCGACCCGTTATTTAGGAAAGTACAATGATTCCACTGTAATTCACTCCATTGTACTATCTACTTAAGGAACAACAAAGTTTCAATTTGTTGACATGTCCTTGGAAGACCCTGTTTTGGAAATATTTATTTTTTCACTTTTAATTCTGTTTAACTATGACCTGTGTCAATTTCATTGAAATTGCTTAGGGAACTATGAATTTTACATTTTTAATTCTGTATCAGGTAACACGAGGATTTCTGAGATTTTTTTTCGATTTTCTCTTGCGAAACTTTGACTTTTAGAAATGTTGTCATTTCTAAACTTTGGTTTTCCGAAACTTTTTCCTTGAAAGCTTTGCCTTTTGAAACTCTGTTCGTATTTCCTTTTTTAAATACGAGTAGATAATATTATTGGGCCAGCGCAGCGGCGTATACAGCTCCATTTCTTGGGGGGGGGGGTCATACCAAAACAAATACCCAATGCAGTTCTTATAAATTTATTACTTAAAAGACTGATTCACATGGTTTCAATTTTTTTCGCTTTTTGTACTTTTTTTGGAATTAATTTCTGCTGGTCCCACAAATGGTACCACTTTTTTTTTTATTATAAAGAGTTGGGGTCGAAATTTTAGCAAGGTCAAAATTCGTTTTGCAAAACCTTTCTTTCGAAATTTTGTTTCTCAATATTCTCCAAATTCCGTTTACATAATTTTGACAAAATAAAGAAAAGTTTGGAAAATGTAAAAAGGGCGTAATTTTTTCTTCTTTTTTCAATTACCTTTTTAATCATCTTAAAATAAAATACAGTAGACGCTCGATATAGTGAAGTAATAAAACCAGGCTGTTCACTCTTTCGAGATTGTTTCCTTTTTCTCAGTGTTCAGTGTCCTTAAGCAATGTTAAATTCTTTCGGGACATTTTTGTAAAAAAAAAATATGTTTTTATAAATAATTTTGTGTGTTCACTATAGTTAATTTTTTAGATTTATTAAATCGAGCGTCTACTGTATTATAATTTGCTGACAAAGCTTAAAAATTTTTATATTAAGGGTATTCATGCAACTTCGTAAAACCGTAGATAAGTTTACAAATTTGATAAATTTATCTTTTGGTTAATGAACTGTCAAATTTTGTATGGGAAATGATTTACACAATTTTGTTAAAGTTATCAAGGGATTTTGTTGCGTAAAAAAAACCAAACTGGTTAAACGTCATTGTGACTCTATCTCATTACCTAGCATTTAATCAAATGTATAACAAAGGTCGTTCATGCAAACTTTTAACACAATTTGCAAACTTACGACGTTGCATGAATAAGCTTATTATTTTCTGTGTAAAACACAAATTTTGTAGAGCTGAGTTTTGGAAACAAAATTTTGATCCACTCCTAAATTTTAATATTATCTTGAGGTTTGTGCACGCTAAAAAAAAGGAGGTTTTGGAGATGTTAATCTTAATAATTAAATTTTACTTAATATTAATATTTTTTAATATTTTTCTTAATATCTTACGTTTCAAGACAGTTTGCATTAATTTTCTTTCTTATCTGATAAGGGGATAATTTTCTCATTTATCAATCAAAAATTTTGGTAGTTGTTAGAACCACTCTTTTATTGAAGACAAAAATTCTTAGCTTTCACAATTTGTTTTTATTTATGCCTGAAAATGAACATGTGAAGTATTGGCCGTAGATCAAAAATTGAATGCAGACGCAAAATGGTCTTCGAACTTTCAAAAATTTTAAAAATATGTGTAAATTTTAAATTACCTTCTCAATGGGTTTTCTCATGATAATTGAAACATACAAAATACGCAAAATGCAAATACAAATTCTACTGCGTTAGTATTGTGTTCAATAGTCAAGTTCGCTAAAGTCACGAATTTGAATACATCATCTACGGTGCAACTGAGCAGTACAAAAATCGAGTTGATGATTATTGAAAAGGCAGAGAGCATGTTTGTAAACGTCAAAAGCTTTAGCAAGTTAATTGACTGGCGTTGATGAAAACAAATTTTCAACAAACAGGACGAAAACATAATATTTGTGATGACGCTTTCTGCGTCAAAAAAACGACGATCATTTCACGAACAAATTGACTTTGATTTACCGATATTGTGATCAATTCATAGTTTAGGGAATAATGTTTAAAAGCACGCTTAACTTGCGTTGGACTGTCATCAATCGAATATACGATCGATACGATCAAAAGAAAATGTTTTTTAAACATGATCCAAAATTAATAGTAACTCTTAAATTCGTGTTTAAAAGTCAGACAAGAATGTGTGATTAGAGTTTTTGTTGATTTCATTCAAATATTCCAGGCAGAGCGATGTATTTTAAGTTACGTTGCGTTGGAATGAAATTAACGATAGAAAAAATATCGAACTAAAAATGAAAATGTCGACAGGTTAAAAAATCAATTGGCCAGTTTATATTTCTTGAGCGCTCAGTATTTTTCCTCAACTTTTTGGCAGAGCAGGAGAATAAAATATAAACAATATTCCTCACATAGAAGTCAAAACAACTCTCCTTTTCTTTTCTTTTTATGAAATTTACTGCGACAAAAAATAATTGAGGAAGCGAATCCAACAAATGTCAGTCTCAGTTTTTAAGGGGAAAAGTGAGGAATTTTTTAGAGGAATCCTATTTATATCTCTGAGCACTCTGAGTCCTCTGAGATCTCAGAAATATAAACTGGCTAAATTTATATCAACTTTTTTTCTATGTACTAAATACTAGGAAGAAATATCGAAAATTCGATCAAAGTCGATCCTTTTTTCGACTTTCTTTTTAGGCTGCTGACTTTTTGTCTATGTTCGAAGCTAAAAATTTAATGAACTAGTAACCAAAATAAGTATTCTTACATGCAAAAAAGTCGATATTAACCGACATTTCAACTAGTTAAATGGTTTCTTTTTTTGCTGGTAATTCGTGCGTATTCTATACTGAAACAAGTTGGTACTGGGTTGAGTCGGAACGGCTCTGGTGTATGGAATACGGTTTAAAGTAAAATTTTTGTTTTTCATTGTAATATTCGTATAATATCGTCTGTTAGTTTTTTTTATCGAAGATGATTTCCTTGATAGTTTGAACAAAATTCTCACAAAATAAGTAAATTAAACCGATCAATAACAATATTGAAAATACTTTGAGCATTAAAGAGGGTATATCTGCCAAAAACGTAGATCTACCAAATTGATTTTGAATCAAAAAATAAACCAATGCTGAAATGTTCTGAATGCAAAAGTGGTCAAAATCGTCTATTTGATAAATCTTAACCAAAAAAAAAAAAAAAATTATTAATTTCGACAATAAAACCCCAATAGTATTATTCAGGCAATGGCTTATAAATGTTGATAGGAGAAGGTAAATAATCTTTCCCAATAATGAGTAGGTTGTCTATTCCAAAGCTATAAAAAAATATTTTTTTTGAAATTATATTTTAAGATTGAAAATATTTTTTGCTTTTCTTATTATTTTTTGCGTATATCTTTTGAGTTCTCGGGGGGGGGGGGGGGGTCATGACCCCGTGACCCCCCCCTTGTATACGCCGCTGCCGCCAGCGCCAGCGCACACGAGATGATTTATTCCGGGTGGAAAACCAGCCTCATACCATACCGCAAGCGCATACGAGATGCATTAAGGTACAACAAGAATAGGCGGTAGCTGTCGGAAGCTTATATTTATTTTGCACAGACACGAAAACTAATTTTAAAAAATTAATTCACTCATACATCAAACAGAAAATAAAATTGTTGAAAATTATACACCAAGCGCCATATTCATTTTAACTTGCTTCAAACATTCTTATTTTGTATACGCCCACAGTCCACTTACGAAAGAGCGGTCGGTGAGCGCTCTCTCACCCGACGGCAAAAGTTAACGAAAACTAAACGAAGAGTACCACTTCGCAATTATGTGTGCGTCTTGCGAATTTCTTGTTTGCGCTCGGTTTCGTACGACCACGTTTGCTGGCTTCAGCCTATTCTAGTTCTACTTTTATTCTGGTAGAAAAAATGTATTACATAAACTTTTTTTTTGATATGGTAGTATTTTGTACAGACCTAAAAATGTAAGACTTGTGTGTGTTTTTGTTTTCTACTTCGTTCTTCCAATCCAAGCATGGAAAAGTTTTTCTTCCGTTTCGTTCCGCACATTTTCCTTCCCTCTCCTAAAAACTCAGTGTTTTATTGTTCTTTTTATAAAAGAAAAATAGGTAAAGTACCTTAACTAAATAAAACTAAAAATTGCTATAAAACCATGATGCAAAACATACATATAGAAATTAAGTATGTTTTTTTTTTATTGAAATAAGTAAATATGGAAATGTGAAGTCTGAAAGAATTCCTTTTGTTTTGCTTTAAGTGTTTTTTTTTTAATTTAAGTTTTTAAAATAAAGGGTTTTTCAACAGGGACGCTACAAAAGTAGAGCGACAGGGACAGCAAACGATGCCATATTTCTTGCCGCTCTTTTGACATTTCTCTTTATAAAGGTTTCAAATTTCATGCTGGAAAGATATACTAGCCAACAACGAGTCGAAATTATTCAAATTTACTACCGAAATTCGGAGTCAGTGGCCTCAACGTAAAGAGCGCTACGTCCAATTTATGGATGAGGCTCATTTCTGGCTGAATGGCTTCGTCAATAAACAAAATATGCGGTATTGGTCAGGCAGCAATCCACACGTACTCCATGAGTCATCATTGCATCCCGAAAAAATTACGGTTTGGTGTGGTTTATGGGCCGGCGGTGTCATTGGGCCGTACTTCTTCCGTGATGATCAACACCAGCACGTTACTGTGAATGGAGATCGCTACCGTTCAATGATAACCGAAAATATTTGGGCCCAATTAGATGATATGGACTTGGAGGACATTGGTTCCAACAGGACGGCACCACAAGCCACAAAGCGATTGTCACAATCAATTTATTGGAAACCAAGTTTGGAGAACGTGATGTTATCTCACTAAATGGTCCAGTCGCTGGGCCGCCTCGGTCGTGCGATTTGACGGCGGTAGACTATAGGGCTACGTCAAGTCAATGGTCTACGCCAACAAGCCAGCGAAGATTGATGAACTTCGTACGAATATCGAACGTGAAATTGCAGCAGTATCGGCCGATTTATGTTTGAAAACCGTCGAATGTTGGGTTCAGCGTCTGGACTTCTGCAAGCGTACCCGTGGTGGCCATGCAAAAGAAATCGAGTTTCATACATTATGTATGGCATCGAACGTACTTTCACAGGAATAAAGAATTTCATTGATATCCAAAACCGTTTTTGTTTTATTTAAAAAAAACTTTTGTAGCACTTTTATTGCACTTTTATTTTAAAATCTACTTCGATTTTTGTCAATCTACTTCCTTTTTTTCTTCAAATCTACTTCGACATTTTTTCTCAAAGTAGTAAAGCTGCTTGTAACCCGTCTGAGAATATTTTGGTATCGGTATCGGAACCATTCAAAAATAATAAAATAATCTTTTCAAGAGCAAAGTTTTTCAAAATAATTTTATTATCAAGCAGGTTCAATCTAAAAATCATCAGAATATACACATACAGTGTATCAATTTCGTATTCGTACTCCTTCTATTCAAAAGTTAAATCTTCTCACAATCCTAAATGACTTTAGATAGAAAATAAATAAGAAATGCAATTTAAGTATATATATGGTTAGTATAATTTACCAAATTTTCATAATTGGTAACAATCATTTTACTTGGAAAATGTAAAAAGAGAAAAAACTACTGTAAAACTAGGTCAACTTCGTATTCGTACGCTGAGTTTTAAGTAGCCAAGGACTTCAAATTTCCGTTACATTTTCTGTCAAATGTGTTTTGTCAATTCATTTGTTATTATTTAACGTATCCTGAAATCATCATAAATTTTTAAGAACGTTTTGGACAATTTTCGAAGCAATTAAGGACAATGGGACGGAAACAAAGTGAAACCTCTAAAGAGCTTCGAGAACTTATTGTAAAATACCATCAAGAAGGAAAATCTTATAGAGAGATTTCATCTTTAGTAAATCGAGCTAAATCAACCATTCAAACTATAATAAACCGTTTTGTAAATGAAAAAAGAATAGAAAACTTGCCTCGTAATACGACGAGAAATATTTTCAACACGCAAGACATAAAAAAAAATCCAAAAATAAGTGCACCAAAATTGGCCCAGAGTCTTCGTCAATCCCTCGATAAAGAATTTTGCAATGAAACCTTGCGAAAATGTTTACGAGAACATGGTTTCAACGGAAGAGTAATACGCAAAAAACCTTTTATAAGTCATGTCAACAGACTTAAACGGCTTGAATTCGCTAAAGAATACCGATCAAAAGACTTTGACTTCTGGAAAACCGTCATTTTCACAGACGAGTCAAAGTTTAATATTCATGGCTCGGATGGCAGACAAATGGTTTGGCGTAAGCCGAATGCAGAATACCTGCCAAAAAATACGCAAGGAACAGTCAAACATGGTGGCGGGTCGGTGATGGTGTGGGGGTGTTTTTCAGCAGCTGGAGTTGGAAAACTGCACATAATTGAAGGAATTATGGATCATAAGGTCTATATTGATATCCTGAAAACCAATTTAAGAGAGAGTGCTGCAGAAATGGGTCTAGAAAACAACTTTACTTTTTATCAGGATAACGACCCAAAGCATAAGGCTAACGCTACTCGAATGTGGCTTCTTTATAACTGTCGGAAAGTCTTGGAAACACCCCCGCAATCACCTGATATTAATCCGATAGAAAATTTATGGGACGAACTGGACCGCAGAATCCGAAAATATACGATGAAGAATAGACACGACCTCAAAGAAAAAATCCTCTATGAGTGGACACAAATAACCACTGAGACCACAGAAAAATTGGTAAGGTCCATGCCAAGACGATTGCAAGCCGTTAAAGCGTCCAAGGGTTACGCTACAAAGTATTAAAACCTAAGTTTTTAATTTATTAAAACAGGGTACGAATATGAAATTGACCCAGTATTACTGTAGTTTTTTTTCTTTTTGCATTTTCCAAGTAAAATGATTATTACCAATTATGAAATTTTGGTAAAATATACTAACCATATACATTCTTAAATTGCATTTCTTTTTTATTTTTTATCTGAAGGCATTTAGGATTAGGAGAAGATTTCAACTTTTTAATGGAAGGGGTACGAATATGAAATTGATACACTGTATGTAGGTATTCGTTATAAACTGATATTTACAAAATGGATTTTTTCAGTCCAAGGGGGTTATCCAACCAAGGATACACTGCCGGACACGAACTGCAAACATTCATGTATCGTACGTCTTTGCTATCAATTTTACGCAACTGGCACATTTTAGCTATACAACTCGGCTCGTGTTTCTTCGGACAGTCCTTGAAGGGTTTACCTTCAACGGGATTTTGCATGTATTCAATTACTCTTGATGCTGAAACGAGGTAAACGTCAGGTTTACTGCTAAGATATCGAATAAATCTGCAAAGGAAAAAACAGTTACATTTTAAGCACATCTAAATTGAATAAAAATAATAGAAACATAATAATATTCACTATTGCAAAATCCGATGAATGAGTCCTCCGCAATCGGACACAATTCTGACATTTAGCTCATAGTTAATACGCAATTAATGAGTATGATTTCCCCCGCAGCTCATTCATCAAATTCTTCAATTGGGTGAATAACAATTAAGGAACACGAGGGCAGATGACCCGGTGTTTTTTTATTGATAATATGGTGATAATTATCTTATAAGAGCCCACGATCAGCGAAGAGGTGGGTGGTAAAAGTACCTTTAAAAAAGAATTCTTTGCATCTGACTCTTCGCAAAAATCAATAAGTATGAAGGTTAAATCAGTTTTTTTCTCCTTCGCACTTATGGATATTCAAAAAGAATCAGACGCAAAGAATCGTGTAATAGGGGACTAAATGGACATAAAATGAATTTTAGGATTCCAATGATCATTGGCAAGGTAGTTCAATCATTGAAAAACGAAAACTCTTTTTATGTGGAAAGTTGGTCCTATTTGAATTTTTTCTTACTAGAAATATTAATTAAGTCATGAGCCTTTTTCGTCCATCAAAATAATGAACGCTTTTGCTTTCTAAATGTCTTCAAATCAACCATTACAATTTTCAATAATGAGTTTCAATGATATCTATAACTGGCACCTCAGGCATCATTCACATTATCGACATTTTCCAACCCAAAACAAGCAACATGAATTCCTAAATACATACTAAGTACACAGTAACTTACTCTCTTAATGCCTCAAAATAGTGTTCTCCTTTTTGGAACCACGCTGAATGCAAGTAAATTCCAAATGGAGCACGATTTCCTGAGTAATGTCGATTGAAATTGTCTTTCATCCAATCTAAGAGGTCCTTCATATTATCATTTGGTATGTGGATACAAGCATCTAACATAGCGCATTTATAACCTTTAGTATCTTCCCAATTTACAAGAGGATTTTCCCATAAGCCCGGGATAGAAGCATCAGGACACTTTCCTATTGGACAATCTTGAATTGACTTATAATCCAATGTGTATGGCCACAATGGAGGCGAAGTATAGCGTGTTGTTGGCCAAGAACTATCGTACAACAGACCTAATTGTTTGGCTGCCACAAATGAGCTATTGCCTGAAATTTGAAAGTGCGGCATCCGCATCCCTTTGATATCTCTTTTGTCTATTTTGGCAAAATGTTCCACCATCTCAAGTTGTTGACCGAATTCCTTCAAAAAAATATCCACTGTTGCTTCCTTCCAATATGTTGTTCCTATACCATGAGTCATTGAGTGCAAGGCCAGCTCATGTCCATTTGCCCACAGATTATGTATTTTTGTGTAGTCAGTGTATTCGTGTGAAAAATAAAAAGTTGCACTAGGGCTACATCCATCGGGATTGCGAATATTTTCAAATATTTTATCAAAATATTCATAATTAAGAGCTGTGACGGCATCATCAAAAGTAACTGTAACAAACTTAATTAAAAACGAAAAATGATCAAAATCATGAATTTAAATGAGATAAAATGAACATACTTGTGGAATATTTTTGGTTTGAATTGAACCTCCAAGCTTAACATCTGAGCACCGGCAGTTTGGGAGAGAGCATTTCAAGTTGTCGCAGGGTTCTGCCAATTTGAGATTAATATTTAATGTACTTTCTTCATGACTCGATCTGGTTTGTTGTCCAAAATCAAAAGCAACTTTAGCTGATCCTTTAGTGTCTCTTTTAGAAATATCCTGAACGTAAGCTGCACCAAGAACTTGTAAGGGCCCGATCAGAGCCAACATCTGAATAAATGACTTCATTGTATGGCCTTGTTTGAACCCAACAACGAATCTTGCTATTTTGCCTTTTATAAAGTCTTACCTAGTGAAAGAATTTCATATAGGTTGTGATAAGGTTTCATTTTAAAATGTTTTCAATGTTTTTAAAAGACGGGTGTGGCTGATAAAAACGAGTGGTTAATGGTGATCACCGAAACTGCATTTACCACTTAAAATCGAAATTGACATTTATTTTAATTATTTAGGAATTGCTTTACGGTACAGAAACAGTACTAATCACATTTTTTCCGGGCTCGCACAAAATAATTTTCCGAAACGTTTCAAGTCGAGATAATTTTTTTCTGATTAAAAATATTTTTGTTTTGTTTACATGATGAAGCAGAATGCGAATTATCATTTTTATACTGATACTAATTTACCGTTTCTGGCATTCGAACAAAAGCTATTTTTATTTTAGAGTACCTATAGCATTGATGCGAAACGTAGATTCATCAATTTTACGAATTTTGAAACGGTATAGAAACTTTGACGAAAACTTTTAAGAACTCTAGAGCAATATAATTCTTTTTGATTTAATTTAACTGTCTGAGCAGTGGCGAATTTAAGTAAGATGCTACCCTAGGTCCTGTCTGATGTGCCGCCCCCTTTCGTATGTAAAAGTATTAAATCGAAAAATAAATATCTAATTGAGTAAATGAGAACCAGAACTCGTCATATCTGCTGTTATCAAAAATTGATATTGTTGAGCTGGGTATATTGAAAAGTTTTTAAGGAAAATTGGACAGCCTTACTGTTCCCATCACCTTAAATACTGATGTCAAATATCGTAATTATTTCCAAAACTCTCCATATCCACAGTGCGATTTGCATAACAACTTTCCATATCCATTGTTTCCAGTAGGTTTGCTTTCAAAACTCTTCTTATCATAAAAGACGGAACTAAAACGTTCATGGGTATGGGTCATTGAAGGTTGGAAAGAAGTGGAGTGGTATTTTATTAGAGGGTGAAATTGGGAGAGGGGGGGTGGTGTTGGTTTGGAAACGGGCCATATCCAATCGTTTGTAGCAAAAGTCTTCATATACACATTTAATTGTGCAATATCTATATTATATTTTTTGAAATATAACTGTTTATTGGTTTGCATATTACACATTAAGTTAGTAGTTTATATGTACTTACATAGGTACTATGTTTTTTTTTGTAATAGGTAAAAGGTAACTCTTGAATAAATTTTCTTTAAGTTTTTAATTTTCTTTTCTTTCATGAAATCAAATTCTTTTTTTTTTGCTTTGTTTCGCGCGAAAATTTCTATTATTTCTTCGTAAGTAATCAATTTCTTGCACTAATTGACTCTCGATAGACAATAATGTTAGGGCATTAAATCTATCTTGACCCATACTTGTACGTATGTAAATAGCTTTCATCCTTTTTACTGCCTGAACAGAATGGGAGACGGAGCTGCTGAACTTGTCCAACTCTTGCAGCTGCAGCATTTTTGACATCTATCCAGGTCCGTCTCCCATTCTATTCAGGCAGTTAAGGTGGAAGAGGATTTTTCTGCCAAACAATTTGTAGCAGAATTGGTCAACAAAATTTTAAAAGCAATGGCCACATTAAAGCTTCCGCGAATGTAAGACATTGTTAATATTTAAATTAGAGTTTGCAAAAAATCGATCCAAAATATAAAGGTCCTTTTGAAGTTATTCGTAAGTGTTTTACCAAATGATGTTTGATCGATACTTATTAAGAGATGTCGATGGTTTTCAATTATGCTAGATCCCTTGCCTTATGAAGGTATTTGTGAAACAGCAAATATGAAACCATGTATTCAAAATAGAAATATAGATTTTGTTTGTATTTATTTTCCCGTGGGTAGGTGCAAAACCTGCATAAGGCTCTATGAGGACCGTTAAACGCGTCCTCATAGGTGTGTAACATTCTTACTACACTAAAACCACCTCCGTTTATTCCCGATAACAACTAAGTTGAAACTTATCTAGCAATCTATTTTTAACGAAGTTAAGTGACGTGTTGCAGATAACTTTCCGGTGAAAGTTCCTGCTTATTCCGCGATTTTAAAGCGGTTTTCTGTTCACCGCACCAAGTCGGAAGGTTTTGTTCTTCGCAGACGGCTAACTAAATTCGACTCATCAAAAATGTCAATAATCCTTAAATTAGCGTGTTCTAATAGCCGATTTCTATGTTTTCGAGTGAAGCTTTTTATTTTGTCCCCAACCTAAGGAATCCTGAAATCCCTGTGAAGACCTTCGTTTCTTATATACCACGGAGCATTTACAAATGACCTAAGCAATTAAGCATGCGCTCATAAGTTATTTAAGTTTGTATACAGGTATGCAGGTAGATACAACCCCAGAGTTGTATACCATAAGTTCAAACCTTAAGTACCTGCCTGTATAAAATCAACTTTTTCAATACTTACTTGGAATATTTACCGAGTAGCCAGTTCGTTCCCTTAATTTACTTTTTAGTTCTTCGCATTTCTTTTTAACCTTCCATTTTAATTTCGTGTCTAGAGTAATTCCCAGATAATTTGCCTCATTTGCAAATGAACAGGAGCGGTATTAAGAAAGACGGGTAATCTATTAATTTTTTTATATGTAAGGTCCACGTGGAGGTATAACGCGTTTAAATAAAAGGCACAGAACTGGACCTAATACACTTCCTTGTAGTACCCCAGCCACTATTTCCTTGAAATTAGGATAAATATTTCCGTGTCTTACACGAAAAAGTCTGCTATCTAGATATCCGTTTAGAATGTTATACAGTCATTTAGACAGAACTTGTCTTAATTTTAATTTGAGGCCTTCGTGTCACACCTTGTCAAATGCTTGCGACAAGTCAAAAAAGACTGTGGAACAGATTTTATTTTCTTCAAAAGCTCTCTCAATTACGTCAGTAATTCTATGCACTTGATCAATTGTCGAATGCTTGCTTCTAAATCCGAACTGATGATCAGGTATTAATTGTTTTTCTTATATTTTCGACTGCAGGCGCAGAAGTAGTATTTTTTCAAAAACTTGATATTATAGGAAGAAGGAAAATCAGTCTGTAAGACTTCTTGTTGTGAGAGCGTTTGCCAGGTCTCAAAACCACTATGTTTTCCGTAACTTCCATTGGCTCGGAACATATTCTTACCTTAGAGCGGCATTTATTACGTAAAGGAGGTTAATAAATCCCTATCGAGGGAGCATTTTTGTAATTTCTGACGTGATTGAGTCATATCCTGGAGCTTTATTTGACTTAAGCTTCTTTATTTCTCCTTGTATTTCCGCATCTGTAGCATTTGTTGTTATGTAGCTTTTTCGTTGAGTTCTTATCTATCGAGTGTTTCCTCCAAGTTATCAGCGAATACCATCGCTTTTTCTTTATCACTTGTAGCCCATTCGCGTTGGCTTTTCTTAAACGGGGTACTGGAAGCTTTGGTTTGTTCATTGTTTTATGTACGAATGTTCGCCAGGAAGGTATACTACTTTGTTAGTTTATAATTTTTCATTAAAGGAAAGAGAATTGATTTCATATTGTTAAATGTTTTATTGAATGTCGGCAATTATGTACGGAATACAATATCAGGTAAATGTCCGCCTCTGTTAGTCTCACAAATGCGAGCCCTTTGGAGCACATTTTTCATTACATTCTCACACATTTGACGCGGTACTTAATTAATTTCATTACGAATATTTTGTTTGAGTTGCTCAAGCGTTTCTGATTTGTTTGCATAGACCTTGCTTTTCGGATATCCCCACAAAAAGAAGTCCGGAGCAGTCAAATCAGGCGAATGTCGAGGCCAATCACCATCACCTTCACCATTTCTTGCAATAACTTGTTGTGGAAAGAGGTCTCGCAGTAATTCCATTGTAATCCTGGCTGTATGCGATGTGGCACCATCTTGTTGATACCACAGCAGTAATGTTTTCGGCCGATCTTGCAGTACGTTGTGGTCCATGCTTGGGCCTATCACCTACAGACCCTCTTTCTTGGAAATCATTCACTACACGATAAATAGTGCGTTATTTTGGCACGTTGTTTCTCCCAACACGTAACTTTCTCACCGTCACAGTAATCGATTATTAATTTTGATAAATGTTTCAACGATTAAAACACGTTGGTTTATCGAATATTTTTCCATAATAAATTTGCCACGAGTCTACTTCACGACTGCCAAATATGAACTGTCATGACTAATGTTTACCAAACTGGCGGCAAAACAAAGTAGTAGTATACCTTCCCGGTGGACACCCTGTATATTAAAATAGTAATAATAATATTTTATGCTGAATTATGTCTAATCGAGACAATTACGGGCCGAATTGTAGTAATAATAAAATTTTGTTAATAAAATACATTACTTAAGTATATAAATCAACAGAGCTTTCGGAAATCAGTAGGAGAAAATATATTATTATTATTACATATCATGCACGCATATTCTGCAAATCATATTTTGTCTGGTATTCATGGTCAAACTTGTACTCGCCTCGTAGCAAAGTCGTTATTTTTCAAGTCGTACGCGTTGGATACGAGAAGCTTTAAAAACAAAGTCAATCAATTTCCATTAACATTGGTCAACAAGGTTCTTGTTACAGACACCAGAATGTACTATTCCGTAGGCTTTGGTGTGCTGAACTCGAATCTGAAGTCTGAAAATTCTATCGGGCCTATCGGGACCCGTTTTTCCTGTTTTAAAAGTGGTATTGTAACGTGAGATAAATTGTTTCAACAAAATTTTCAAAAAGTATATTTTGGTTTCTGTTACAAAAACAAAAATAAATTTTTTTGACCAGTGCAATTAAAATGTCATTAAATAAAACCATTCATGCTGTTTTTCTTCTTTTCTCGTAGATCCCTGCTACATAACGACAAGAATTTTCCTCAAAGTACCCAACATGCAGCTTTTTACACGTGAGCCCCTAAATTGATAGAATTGCCTCCTCATCACAGAGGAGTTTGTCCTCAACTGTGAAGGAAACGCTTTAGAGAATGATGCTTAACTTAGCAGCTTATCATCCTTCGAATTGGATGTCATTGTACCACTTCTCGGAAGTTAAGTGAACGGATCTGTAGCTTTCGCCAACAACAGACAACAGAAGCCGGAAAAGCTGAAGTAGTCCGGTCGCGCAATGGTACCAGTACATTAGACGTTTCGCCGACTATGGGCACGGATTCAGTCGTGTCGTGGATCGTGGTCCAAATGAAACTCTTCTTAAATTTTTCCTCAAATTCATTTATATTTGTGTGAATAAAGGACAAAACATTTTATAAAACGTGAGTACCACCGATGTTTTTTTATCCACCAACTGGAATCCAATGGATTTACCCGAAGTTGGCCATAGTCAGACAGCTGAGTGAACTTTCATACCACTTAAAATTTTATAGACGTACCGTTCGCACTACTGCAGCGATACTTTAATGCACTTTAATAATGCGCACAAGAAAGTATTTTTTACCACTTAAAATTTTGTTAGCATACAAATTTGGATATTTGCAAACTACATGCTCTTCGTATCCGTGCAAACTACATGTTAATAAAATGGTAGAGATGTCCAAAGAGCTAAGGCCAACTCAAAGTTATGGGATTGTATTACTAAAGACTTCTTGAATGCATTGAAGTCTTTTTGATTTCTTTAAAAAGAATGTCCTTTTCAAGTCTTTTGGTTGCATTAAAATACTGTAGTATTTCGAGAGCTTTTAAATCTTTTTCATCAAGCAGTCTTTTGAGTTAATTTTTTGTTGATGTGATATACGCGGGATCATGCCATGACAATTTTGTTTATATTAAAAAAGCGAATAAGCTTAGCTTTTGTTTTTGCCCACTTATAACGAAAACTAATTTATTTCGTCTGGAAATTTGTACACGATGAATAAACGATACAAATACGACTTCGATTCAAATAAATACGAGATTTAGAATATGATAAAATATGAAAAGGCATTTGCGATGTTTTGCGTTTCTCAATACGACACCTTCAAGAAGAACATACAAGATACGACTGAAGTTGAATACGAGTTATAAAAAGGAGCTGCAGAATATGGGTTATTATCCAAACAGAAACGCAAACATTTCCATGTTAAAATCAATAAAAAATAAATTTTTATTTTGCATAATATATTTTTATATTTTATTCCTCTCAAAAATTCCTTACTTTTCCCCTAAAAAACTAAGACTGAAAAGTTTTGAATTCGCCTTCTATGAATGGAATTCTGTTTATATTTAATTCTCCTGCTCTGTCAAAGGACCGAGGAAAATTAATGAGCGCTCAACAAAACATAAACTGGCTAATTAACTCACTTTTCTTTTTTTCAAAAAACAGAATAGTTTTCTGAAAACTTCAGATAGATTTTCTTTTTGGAGCTAAAGATATCTTATATTATGTATTTTGTTCTTGTCACGAACATGGTGAACATTAATTGAACTCAAAGAAAGCTCAAAGAAGTTCCCAATTGATTTATTGCATTTGCATCGACTTGTCCTTCATCCATTTTTCCATTTTCCAGACCCTTGTGTGACGTCTGCTCTAAGAATGCATACAAATGTAAATGGTGAAAAGGAAATGCCTACACATCCGCACACAATTCTGCAGAGAAGCGAAGCCTTAGCGCACATACATTCCTTTCCTTTTTGTGACAAGGATCATTAGTTACATCCTTAGCTTAATATGTGTACTGAGGGCGGAAGGACAAAGTCAGAGTCACAAGACATATAGAAAACTATTCTTTTCAATTTCAAACCCGATTTACTTTTCGACTTTTAGTGTCGCAGTGCTGTGACAAGTCCTTAATAGTCCTGCCAGCACCCTTAATGTACAAGCAACGCAGCAGCAGCGCAACCCAGAGCGCCGAAATGGAATTTCAATGAAATGCTAATTTAAGTCAAAATCAAGGATAAAGGATATGCAAGACATGATAGCATGGTGAATTCTTAAGTAAATATAAAAATAGAAAGAAGCCAAAAATGAGAACAAATTATCATCGAAATAAGGGTCTAGATTTACAATTGGTACAGGGTGATTCCAATTTTATCCGTCAAATGACGAAATGTATAAACGAAGAGCACCAAGAATCTTTAATTGTTTATTAAATCTTATTTAGAAAGCATTTCCGTTGCCGTGTGGAGTAGACTAAAAAAGTAACTAATAGTAATAACAAACAACCCATTCGCAGCCGCGGCCCCTCTTGAAAGATCTAAAAAAACACTTTCGGGAAATCTAAAAATTATTATAATGTAATTCAGATATAGTCGCAATCGGTCAGAGAGGCCCATAGTGTGTAAAACAAACCTCATGGCATATACTTGACCTCCATCTATTGTTGCTAGTTTTTTCCTAGCTTGACGTGACGGGACAGATGACTAAAATAAAGAAAAGTCAAGAGATTTAAAAATTTTGCCCGGGACGACAATAAAAAAAATGGTGCCGTGAAATAAGACCAAGCGAAATAAGGTAAAATTTTTTTAATTTGGCCTAATTTCACTTTGCAAAAGTTTAATAAGACTAAATTTCAACATTTGGCCCTATTTCACTTTGACAAAGTAAAATAAGGTCAAAACAATTTTTCAAATTAGACCAAATGTGCTCTTCTCCTTATTTCACTTTACGAAGGCGAACACATATATGTAGCTACTTTAATAGAAAAAAACTGGTTTAACAAATGTGTAATAAAATGTTAAATTAGTTTAAACTATCAGTTGATTAATAATGGAAATTTTTGAAGATATCTTATCTAGAAAATTGTGAGTGTCACATTTCATTGCAAAATTTTACACTTATCTACTAAATGCCTTCTTTTTGAAATGTATTGTTTTCACATCGATATCAATTTATTAATTTCAAGTTTAGTAAGACTAAAGTTGAAAATTAAATACTGTCCTTAAATTTGCATTAAGGTACGGAAGATGGACTTCTTTGGTTAAAATAAAAAAATTCCCGCAAAACGTTACGAAAAATATTTTGCCCAAGGGAAGATCAATTAAGGTGTGAAAAAATTCGCGCGAGTTTTTAATTTTCACACTCCAAATTGATCTTTCTTTACTTACTTACTTAAGATGGCGCTAAAATCCGGGGTGGACTACGGCTTCAACCAACAAGCTTCTTCCAGCCGCCTCGGTTTCTAGCTACCTCTCTCCAGTTTCGGGCGCCAAGTTGGTTGAGGTCCTCTTCCACTTACATGCGACACCTGTTGCGCTGTCTTCCGATACTGCACCGTCCCACGGGGTTGGATTCAAAGACTATTGGGGCTGGAGCATTGTTGTCCATTCGCTCTAGGTGACCCAGCCATCTCAGTCTTTGTCTTTTCACTTTACTAGCTAGGTCGGTGTCGCTGTGTAGCCCGTACAGTTCGTGGTTGTATCTTCTTCTCCATCCATTCTCCGGCCAAAAATCAGCCGGAGAATTTTCCTCCCAAAACAGCCTAAGCGTTCTCATCTACTGCTAATAGTGTCCATGTCTCTGTACCATACATCAGGACCGGGATGATAAACATCGTATACAGGGACACTTTAGTTGCTCGAGAGAGGGCTTTGCTTCTCAATTGCCTTCTTAGCCCAAAGAAACAGTGATTGGCAAGAGTAATTCTTTGTTTGACCTCGGAAATGGTATCGTGCGCTGAGTTTATAGCGGAGCCTCTGACCACCTCAAAATTATAGCTGTCTATAGTGACGTTCTGACCGAGACGTGCCCTTTCTTGTTGACAGTATATACTTGGTCTTGCTTTCATTCACCGTTAAACTCTTCTTACTGGCTTCCTCCTCAACGCTCACGAAAGCAGCATTGACATCACAATTTGTTCGTCCAATTATGTTAATATCGTCGGCGAAAGTGAGTAATTGAACGGACTCTTAAAAAATTGGTACCTCTTGTGTTAACGTTAAAATTTTTCACAATTCTTTCAAGAACGATATTAAAGAAGTCACATGACAGCGCGTCACCTTGTATAAAATCGTCTTTGACATTCAAAAGGTTTCGGTGAGGTCTTTGCTGACCTTGATGGAGCAGCGTGCATTCTCCATCGTCATCCTGCACAAACGGACGAGTTTGGAAGGTATTCCAAAACTAAACATTGCTCTAAATAGCTTGTATCTATAGATGCTGTCATACGCGGCCTTGAAATCGATGAAAAGGTGGTGGGTATCGATTTAAAACTCCTGGGTTTTTTCCAAGATCTGCTGTAGTGCGAATAATTGGTCGATAGTGGACTTCCCTGGTTTAATCAGATTGTTGACGAATGCCTTCAGGCGTTCACAAAGTATGGCAGAAAGAACTTGTACGCGATGCTAAGAAGACTGATTCCTCTGTAGTTGGTGCAGTCCAGAGGATCACATTTCTTGAGGATCAGGCAAAGAATGCTGAGGTTCCATTCATCGGGCATGCTTTCCTCTGACCATATTTTGCAGATGAGCTGGTGCATACTCCTAAATAATTCATCGCCAACTGCTTTGAATATATATAATAATAATATATAAATAAATGATATAGCTATCTTTGCTTCGTCAGATTGTTGGCCTTCGTCATCTAGGTTGAATGGTGCAATCTGCATGGCATCGGAATTCAGTTCGTCATCGCCGTAATACAATTTGCAGAAATGATTTTTCCATATCCTCAGCACCGACTGCGATTCTACCACGGTGCTCCACTGATCCTCCTTGCAGGCTTCAGTTCGGCCCTTGTAACCCTAGTAGGTTCTTTTTACCTTTTGGTAAAACTTCCGAACGTCATTCCTGTAATGAAATCACTCTAATTCCTCGATTACGCGCTTCTCATGCTTCTTTTTTTTCCTTCTGAGAAGACTGTAGCCATCCGATGTCGGACTTCCTCACAGTATTCCCCTGTTTTGGCCTTGGTCTGGTTATCCATAGCAATACCTGTCTGAGTCAACGTTGGCTCCTCGGAGCGTTTGGACATCCTTGATACTGGAGGAGTGCCTTGCGTCAATTGCAATGTGGTCAATCTGGTTGGCGGTTGATTGTCCAGGAATTCGCCATGTCCTATTATGTATATCAAGATGCGGGAAATGACTGCTAGCTTCCATAGCGTTTCGCTCTACAGCAAACTCGACTAACCTGTGTCTGTTATCGGAGGTGGTGTCGTGCGGGCTATATTTTCCGATTCTTCTGCTTCTCTTCCTAGCTTGGCATTAAAATTACACAAGACAATCTTAATGTCATAGCTAGGGAATTGCTCATATGTCTTGTTCAGGAGCTCGTATAACTCGTCCTTGGTGTCTACATCTTTCCCCTATGTGGGGGCATGTGGGCATATGAGGCTGATGTTGGCGAATTTAGCCTTAATGCAAACTGTCGTGAGGTGCTCGTTCACGTATTTGAAATTCAGGACTTCTTGCCTTAGTCTGCCTCCAAAGACGAATCCACAGTCAAAAAGACGCTACCCGTGTTGTCGGTAGCAGTCGCCGTAGTAGATGCCACAGTCTTTCATTTTTCTTTTACCCGGCCCATCCCATCGCACTTCTTGGATGGTGGTGATATCTGCTTTGTAGGATTCTAGGGCCTCCGCTAAATATTCGGCTGCACGTAGTCTTGAGAGAGAACATTCCACGTGTAGATCGGAAGTTCGTTGTCCTTATTTTGTTTGATAGGTTCGTCAACAGTAAATCCGTCCGTATCCGAGGCTTGTTGTTGCTTCGCAACTAAATAGCTTTACCTGGCCGGAAATTCACCCTGACGGCACGACCCTTAAAACCTGAAGGATGACTCCAAGGACGGGGAGTCGGATTAACCGCTCCTTATTGGCCTGAGCTCCGATATATCGTAATAGCCCGTATATGGTGTTCACTTAGTAGTTCAACCTTGCTGGAATTGTAGACTCCACCGTTGATTCAATCTGGTGAATTCTTCCGCTGCCGCCTTGATGAAAGGAGAAGTGCCTTAGTGGGAACACTCCTCCGCATTAATTCCATGCTACCCTTGTGATTAAAAATGTAAATAAGTTGGTATTGAAATTGAAAATGAATCGGCTGGGATAAAAAGTTTTGTTCGAAAACACCGCTCTGAAATTGAAATTATTGTTGAAAGTATGTTTTTACGTTTAAAAAGAAAAGCTTTATTATGATCAGTGCCTCCTCCCATTATACTGACCATAGGGTAGAATTGTTACTTCATTTGATTATTTTTGAAGCTCTTCATTTTAGAATAAGTATAGTTCAAAATTGGACCAAAATATCAGATCGCTCAAAGATAATTTTGAAAATGCAATAAGGTCAAATTGGTCTTACTTTACTTTGGTAAAGTGATATAAGGCCAACTGTTATATTTGGCCATATTTCACTATTACAAAGTGAAACTAAGCCAAATTTTCGAAACAATTTTAAATCGCATTTTTCGAAGGACAAAATTTTCTTTATGAAATCTATTTGGGAATGCCTCCTGATTATAAAAACGAGTTTTTGGGATTTTTGAGGTTAGAGAAGAGCTGCCATCTTGAAAAGAGATTGGTTTGGTTTTTATTTAACAATTATTTCAAATTAGATTTTGAATTGAATATAGTTTAAGCGGGCTAGGTCAATAAGAGATGTTTATTCTTGCAGCTTTTCGGAAGTGCTTACGTTCTTCATCAGGCAAAAAGTAGGTATAACACTAAATACTGCAGGTTATCACAAAACCAAATATAATATTTCAAACAAAAAATCCAAAGAGAATATTTAAAAAAAGTAGTGGAAGAGCTATGTTACCAACACCCCCATTGTCGCACACACTCAGGTTTACTTTTAACTTGTGGGCCAGTGTTGATCAAGGAAAGAATTGCAACTCTAAGCCCATGGCCCCTTTATGAAAAGAAAAGATTGCGACATTTATTACAGCTGTCATCGAAGATTTCACATGTTAGGATGCGGATTCGTCGTGGGAAACCGACTCAGATCGAGACTCATCGATTTTAAGCCGATCAGCAATCGCCTGGCTGTGATCCGCATCAAAGCTACCATCCAAAACATCAGCCTAATATGTGCAAACGCCCATACCGATGGAGCTGAGGAGTCCAACAAGTAGGAGTTTTACGACCTCCTGGACCGAGCCTGTCCGGAGTATGATGTCAAAGTCGTGCTCGGAGACTTCAGTGCTAAAATTGGGAAGGAAAATATATTTGGCAGATTAGGTGGAAAGCACAGCCTCCATGAAACGACAACAGACAACAGCTTTCGACTAATTGACTTTGCTACAGCTCGTTATACGGTGATAAGTAGCATTATATTCCCAAGGCGAAGGATATACACAGCAACCTGGCGATCTCCAGATGGTCGAACCGCCAACCAAATTGACCATGTGCTAATTGGCGCAAGGCACGCATTGAACATCTTGGACGTGCGAACTTTCCGAGGTGCAATTGTGGACTCTGACCACTTTTTTGTTGTGACAAAGTTCAGAGCCTGACTGTCCAACGAAAAGAAAGCGAAGACCGCCCAAAGGAAGAAATTCAATATAGCATGCCTTCGCACATCTGAGAAAGCCAGAGACTACAGTAAGCAATTAACCGGGAAAATCTCTGCCGTATCCCCATCCACAAGCATCATCAACCAGTGGAACTTGTATCGCGACATCATTAAGGAGACAGCCGAGACCACGATAGGTTATCAAGGACCTAGAAAAAAGAACCCGTGGTATGATGATTAATGCGCGGTATTGAAGCAGGAGACGGAAAATGCACAAATGCTAATGCTGCAACGGAAAACTAGAGCAGCTAGAGAGGAGTACCGTGAAAAGAGAAGGAAAGAGTAAGAACCCTGCGTAGAAAAAAAAGAACAGCCTCTCAGCTCAGGTATTCCGAGGAGTCAACACAAAACTGGTTCCACAAAACAGCCAAGTAACTGGCATGTGGATATAAAACCGGTCCGCAAGCTCTTCGAAACAGCAAAGGGAACCTAGCCACCGAAGCACAGGGAGTTGTAGACGTGTTTAAGCAGCATTTTGAGCACCTACTCAGAGGACATTCTGTAGAGGAAGTGACAGGAGAACAAAGCAGCATGAAACCAGTCAATGAAGATCCAGGCCCAGCGCCCAATACTGAAAAGATGAAGAAAGCCATCCACAAGCTTAAGAACAACAAATCCGCCGGCTGGGATGGCCTTCCTGCGGAACTTTTCAAGTATGGAGGAGATGTCCTAGTAGGGTGCATGCACTAGCTCATCAACCAAGTGTGGCAGGAGGAAAGTATCCCGACGACTGTTCAATTAGCTCCATATGCCCAATCTACAAAAAAGGCGATCCTATGTCCTGCAAAAACTACAGAGGTATATCCCTGCTTAATGTGGCATACAAGATCCTATCCAACGTACTTTGTGAGCAAACCTTACTGCAACACTATTGGCACGTACCAGTTTGGCCTCAGGCCAGGCAGATCAACGATAGACCAAATCTGCAAATTGAGGCAAATCCTGGAAAAGACCAACGAATTTCAAGTCGAGACCCACCATCTTTTCATTGACTTCAAAGCCGCATTCCGCATATAATAGCATAGGTCGCCAAGAGCTTCTATTGGCGATGTCGGAACTCGGGATCCCGAAAAAACTGAAAAAGCTATGCCGCATGACGTTACAAAATACGCGGTGCAACGTGCAAATGGGTTACAGCTCATCCGAGCTATTCCAGACGTGTACAGGGTTCAGACAAGGAGATGCCTTATCATGTGTTTTCTTCAACCTAGTCCTGAAGCAGATAGTTCGCAAGAGTGTGTTAACCTGGAAGGCACTATCTTCAACAGGTCTTCGCAACTGCTTAGCTATGCGGACGACATCGACATCATCAGCCGCTCCAAGCGAGCTGTACTTGAAGCATTCATAGCTATTGATGAACAGGTGAAACGCGTTGGTCTTGAAGTGAATGAGGACCAAACAAAGTATATGCTATCAACAAACAAAGCTTCATTTGTCCATCACCTAGGACAAAACGTCACTGTTGGTAGCAGTAACTTCAAGGTAGTCAAGGACTTCACCAACCTCGGAACAAACATCAACCCCACGAATGACACCTTAGTGGAAATCCGACGAAGAATTACCCTAGCGAACCGCTGCTACTCCGGTTTGGCCAAACAAATGGGTTCAAAACTCCTTTCCTGAAAGACAAAGTGCACGCTATACAAAACGCTAATTTTACCAGTTCTACTCTACGTTGCCAAATGCTGGACGATAAGTAAAAAAGGGGAATTGATACCGGGCACTTTCGAGAGAAAAATTCCTCGGCGGATATTTGGTCCAATATGCGAGGAGCTCGAATGGAGGAGAAGATTTAATCGTAAATTATACGAGCTGTACCAATATGTGGATCTAGTCCAAAGAGCCAAAACACGTCAACTACACTGGCTCGGCCACATCGAGCGAATAGACAACAATGCTTCAGCCAAAAAAATCTTCGAGTCCCAACCCCCAGACTCGAGACGACCAGGAAGACCGAACCTCGGCTACATGAGATCAGGTGGTTTCCGACGCAAAAACGCTTGGTCTCGATGACTCAAGGGAGTGTGCGAGGGACTGCAACCGATGGAAGAACGCAATATTTCAGGCAGAGACCCTCCATGGATCGGGAGCCGGATAAGTAAGTAAAGAAAACGCACGTTCCCTTTGATGCGCTGCACACTTAATTTAAAAACTTTGCGAAATGTGCAAAGTTGCAAAAATTTGAAGAGTTATTTTATTCGTATTACTGTTTATGTTAGCTATCACTATACTAAACTTCAGCTTCCCTGGTACAAGATTTCTATACAAAAAAAATGCAACGTACTCCGGCGAATGGTGGAGCGCTGCATCTTCAACCCAAAAGCAGCTGGGCTTCCCCCCATTGAAAGTTCAGCTACTTGGTATTGGTTTTTGAAATCAGTTTTTCGCATTTTTTGCAACTTTTACATGAGAAGCGGGGGTATATCCCCCCACTCAAAGTTCAGCTGCTTGTGTTTTTTCGTTTACCTACACTTAGGTGGCTGCCACAAACACACCCACAGCTATTCAGCGCGCTGATTTGCGATATATTTAACTGTGATATTAAATGAAGCATGAATCATATGGCAAAATGCTAGCTTTTCTGGCTCCCAAACTATAAACTTATCGCTGATCTTTGTATATTTTTTTGTTTTCCTATTTTTTGTTTTTTTGGAGTCAGTAACTCGAAAACCCTTACCGAAAAATCACATGACAAAGAAGTCATTAACGAAAAAGGAACCAAAATCTATGAAAAGATCGAAATAAAAGATCCGCAGTGTTCCAAAACAAGCAACGAGATCCACCAAGTTGAATCCGAAAATTATTTCGAGGAATGGCAAACAGAAATAATAGCCACAAAGAAACTTGAAGTCTTCAGCAACAAGTTAAGAGACTTGAAGAAAAAGTCAGCTTGCTAGACAAGAAAACCTCAAAAAATGACAGCAAGACTAGTCCAAAAATACTTGTGAAAAGCTCACCAAAAACCATTGAGTTTCATACTGATGAGGAAGAGCTTCTTTTTGAAACAGATGGTAACAGAAATAAACGTAAATCCAAGAAACGGAAAGCAGAGAGTAGCCCAGAGACTGTTCAAAAAATTAAGCAGGTAACTTCAAAAGCGGATATTGCTGCAACAGCGAAAACATCAAACAATGAAATAAAAGATGTATCCCAAAAGCAGTCTTTTGCTAAAGGTACTAGGCAAACTGCGCCACCTCCAATCATTATTTCCGGATTGACAATATTTGGTGAGCTTAAGAAGTGAAGAAAAATGAACTAATAAGGCATATAAATATTCATCATACAATAAAGACAATTGGAAAGTCATTGTTGAAGACGCCGATGCGTATAGATCTATTACTGAAGAATTGAACAAAAAGAAAATTCAGTGGCACTCGTACGAAAATAAAGCTGAAAGGTCGATAAAGGTAGTAGCAAGAGGCCTCCACTCTTCATGTGTTGCCAAAGAAATTGTCGAAGACCTTATTCAAAAAGGTTTCCAAGCTATCGATGCGAATAATCTTATTAAAAATGAGATAATCAAAGACTCCACTAGGGTATCAACGACAACAAGGAGATCTCTACCTTTGTTTATGCTCACCTTTGAAAATAAAGAAAGTCTCGATAAGATCTACAGTATAAAAACAATTGTGGGCATAGTTGTCAAAATTGAACCACTGCGAAAGTCAAAACTTGTTCCACAATGTAAACGCTGTCAAGCCTTCGGGCATACATAAAAATACTGCAATCGTGAGTTTGCTTGTGTCAAATGCGAAGGCAAGCATGCAACTAAAAACTGTCCCATGGGCAGAGAACAGAAAGCGAAATGTGTTAACTGTCAAGGCAATCATCCTGCAAGTTACAGAGGATGTCCAGTTGCCAAAAAATTCCAAGACACAAAAAGAAAAAACAAAACTGGGAACAAGCTAAGAAACCCAACAAACAGAAAAGCAATAGTTGAAAGCAAAAAAGTAGCCGTTGAAAACAAAACTAAAAATCAACCGCCAAAAGCAATTGCACTAAGCAAAAGTGATGAAAATAAATCCTATTCCCAAATTGTTAAAAATGTGCGGAAGAACGAAGAAACATCTATTAAAGAAATGCTTGAACTTATCCTAAAAAGGATTGACAAACAAGATTTAAACATAAAACAGCTAAGCGAAGAAGTCGCTCTTAAGAAACAATGATGGACAGAACACTCAAAATCGCAACATGGAATGCAAACGGTCTTTTACAACATGTATCAGAACTAAACATCTTTTTAGACATTGAGCATATAGACATTTATTTGGTGTCCGAAACTCACCTTGCTATAGAACAAAATCTTGATAATAAATTACCTAACTATACGTGTTATCACGCTCCGCACCCAGCTGACAAAGCTAGGGGAGGATCAGCAATACTAATAAAAAAGTGCTTAACACACTATGAAGAGCCTAAGCTTAGTAATGAAAACATGCAAGTAACAACAATTAGTATTGGTATACAAAAGAAAGAGTTTAAGATAGCAGCTATATACTGCCCTCCAAGGCGCTCTCCAACTGATGAAGACTATGCAGAACTCCTAAATTTGTTAGGACATAACTTCCTTGTTGGTGGCGACTTCAATGCTAAACACACCCAATGGGGATCTAGGCTCATAACAACGAAAGGCAAAAGGCTATATCAAGCAGGCCGCAAATACAACAGCGAATTTTATTCTTCTGGCTCGCCAACATTTTGGCCATCTGATTCTAACAAAATACCAGACCTTATAGACTTTTTCGTAGTAAAAGGTATTAAACGAAACCATATAAGTGTCGAAGGTAATTACGATTTATCGTCAGATCATACTCCAGTAATATTATCACTGAGCAAAGCAGAAATAATAGAAAAAAGTAATCCTAAGCTCATGAACAAAAGAACAAACTGGAACGAATTCAGAGATAAACAATTGAACAGATTGACCATGAAGTAGAACAATTTATTGCTGATGTGCAACAGGCTGCAGAAGAAAGTACTCCAACAATTTCGAACTCAGGAGAAAAAGAAATAAAATATCCTGTCAAAATAAAGGAGCTGATCTTGGAGACAAGAAGAGCTCGAAGAAAATGGCAAGCTACGAGATTTTCAGGTGATAAGGCAGTTTTTAACCGTCTTAACAATGAACTAAAGAAAAGAATCTGTGAATTTAAAAGTGATTCACTTAGTAGATTCCTGAGTAGTCTGACGGCGGATGCTTCTACGGAATACTCCTTATGGAAAGCAGCTAAGCGCCAAAAAAGACCACAGGCACAAAACCCGCCAGTAAAATCTCAAGATGGTAAGTGGATCAGAAACCCAAAACAAAAGGCTGATCTCTTCGCTGAACATCTCGCGAATGTTTTTAAGCCATTTCCAGCAAGCACAGCTACAGATCCCTTACAGTTTGTTGATAGAAACGACGAATGTGAAATTCCTTTTGTCACGCTCAAAGAAGTAAGAAGTATGTGTCAACATAAGTTGTCTAACAAAAAATCACCAGGGTACGATTTAATAACTGCTCAGGTTTTGAAAGAAATGCCTCTTATAGCCTTCAAAAAACTCCAATTTATAATAAATGCATGCCTTAAACTAAGATATGTGCCACATCATTGGAAAATTGCAGAAGTCATTGTTATATGTACCTAAACAAGGTAAGCCAAACATCTTACAGACCTATATCGCTTATACCAATCATGGCAAAAGTTTTCGAAAAACTACTTCTGAAAAGACTAAGCAAAATAATAGAATAGAAAGAAGACTAATTCCGAGCCATCAGTTTGGATTTAGAAATAAACATTCCACGATAGACCAAGTGCATCGGATTACGGATGTTGTGGAAAAGGCACTTGAAGAAAAACAAGTATGCTCGGCTATATTCTTAGATGTTGCTCAAGCCTTTGGCAAGGTTTGGCACTTGGGACTTGAGTACAAACTGCAAAGGGATCTTCCACGCCAGTACTACGAAATACTGAAATCTTACGTTACGAACCGACTCTTTAGAGTACGATACTCGGAACTAAAGAAAATTGAAGCCGGTGTACCACAAGGAAGTGTCCTAGGACCAACCCTGTGTCTGTTATATACAAGGGATATTCCAGTGGACATCAACGCTATCATGGCCACCTTTGCTGATGATACTGCAATATTGGTGCCAGATAAATCCGTTACGAGGGCTACACAAAATCTGCAAATCGATAAAGTTAGTGATTGGATGCGAAAATGGCGAATCAAATTAAATGAAACAAAATCGACGCATATAAACTTTACAAACAAAAACAAAAAAACAATGTTCCAATTCTTATAAATAGTATAGCAGTACCTTACTCCAATACTGCCAAATACCTTGGAATGACTTTGGATGCAAAACTTAAATGGAAAGAGCACATCAAAAAGAAAAGAGACGAACTAAACTTGAAGTACAGAAAAATGTACTGGTTACTAGGAAAGAACTCTGACCTATCTATCCAGAACAAGCTAATGTTATATAAGCAAGTACTGAAACCCGTTTGGACATATGGAATCCAACTATGGGGCTGTATAAAGAAAACAAATGCTGAACCCATCCAAAAATTCCAAAGCAAGGCGCTTCGCGGAATAATAAATGCCCCCTGGTATATAAGAAATAGTGATCTACATCGTGACCTTCAAATTGAAATGGTTACAGAAGTAGTTAAAAAACACGCTGTATCACACAATCAGCGACTGCAAAGTCATACCAACTCCGAAATGGAGACCGTCTTAAATGTACGAGACAATGTTCGGAGATTAAGAAGAACCAAGCCTCATGAGCTGATGGTCTATAAGCTATGGAAAGTGTAATAACTTAAACTTCCCACAATGCGACTGATAAATTAAAAAAGAAAAATCATCTGTCGATCTTTCATAGATTGGTCCTGATTCACCGGTGGTTTTAGTGCGGTAAGAGTCCCACACTACTTGGTACCGATTCTTACCGAGTGTCTTTTGAAGATTTCCATCGGATAAAAAAAAAAAAAAAAAAAAAACAAAGTAACTCGAAATGGTCGCTGGCTCCTAAACTATATACTTATCTTTGATCTTTGTATATTTCTTTTTTTGGCGTATGTATAATCTTTAAAATTCTCTGCCCCTACATTTATCAACATTGCATCCAACATTACTTTTTCCTCATTTGTTAATTGCAGTGATTCAAAAACTATAATGTCCAAAGCTATTTGAATAAAGAAATGTACCGAAATATTGTAAACTTATATGAAATACCTTGTTGTAAGACATCCGTAAATAAACAATAATTTATACATTGGAACTGGAGTTCTGAAACTCTCTATATACCGAGTTTTCGCTTTCTACGGTTTGACCCTGGACCCCGCTGACCTTCCTCAGCTGGAAACAAAAAAAGGATCACATTAACAATCTTACGTTTTCGTTTGCTTCGTTACAGATCTCAAAAAAATAAATAGAGTTAAAAAATCGAAATGCATTGAAAATTTTTAAATAGTGCTTTGAATTAATCCCACTGTCTCGGCTGTACAATTTTGAACATACGCTGTGATCTCTTCAATCAAATGATTAATATCCCAGTTTCTCGCAAATTAAACAAGCAGGGTCACCCATACTGCTAGTCTATAAGCAGTTTAGTAAAAATATTTAATTAAATTATAAATTAATTAAAGAAACTTTTAATAAGTACCTAACTTTAAAATTTTTTAAACTTATTTTTATGAATTTTATAATTTAATAATACAAATGTAAAGTAGTCTTTAACTTAATATCTTAGCTCTGTAATTTCATGAAATTTTGGTTTGCAGAATTACTTTGGACTAATATTCATCACAAAACAAAATACAATTTTAACTACGATGCCTTCGAAAGAGATAAGGTGGTGACTAATTTTGTATACAAGAACGTAGTTTATCTTCAAAAATTCTGGTGTACATTCTGCATTGTACAAATTACATTTCTTCAGCTGCCTCTCTTTTAGATGTTTTACATCACAAAATTATTCGATATATGTTTATATGTATTTTATGTACATGCATAATACTGATTACAAATTTCTTTCACATCAAGTAATAAAACAAAATAATCAAAATCAATTTGTTGTTTTTTTGAACGTGTCTTTAAATGGTTGCTATTTTCATCTTATTTCACATGAAACTAGATGTAAGCACAACAAAATGAGCTCTGAATGAAACCTGTACGATGTTTTTTTGGAAGTACATTTTTCATTTGAAAAACATGTTTTATTTTTTACAAAAAGTTGAATATCTTTTTAGTTGGTAGCCCGTTAATTTGTATGTATATGCGTCATAACAAAGGATATAACAAAGTATATAT